>JACAXG010000076.1:1043992-1221342 GCA_018881555.1 Amblyornis subalaris
GGGCTCAGGACCCCCTCACCCGTGGGTCGGGGTGTGCTGTGGGTCGGGGGGGGCTCAGGACCCCCTCACCCGTGGGTCGGGGTGTGCTGTGGGTCCGGGCGGGCTCGGGGCCCCGGCCCTGGGGGTGGCTCTCAGCTGCGGGGGCGCAGCGCCACCTGCCGGCCGCACGCCCGCCTTCCCTGCTCCCCTTTTTCCCTTCCTTCTTCCCTTGCTTTTCCTCCTTTTCTCTTCATTTTCGTCTTTCCTTCTTCCTTCCCCAAACACCTGTGTGAATTTCACTCACCACCAGTGTCTTACGAAGGCCAAGGAGGCCACAGGCAGCCCCRAAGGTCCTCAGCGTTGAGTTCTGGAGCTTGCTTTTCCTGCCCTGGTGCCCAAGTTATGGCATCACTGGATTGAAAAACACTTTCAATTCTAGATCTAAATACAATCATTTTTAAATTCGGATAAGGCACAAAGCTCAGCATTGGTAGGAAAACCAGCTTTGAGGAGACTGGCTGTCATGCAGTACCAGGATGATTATTCCAGAGGGTCTGTCTGTGTTTGGGAACCATTCAGGTCTCTTGAGGCCTTTTCGATGGACTAGCAGCAAAAACATTCCTACATTTTGTTGCAGGTGTAAGCTAATGTCTGCTACAATTATGCTTCGAAATCAAAAGACCGAGACAATGTGTGCCCGTGGCTTGTAGTGGACTGAACTGAGAAGCTTCTTAATCACAGTTAGTGGTAAAATATCTTGGAAAATGAGAGAAATTCCCCCAGAATTCCTGTAGTTCCATTAAGTTAAAAAGACCTAAAGGGGATAAGAGCTAACCATGACAGCTTTTTTGACATATTTTTTTTTTTTTTAGTGAGAAACTGATGGTTTTTGTAAAGAGCTTTCATAGCAAATAAACAGCCTCGTTTGTTAAAATGAGCTTTTTGTCTTGCAATATTTTAAGAGATTTATGGGATGTAAAAGGTTCACAGTTGTTTTATATCCTGTGTTTATGGCTGCTGCAGTGTGCTTAAATGAGTGTTATCTAGTGTTTGGAATAAAAATACTTGCTGTTACAGGGAAGGGATGGATTTTGTGTTAGAACAACTAAAACCATGACTGGTCCCATGATGTGATGGTGGAAGGGCCTGTGGTCATCCCTGCCTAGCTGGTCCTGGGCTGGTGCAGTGGTCAGGCACCAGGACCCTTCCACCAGTGCTGTGCAGGGCCTGGGTCGTTGTTGGGGTTTGGGAAGCTGCAGTTCAGGGCCTGTGGCCAGCTGTGTGTTTCCCCTGTCCTGCTGAGCCTGTGGGTGCAGCTGCGAGGCACACGAGGAGGATTTGAGCTGAGGATATCTCAAACCAAGCAGCAGGATGGCTTTTCTGGAACAGAAATTTTTCCTTAAATTTTGTGTCATTTTCTGCTCTGGGAGGGCCTCCTGCAGCCCCGTGTGCCAAGCAGGGTGAGGCCGTGCAGCAGCAAGGTCACTGTGCAGCTGGGGAGAGCTCCTGCCAAGTCTGGCCAGGTCGTGGTGGGAAAGAGATCGGGCCCTGATAAACAGGGGGACCAGCCCGGGAGGGGAGGCACACGAGGGATAGGGCTGTCCTCGAATGCCATTTGGCTTCTGCAGAGCTGCTCTGCTGCTGCAGAGAGAAGAGGAAGGTACAGAGACTGCTCCAGGACAATCCCCTTAGTCAGATTTCACTGGAGCTCCCTGGAAATTGTTTAAAGAGCCTTAAAAATGCAGCTGCTGTATTGAGAAATGAGGCTGCCCCTCTGAAATGCAGCTGTGCAGCTTGGTCTGGTGACTTGAGTTTTAAACAACAGCTTTTTACACGATTGGCGGGGTCAAACATCTCCCCTCCATTTTCCATAGTGGCTGTAGGAGATGTGACCCTCTGAAATGACAGCAGGGTTGACAGTCCCCAGTGCAGTGCTGTGTGCCTGTGTTGGTGGCAGCACTGGTCAGTGTGTCTCTGGGTGGACTCTGGCTCCTGGTGCTTCACAGGGCTGTGGACAGTGGAGCTGGACGTGCTGGCCCCACATCTCATTTTCAAGCAGTCCTGGGAATTCATTGGGTTATTTCTAGGGGTGATGTAGGGTTCCTTGCCACGTGCCACTTCTCAAATTATGCTGGAATTAACTGTGGTAAAGGATTGCTATTCCTTCATTACCTGTCATCAAGGAGCACATGAATAAACTAAAGTCCCTGAGTAATGCTTGTAGCCCCATCGATGTGTCCATGCCCTTTGGGGTGAGGAGCATGGTGTGTGCTGCTCCAGCTCTCCTGTGCATGGGAAAGCACTGGAGGTTTGTCTGTAAACTTCTTTAATGAAGAAAATTAATCTTTTAGGATACAATTTTTTTTTTTTCAAAATAAATAGATACCTTCTTGTGTACTTTGGGAGTACCCAACAGTAGTGTTCCTCACCAAGGTTTGGTTGTATCTTTCAGCAATCAGAGAGGATGGCATGCCAGGAGGCAGAAACAAAAGCATTGGACCTGTCCAGGTGAGCACGTGTGGCCGTCCCTCCATGGTTCCCTTCAGCTTTTGGTCTCCCGGCCTCAGCTGGGCTGGGCTCACACGGTGGCAGCAGCTCAGCCTGGGCTGGGACTGGGGCTGGTTTGGTTGAGGCTCCCCTCATCCCTGCCTCTAGCAGGGCTCTGACTCTGTTAGAAACACATCATGAGCTGTAGATTTGTAAATAGAGGTCAGTGCTGCCTGTCCCAGCGTGCTGCGTGGACACACGGACAGTCTCAGGGTGCCCTGTCCTCTGTGAGCCACACAAGGACGTCTGTCCCTCCATGACTCCCAGTAAATCTCTGTCTGCCTGCTGCAATCCCTTCAGTTGTGGCAAGCAGGGCACCAGTAAATGTCTTGCTGATTGATGGTGCAGCTTGTCCGGAGATGCCTTGTAAAGCGCGAGGTAATTCAGCACAGCAGCTTGCGCTGCACGCCTGAGAAATGATGGCCATTTCCAGCTTGCTTCTGGAAAAGGGGTCTTTTAAAAGTTTACTGTTTATTTTAACAAAACAGAAATAACAAACACTGAAAGCAATTTCTGGGAGTCTGAGTGCCTGGGAAGGACCACTTGGGCCAGCCCAAAGCGTGAGGAGCTGAGCAAGCACCACCGTGCCCTGCTGCAGTCGGGTGCCTGTGGTCAGCCTACTTGGAACCACAAAAACCTCTTTCCTGCTGTTTGCAAACTTCACATTTATAACAGCATTGGTTACTGGTTCTAAAAGCTTGTGTGGATCAATTGAAGAAGAACAAACATTTCATTTCTGGACAGGCTACAGTAAAAACTGTAAGTTTTTACTTTACAGGTTACTGTAAAAACTGTAAAAACAGTTCTCTGAGCAGTGCAGCTGCAGGACACCAGCAGCCTCTGCTCCCCAGAGTGAGTCCTTGCTCCTCTGAGCCTTTTGTCACTGCTGGACCAGAGGTTCTGCAATCACCTCCCTTTCCTGGGCTGTTTAGGTCCTGCATTCTCCAGGTCCTGTCCCTGGGTGGGTGCAACAAGTTCATCTTACGCTATACAAGACTGGAATAAACTGTCTGAGCAAGGTTTGGCTCTTGAAAAGGATGTTTAGGGTTCACTGCGCTTTCTTGCCACATGTTGACTCGAGGTCTTCCCATGTTTTGTGACAGCCTTGTCAAGAGACATACACAGAATTAGAAAAAAAAAAAGCCTCCAAATTTTTATGTTGCATTTTCCCCATTACTGGTGGAACATTCCTCCAGGAGCATGCCCAGCACTTTTTTGACACTTTATATTACAGTGATGAACTCAATTAAAAAAATTTTTTGGTTCATTTTTGCTTCATACGTCTTGCTCTGTAATACTTACTAGATGCTCAATTGCTACTTCAGGTGCCACCTGGTTCTTATCTGGAGGAAAATAGTGAACAGTGTCTCCCTGTGAATGTTTTCCTGACTGATTTTATATATGTCACCTTGCCTCTCTTGATTGCTTTATCAAACTAGAGCCTGCCCCACCTCCCATTTGCCTTTCCTTCTGCCAGTCCTGAGTGATGTTCCTAATGCACTGGCCTCAATTACTCCCAGGTTTTTCATGGTATGACAGTGGCTGATTTACAGTTCATTGCCATGTCCACCTGACATCATCTTTTCGTGTCAGTTCCTATCTGCTGTGCTATTCTCACTTCAATGGTACTGCAGGGGCTGGAGGTCACCACGGTTACCTGTAAATAGAATTTTTCATGTGCGTTGTTAAATACGAGGGAAGGATGTGGTACCTGCAGGAGGGGCGGGGGGTCAGCCCTGTTGGATGTGACTGAACAGTCAAGGTGTTTGCAAACAGAGGCTCTGCCTTTCTGTTCCCAGCCAAAGTAACCATCGTGTCCTGTATTTGACAGATATCAGAGGAAGAGATTGAGAGAATTATGTCTGGGCAAGAATTTGAGGGAGAGGCAAACATGTCATGGAGCAACAATGGAGACAGTGACCATAGTTCCCCTGGAAATGGAGTTTCTGAGAGCAACCAACCTTCACCTGTTTCTACTCCATCTTCAAGGTGGGAATGACCCCTGGAAGAATTTGATGTTACAGGAATCTTGGCTTTCTTTCCCTGAGCGATACTTGGGGTCAATGTAGGGAAAATATGTGAGTGCATCTTTGTGTAAACTGGTCATACAGCAGGTTCTGACCTCCCTGATTTTGTTCTAAGACAGACAGGCAGTGGATTGAAAAGAATGTAACGGGGAAGTGAGATGTGCATGAGGAAATGAAAAGGAAGACAGTCTTGAGTTAAAATTATATTTAAAATATACTTCGAATKGTATTGATTGGGCTTTCTGCAGATCATGAGAACCTGATCATCTTTCACTGCTCATTCTGCGTAAGCTCTTTTTCTGCACTGTGCTCAGATTTTGAAAATGAAAGGCTCCATTTATGTTAATAATTGGTGGTGTTATATTAAAGTTGGTTATTGTGAGTGCAAACCTCCTGATGCACCTCCTGATGCAACCTTTGATTGCTAACACAGCAAGAATCTCAGACCTGATCCCATCTGCTTTCAGTTGCAGCTTAAGCTTGGTCTTGTTTGTGTTCACTGGCTGTGTAAGTACTCAATGTACAATCCTAAATTCTGGCCCTGTGAGGAAGCCAGAGTGGAAAGGCTGGGCACAGGTGGATTTCTGCTTTGCTCCCTGAATGGCAGCTCAGCAGCAGCTCCCAGTTATCCATCACGTGGAACCAGTGCCCAGCTAGTGCAYGGCGTCTGGTCCACACACTCAGCTCTTTCCAGGGTAGGGTTTAAACACAAAGGCATTTCCCATGCTGTTTGCTCTCGCTATTTTTGTAATGTTTCTGACGGAGCTGAGTGCAACGCTGTAATGAATCGGGTGGAGTTTTGGGGGTGTATTAAAGAGCTGTTCCTTTTCCAGTAGGTCCGTGGAGCTGAACGGGTTCGCTGCACTCAGGGATCAGTACCTGGGCACGCCGGTGTCCACGCACTACCAGTACCTGCCGCACCTTTTTAGCTATTCCGCCCACTCGGCCCTGCTGCCGCCGCAGCCGCGCAGCCTGGACCCGCAGTCGCACACTCTGATCACCCAGCTGGTGTGTGCCGAGGACCTGGAGCCGCTCGGCACCCCGATGCTCATCGAGGACGGGTGCGTGTGCCGGGGCTGCGCGTTCCTGTCCCCTGCTGGGACACGTGGCACATCCCCTGCGGGAAGATTTGGCCACAGTGCAAGCAGCAACCCAGACCCCATCCCRTGGGGGGCCCATGCCCTTGCCTGGGGCTGAGGTGCACAGACCTGGCATGGGATGCCAGGCTATGTGGTCTGGCCAGGCTGGGTGCTGGCCAGGTGGGTGACCCCAGGGGCTGGGGGGACTCCCCGTTGCCAGGTGATACCCTGGGCACTGTCAAATTCCTGGGGCATTTGCCTTGTTTTGAAGTGCCTCGTTGTATGATGTCGTTCAATGTTTTTAATGTTCTTTATGCCTTTGTATGAACTGTGCCTGCAGGTATAAAGTGACTCAGGCAGAGCTGTTTGCGTTGCTGTGTCGTCTGGCGGATGAATTGCTTTTCAGGCAGATTGCTTGGATCAAGAAGCTGCCGTTCTTCTGCGAACTCTCCATCAAGGACTATACCTGCCTGCTCAGCTCTACGTGGCAGGAGCTGATCCTGCTCTCCTCGCTGACTGTTTACAGCAAGCAGATCTTTGGTGACCTTGCGGATGTCACCTCCAAGTACTCTCCCTCTGATGACGAGCTGCACAGGTGAGACGTCAGGCTGAGCCCGCAGGTGAGGCAGCGAGATCTGGAGATGAGGAGCCATGGGGGCCCCAGTGGCCAGGTGCCCTCTGACCACCTTCTGGGACAGTTCACTTCACCTGTGGCTGTTTTCTATGTTTTAGGGAACAGTTGTTCCAGGTTTAGAAAGCACACTGTGGTTAGTCAGTGCTGGATTCACAACTTCCTTCTGTAGGGGAAAGGCACAGTGCTGCATGGGGCCATTTGAATTTCCTCCAGCAATGCTGTTGTCCTCCAACACAGCCCTTCAAGCAACCTTTTTGTGAGGAGAGTAAAACTAACCAACAGTTTGGGTAACGCTGAGGCACATGAAAGAAAGTCTTATTTAAAAACCCTTTGGGCCAGTGGAAAGGTTGTTGGCAAAGCCGGTTGTCTAGTATTATCAAAGTGTGCGTTATTAATTGCTATTTCATTGTTTTGATTACATAAATTTAAAGATGTTGCAACTTAGCTCTTGTTTTTTCCATGGTGCAGACTATCTGATGCTCTGAGGAACCTGCCTTTCATTTATCATTTTGGTCAGGGTGTTGTTTTTGGGTTTGGATGTTTTATTTTGTAGTCTTGGTGCCAGACAGATTCTCGTTTTGGTAGCAGAGTCACAAACTCACAATACTATGGCAGAATAGGTAGGATTCAGGGAAACTGCTGCCCGTTCTCTCTTTAAACACCTGCCCCTTACTCTGCCCTTGCTGGGCTCACGATGCTGCCGGAGTCATCAGAGGATCCAGTGTCTGATGGGCAGAGATTTAAAACACTGCTGTGGTCCTCAGCCATTGCAGTGTCTCATGGCTCTTTGAGGCTCCTTTGTGCATGTGTTGTGACAACCAGAGGCGCACTGGCTGGCTGAGCCCACGGTGGGGAGCGGAGAGCTGGACCCAGGTGTCTCATTTCCTCGGACAGGTTCCTCCGCGGCGCTGCTCTGCACAACCTTTCATTGTGCATCTGGTGCCGCTCCTGCGAGGAGCACTGAGGGTCATAGAAAACCACAATGACAGTTGTTCCTGCATTCAGCTGTCCTTTTGTTCCTGCTGTCCTGGTCAGAGCCTCACAAGAGAAGTGTTTGTTTCATTTTGGGTTTGTGATAAATACAAGCGAGAGCTAAGACAGCGAGACAAAGGAGGAATCCTCGCCCTGCAGAAACCGGCAATTCAGAGCTGGTTGCCTTGAAGGTCCTTCAGAGAAGATCTGTGCACATGGATGAAAATAGGTGTTCTTGGGAGAGAAATGCTTCTGCAGTCTCTTCTTGCGATTTAGCTTTTCAAGTGTCATTAATTGTCTTTAGTAGCCTGGGAGAATGCACACCCAAAAAGCCATTTAGCAAGAAGCTGCACAGATGAGGGGTTTGGAGCTGTGTGGCWCCCTCCCTCTTCTTGGTTCTTCAGCTGTGGTCTGACTGTCTCCATCAGCAGTGGGATAGCTCGTGGGTATCAGTCTCCCTGTCCAAAGCATTCGTGGAAAAGCCGGTCCCTTTGGATTTGAGAGGGGCCCTTTTGGAGAGGTGTCCCACTTGTGGGCGTTCTCAGAGAGCCCCCGGCTCCTCTGGCGTTGGTCAGGAATGACTGCAAAGGGAACTTCATTAGAGCTCACAGCTAGTTGGAGAAATCTCACTGAGTCTGGCATTTCAGGGTTAATTTCTGCTCTTACTTAGCAAAATGACAAGAGCAGTGCTAAGGCGTAGGTGACAAACAAAGGCATAGGATGAGCTCCCCAGCCCCTGTGTTTTAATCGCTTCTAACAACTGGCTAAATGTTCTGTTTGCCTGCTAGATCAAATGTTTTCTTTTGTTATGCTGTTTTTCTGAAGATGAATATGAAATGAATAGACTCCTGACCTCCCCCAGCACTCCTGATAGCGCTTCCCTTCCCCCTCCTCCCCAGCTGATCCTGATAACTCCCAGCCAGAAACTTGCCTGGTGTAAACTGTGAGGAAAAGTGTGTGGAGGAGTCAGTCCTCAAGAAGAAATAGGGCTGTGAAAAACAGAACAGCTTTGTTTGAAAGGGGGAGGAAAGTATGCGCAGAAAAGTAAGACAGTTCAACTGCAGGAATGAGAGAAGAGCTCTCCTGGATTTATGAAGTGATGAGTGGCTGGTAAAAATGTGCATGCTCTGAAAACAATTAAACCCAACAGACGACTGAGTGGTCTTTGTGCTCATTAACTTCTTGAGCTTTGCAATCTTGCACCTGCAGGATTTTTAATGTCAACTGGAGAGCAAGAAAACTTGTACAACTTTAGATTAGCCGACAAGGCTTTCATCACTTACAATATTACTTTCTTGAAGAACTGACCTGGAGTTCAGACAGCTTGTTTTCACTTCACAGAGGTCAAACTCCACCATGCATTTTACAAATAACTTTGAAGTAAACAAACACACATGCCAAAATAAGGTATTATTCAGTGAAAAAGGTTCTATTTMTGTTCTATTCAGAGATGGCTTGCTGGCTGTGCTCTTATTCTTTGTGCTGCACAATGCCAGAGCACGCTGAAGCTTCCCGAAACACTTCTGTCCCACTTCTGAGCGCTTCTGCAATATGTGGTTTCTTTGAAGCCGGGGGTATTGCTGTGAGATGTGTTCCCAAGAGGCTGTTCTGGCCCTGGGCAGGCGTGGGATGGTCTGGAGGTGCCTGCAGACGCCCACAGCCCTCCCTGCCCTCCTGCTCCACTCCAGCCTGGTCCTTCCCCATGGCTTTTTCGTGGTGCACATGTAGGGTATTACTCCTGAAGAAGCCTGACACCCCCTTTAGCAGGAGGACCACATTCTGCACCCACAAAATCTCCATCAGGCAATTTCCCAGGAGGTTTTGGGGAGGTTTGTGTTCCCTGTCCATCAGTGTGCCGGGTCCCACCATCTCTGTCACTGGCTTCGCTGCAGATTCCTGGCTCTATCAAACCTCCTCCACTGTCAGAACAGGCTGGTGGTGAACTGAATCGCCAGGAGAGGGTTTTTTGCTACAAATATCCTTAGTTTGTGGACTCCCCGTCCCTGGAGATGTTTAAGACCAAGCTGGGCGGGTCTTGGAGCAACCTGGTCTAGTGGAAGGTGTCCCTGCCCATGGGACAGGAGGATGGGACTGGATGAGCTTTGAGGTCATTACCAAACCAAACCATTCCATAGTTCTATGATTCTACATTTGTAACTGAGACGTTTTCATGCTTATTTTTGGTACCAGCAGACTTCAGGCAGGTTTGATGACAATGTTTTTAATTCTCTTGCAAGATGTTAAAATCTCTGAAGTTACTTTAATAATCTTGCCTTCACTCTGTGGTCCATGTGCTGTTTGTGCTGATGTGTGATCTCTGTCCTCCAGATTCAGTGAAGAGGGGATGGAGGTGATGGAGCGGTTGATCTACCTCTTTCGCAAATTCAACCAGCTGAAGGTCAGCAACGAGGAGTACRCGTGCATGAAAGCCATCAACTTCCTAAATCAAGGTGAGTTGGCAGAGAGAAGGTGAAACTTTCTGAAACAGTCTGAGCGGTCATTGCTTGTGTGATGAGAAGGGCAGAGAACGGTACAAGGGTCACGACGAGGCTCAAGCTCAGGTCCCTGCGTGTGTGTTGCCATCACGTGGAGCGGGATGATGGGCACCTGCATGGAGAGATCTGGAACTGAATGAATTCACTGGTCAACACTTTATATTGCCCTAATAAATAGGTACTAGATATGTTATCTGAAAGTGTTAGTGCTTTAGGTAACTGTTTAGTTAATTGCTTAAATRATACTTTAAAACCAGTTAATTTACATGACTAATTTTTTCTGAAGTAAACATTGAGTACTTGCATAACAGCTCTCCAAAGACTCACAGCTAGAAAATGTATTTGTTCATTTTTATGCTTCGAAGAGTGAGTTTGTAAGACCAGTCCTCCCATTTTTAGAGCTTTTCTGACTTGTTAAAATATTTACCTTCAGGATAAATCCTTAGGTCACTTAGCTGGGTTCCTACTTTTTAGATTCTATACCTAAATCTGACTCGTCACAGTGTAAGGTAATCACAAATGAAGTATTTATGTGCAGGCCATGAGTTCAGCCTAGGAAAGGGCTGTGTCCTCCTGTTGATTAAGCAGCATATTAAAGCTGGCAGTTCAGGCTGCTTCAAGACCCTGGGCATTTCAAAATCCATGCAGAGGCAAATGCTCAGTGGATAGTGTTCAGCTGTAATTTTGGAAATAAATGTCCCCGAAGTCTTTTGTGCTGTGAAAGATAGTTGCAGTCTGTAAAAATGTGCTGCAGGCTCCCTCCTCCCCCACTCATTTCCAGAGGGACATAATGCTGACACTTCAATCTGTGCCGGGCTGAGGTTCCGGTTTGCTTCCCTGGGCAGTTTCCTGACACTGGATAATGCACTTCTCGAGCTGTCTCCATTGTTTTCCAAAATGTATTTTCATTAACTTCCTGTCTTCTTTTATTTTTAGTTGAAGTTTGCAATTTTTTTTTGTGGAATACCTGAAACTTATTTTTAAAAGTCAGCTTTTGGGCAGTAGATCAATGCCTCTTCCGTCAGATGGTCTCCCAGCACCGAGCCCACTCTGAGTCTCTGCAGCTTCCCCACTCCTGTCCTGGATCCTCCCCAGGACCCAGCAGTGCTGATGCTGTGGTCACGCTGCACGCTGGCAGTGGGACTTCCTGCCTGTCCATTTTTCCTCTGTGTGTGTTGCCTGACCCTGGCAAAGCTAAATTTAAAATTAAGAAGTTGACAAGTTTATAAAGCTCTTGTGACATAATTCATAAGTAGATGGGAAGAAAAGTGACGATACCTTGAATTATAGAGCTGAGCGCTGTCCTCAGCCAAGATGATACAGCTCAAACCAATGTGTTCCTGTCTGAGGAGGTGTTACACTGATCTGCTGTGAGGACTAGACCCTGACACGGCTGTGTTGTGCCAGGCAAGGATTTCAGGTTGCTGGGGGTGTTATCTCCAAGAGTGTTCATTGAGATGCAAGTGAGCAGTGTAGGACATTAGCTGTTCTCTTCCTAGCCTATTGTGGAGGGAAATCCTGGATCCAAACATGCGTGTAAAGACACATCCGTGGTGCAGGCATGGTAGGAGGGGAGATGGGAATTCTAGTATTGGTCTAAGCGGGTGCTGGGTGCCAATCTCCAAAGCAGGGACCCAGCTCAGAGTGACAGAAGTCGGTCTGTCTGTTCTGAAGAAGTAACAGTAAGTGCGAGGTGCTGCTCTTCTGGAATGTTTTTGTCATGTTTTCATTACTCTAATTGTATTCCTTTCCAGATATCAGGGGTTTGACCAATGCATCCCAACTGGAGCAGCTGAATAAGCGGTACTGGTATGTTTGCCAGGACTTCACGGAGTACAAATACCCCCACCAGCCCAACCGCTTCCCRGATTTAATGATGTGTTTGCCAGAGATACGGTATATTGCAGGTAACTCCCTGAGCACTTCTCCCATTGGGAGCAAGTAGTGAAATTTGGTTTTGAAAGATAATTAATTTATAGCAGTGAAATTCTTGTGGACTTTGGTGGAGGATGTTTGCCTTGGACCTTTTTCTGTCAGCGCTYCTGCCCATCTTTAAGCCCATCCTGTTGCCCTGAGCTCACCCAGTCAGAGGGTGAGGTGGCAAGGTCTCTTGGCAAGGTGTTCTGGTGGTGCTGGTGGGCACGGGGTTACCTCCTCCTCCAGGAAGAGGTGCCTTTCTCTGACCTGACACCGTTTAAGTACTTTGTTCAGTCTCTCCTTTTCTTCTTTTCACTCCCAACTAGGGGGCRTTTTGTCTCAAAAGGGTGTAATCCTGGTTTGAGTAGTTCTCATGAGAGTTAGAGAGATTCCTGATCTATGCAGAAGGTGATCAGCAGAGTTCAGGCAGACCAGTGTAACTCCCAGGTTTCCACTCGTCTGGACCTTGGAATTCTCAACTGCAGGTGAATTCTCAACTGCAGTTGTGTCGCTAATTAGATCTCCAAGGTCTGGTGTTACTAAAACTGTTTGTTCCTGAAGGTTGTGGCAAAGGGAGATACTTGCCTCCTTGTGTCAAGGCTCCATATGCTTCAACCTACTCCATCGTAATGAACTAGATAATAATCTCAAGAGTTGCTCTCGTAATTTACTCATGGAGATCAACAAGGGAGTTTGAGGAGAGATGGGATTTAGTCTTTCTCAGTTTCTATAAATACTGCTTCATTGTGGAGAAATCATTTTGATCTGACTTTGCCCATTTATTTTGCTTTCTCTTCAGTAAATAATAAATCACGTTGTGTCCAAATGAATATCAAATATCTAATGTAGCTGTAGGATGATTAACTGTTTCTGTGAGAGGTTCAAGGTAAAACCATCTCCAGAGCTGCTGGCTTAGGTGTCTCTGAAATCTGATTCAGGAGTGGCTGCTAATTCTGATTTCTTTCTTACCAGGAAAAATGGTGAATGTCCCCCTGGAGCAACTGCCTCTCCTTTTTAAGGCCGTTCTACATTCCTGCAAGACGAGCATGAGCAAAGAGTGAGCCCGGCTGGCCCCGGCCGGTGCCTTACGCTGAGCCTCGGGCCGGGAGCTGGCTCACCCCGGGAGAGGGGCAAATGCCATCCAGGCAGGAGATGGGGCAGTGGCCTCCCTGCCCTTGTAGCAAGAATCTTTTTTGTTTGTTTTTGTTTTTTTACTCTTTTTCCTATATATTTATTTCACGACAGAGTTGAATGTATGATCTTCAACACGATGCACATGGTTCTGTAGGAATGCAGCAGATGCATTCTCCAGCAGTTTACAGAATGTGAAGATGTTTAATGTTACAGTGTTTGTTAGGGTTAGTTCTTTTGTATTTGGGGCTGGGGACCGAGATGACTAAGACTACCTCAAGGAGAAGATGCTCGTCARGCACTGCTCTTTCCATAATTTGCATCCAAAAGCATTTGTTGTAGAGAACAAATGTTGACAGAGCTGTTAATATCCCAAAGGGACGACTTTGGAGAAGTGGGTGCTAGAGAAGTGCCAAGCTCTTTCTTTAAATTTAAAAAGGCAGAGAGTGGAGAAGAAGGAGAAGTCTGTCTAGGCGGTTGGTTTCTTTTCCCCTGGCAGTTTCCAGATGCAGGTTTCCCAGTGGGATGGCAGCACTTTGAGCTGTGAGGGGCTTGCTGTCCGTGTCCTCTCCGGGGAGCTGCAGGTGAGGTCTGCCTCAGCCCGTCTTGGCCAGCTGCCGTCTCACTATTGCCACAACACCTTCAAATTCCTCTGAAATTATGTTCCTGCAGTTCATAACAGGCTCCTGGCGTTACACAAAGGTGCTCTTGTTGCTAGAGAACTGCAAGGACTTTCTCATCACTTCCTTAAAATCCATTTTAGGTTTACAAAAGCAGGAAAAACCCACTTAGAGAAGAGGCAGGATTGCCCCGTTAGTGTGTTCCTCCAAGGTGGTACCTGACTGCTGAGGCTTCTGCATTGCAGCAATCCCCGTTTCTGGGAGCAGTTCACCTGCCCTGTGTTAAATGTGACTTGTGTAACYGGGTGAGGGACTCCAGTGTCCTCTGGCATGGCCTTCTCTGCTGGACTCAGGGAATGGGTGTTCTGTAGCTATATCCTGCCAGGACTGTCCTGCTGCTTGTGGAATCCCAGGAAAAATGACATTACCACCATACTTGRTGACCTGCTCTGTTCTAGGTGTTGCAAGACTTGGATTTTCCATCTCACAAGCTCCCCACCATTCCAGATGGAGAACTGGTTTAATGACAACTGATTAGCTGATTGAGCGATTGCTAATTGCTGATGTTTAGCTAAACTTGGGCATTCTCATGAGTGACCTCATGGTTTCCTGCTTGTGGTGGGAGGTTGGTTGAGATGCTTTTGTTTTCATCTCCTTCATTAGGAATTATTCAAATGTTCAAAGACTCAGTCACTTTCCTAGACAGCCTTGGCTGGATTTCCTTCCCTGTCTCCTTAGGTGTAAATCTGTCATTCATTTAGCAAGGCGGTTCATCAGTAAGTGTTTGAATGCTGATTTAAAAATATTTGGGGAAACAACTTTTGTTCCTTCAGGGTCGGAGGGACGAGTCACTACCTTCTTGTCTTCCCCTAGTCACAGCTGTGTGGCACAGAGCAAGCACAGCTCAGCGGGGCCACAGCCGCTGTGCGGGAATGTGATGGTGAGCAGGAGAAAAATCCCATTCACCAAAGTCGTCTTACCCTCCCTCCCGTGGCGCAGCGGGTGCTCCCTGGGTTGCAGCCCGAGGGAGGCTGGACCCGCTGGTTGGCACGTCCTGGTCAGGCCGCGGCAGTGCCGGTGCCGACAGCTGCGGTCACACCGCGCCAGGGCCCTGCCGCTGCCTCACCATGGGCAGCTCATGAAGGCATCTCCCAGCTCGACCGTTTCCCTTCTCTAGAAGTCCATAGCTGCTCATTTTTCATTATTTAAACAGGATGTTACGGGTAACAGCTGCTGGGCCCAGCAGCAGCTCAGCTCGGTGGAGCTTCACACCCAAAGGTGGTTCCATAAATCTCATTTACTTTCTGACAGTACAATGAGACGCATGTGTATTCTCAGGAAAGCCTTCTGCATACAGCCTATACCTCACGTGTTCAGGGGAAGATTTTAGTGTACCTGTTTGTAAGTTAGAATGTATTTCTCAGCTTTTAAGTTTAATTTCCAAATAGCTTGATATGATCTTTTTATTACGGGTTATTTCTGGCTTGCTGTTTTATACACTCAAGGAATTGTTAAAATTGCATAGGAGTAATTTTATTCTACAGTTACTGAATTATTATAATCTGTTTATGAATAAGTGTTTTAATTAGTGTACATAAAAGCAGTCATCTTTTTGCCAGCTATCCAACTAATCTATTGGGTAATCTGTGGTTTTCCAAAATAGCCTCCCAAGACTAATGCTGTACTAACAACAACCAAAAACCTAAATTCAGTTATGATGATGAACGGACATGAATGTTCTACTTTCTGTTGTAGAAAGCAGATTTTACAAAGGTTGATTGGCAGCAGTATCCGTTCCCAAATACCCATTTGCTGTAGGGAGTAGAAAATCCTTCCTGAACTGACAGGTAAGGAAGCGGCAAAACAGACCGGACAGAGTCACTGGACAGTCATTCCTGTGATATCTTCTGCACCAAGTCCTCTAATGACTTGTATTTTTTAAACAGGGTAAAGTGAATGTGTTGCATTGCAAACTCAGGTATTATGAGAAGGTAGGAATGTAGCTAGAGATGTAGGGATGTTAGGTAGATGTATTTGTGAATTTGGTTTGAAGGACACCCTGGAAAGGTTGGAATTTTTGTTCCATTCTTCACGTAACATTCAGTTTACAGGGACTCATATTTTATTTGTGCTTAATGCTGGTAGGGGGAAGTTCATTATCTTTGGTATCTATCTGCTCTTGCTTATCTGACCTTCTGTCATAGAGGAATCAATCAACAATAATAGTCTTTGGTAGAATTTTCTGCCATGACAAGTCAATTTTTATCCCCGATTTGAAAGATAAATTGGCTGGCTGACCCCCTCCTCTCCTTCGAAGCGTCTGTGCAGATAGAAAGCTGAAGAGTTACTTTTAATCTGAACAGAGATTTGGGACATAAATTTGAAGCATTCAGGCTCACGTGCTTGGGGGGGCTGCTGAGGAGCCCTCACTCTGTGGTGCAGCTGGAAGGGGTCCCTGCTCACGGAGCTCAGTCSCAGTGCAACTCTCAGACCCTGGGGCTTCAACAAAAGCTTCTGGAAAGTGAGTGAGTTTCCTTCCAGTTTAGCYCAGGCTCCTGCCGAGTGGGCTGAGCCTCGACCCCACAGCGTGGGTCGGTAGCCAGTCCTTGTCCTCGGCATGTCCAGCCCTGCGAAGGRAATGGGGATGAGGGGCAGCCACAATGCTCAGAGGTGCTGAGTCCCTGACACTGGTGGCTCTGGGCATGGCAGAGCYGCTGCAGACGGAGCTCACATTCCCACCACTTTCCATGTGCTTTACATACTGCTCGGTTGTGAATGGTGTCAGTGGTCTTTGTCTTCTCACTTCTGCAGAGGCACTGCATGCTTTGGGTCGTTAGGGAGCACCTCTGGATACTTCTGTAATTCTTAAATCCAGAGATTTAGTTCTTAAAGCTTTTTACCATCTTGCGTCACGCAGAGGCCAAAGGGGGAACTCGGCGTTTCCAGTGACCAGTGTGGCCTGCACAGGGAAGCTGCTGCCTCAGTACGACCCATTTTCCCAGTGCTGGGGCATTGCTTTGAGGGAGCCTGTGAGAGTGAGGGGTCCCAGGGGTGCCAGCAGGGCTCCTGGGCTGCTCTCACTTGCCCATGGGGGCCTAGGTGGCTATCCCCACCCTGCAGTGGCCCCTGCAAAGGCTCGAGTGCCGCTCGCTGCCATCCCTCCCTCTGCCAGGAGATCTGCCCTTGCTCTTCAGACTTCTGCACAGACCCACAGCCACCTCAGGCTAAGGAGTTTTAAGTCTTGTCCTTCAAACCAACTTTTTTTAAAAAAAACTTGAATTTCTTTTATCTTTACTACATTTTTTAAAAGGAAAAAAAGGAAAAAAAAAAAGATTCTCCTGTGAATGTGCTATTTCCCACTCATTCTTTCTTCCTTCTTGGTTTTGATTTGAAGCTATGAAGCTCAGTGTCTGTGAAAATGTTGTTATTTCTCAGGATAATAAGCGGCAATCATCCCTGCCATGTGAAAGGCAGGAGAAAGGGGGGAAACTTGGGGAACTAGTTTAAGTATGAAACTAATTTTTAAGTTGTAGATGATGTGTAAATGGAGGGGAGTGCATAGCTGTCAGTATCAAGCTGTGGCGTTTCTCTGGGTTCAYGGTGTGTTGTTTCAATGCACAGAAGCTCAGGGATAAGTATTTAAAATGTGACCCAGAGAAACCCTAGTTTTGATGTTGCAACAGTTGCTTCTTTCATGACTTGTCTAGAGGACCCGCTGAGAGCTGACCAAAGCCCCATATGGGAATTTTGGGGGAAAAGCTTTGGGTTTGGCTGTGGGAAGTTTGCCCGCTGGTCTCTATTTCTGCATTACCTCATCCTTCTGCCTTTGGTGTTAAATATGTTTGAGTGTTCATGGAAGAAGGGAAACGGCAATTTCTCATTGAGTCCCTGGCAGCCAGTCCCATGGCTCTGTACTCTGTTGCCTGTGAAGTACAGCATCTTAATTTTCATCAGTACCACTTTGTCACCAYGGTCAGTATGGTTGTAGGCACAGTCAGACTGTTTGAGGAAGGTACTGATGTGTGACTCTGATGGGGTTACAGCTGCTACGAGTGTCCAGCCACGGGCAGGGCCAGCACTGAGCGAGAGTCAGCAAAAGTTTGCAGGGCTGAAACCCCCTCCCAGCACCCTCAGCCAGGATCTGCAAATTTGAGTTTAAACCAGCCCTGCAAAAAGCTGGGGAGGCCAATCCAGGCAGCATCTTCCCCTTGGAAAAAAATTATTTGAAATAGCTYCTGTGAGCTGCCCTCTGACAAGCCTGTGAAAGAAGCAACATGGTTCAGTGAAAGAAATGCCCCCAAGGGCAAAAAGAAACAGAAATTGAGACCAGATGACGATCAACCTTAACAAAGCCTTTTGTGATTCATTGTTTTCTTTCAATTTATAAAATGTCTTGTAATAGTTGATAACATTATTGACTCAATTTCCATAACTAAACTACCTCGTGTGACATCCTGTTTATCATCTCAAAGGGATTGTGTGAAAAACTAAATACTGCCAGTGTCTGTTGCCAGCAAGGAACAGGGGCAGTGATTGCTGGAGTTGTTTCCCTTCCCATGGGCTGGGGCTTGGCTCCTGTGTCCTGCGCCTGAGGCTGAGCTCCAGCATCCCTCCCTGGGGAGGATGTGGCTCATGTCCCTTTGGTTTTCTTTGGTGCCCATCAAGACACGGGCCTGGTTCCAGCTCAGTCCTGGTGCAGGGGCTGCATTTGTAGCCTGGGACCTCACAGCTCCTCGTGTGTTTGTCCTGGGCAGCCTGGGGAAGCAGCGCGTCAGGCTTGCTGCGTGTGCTTGTGTTGGCCCCTTGCTGGCTTGGGGGTGTTTCCAAGAGGGTCAGTCCCGGTTGTCGGGTCCTTTTTGGTGATGTTCCAAGTGTTGGTTTCTCCCATTCATTTTTCCCACAATCCCTTGTGTAAATCAGGGAAGCAGGATGTTGCCTCGGCATGACACACGGTGAACATTGGCACACTCAGAGCCAGGGCTGGGGCAGCAGGGTGTGTCTGGCGCCGTGGCAYCCGCGGAGGAGCGGGCACGGGGAGCTGCCCTTCCTCTCTGCGCTGCGACCAAATGAATGTTTCTGCCGGTGCATCCGTGGCACCGCCGGGCCCCTCGCGCGGCGCCGTGTCAGCCCCACCTGCCCCTGCTCCGCTGCTCTGCTCTGGGACTTGACTACCTGTGGAAATGTGACCAATAAGTGTTGAATGCATGTTTAGTGAGTGTTTAGCTGTATGAACTAATAAATGTGAAATGTTCTGCACCATTGGTGTCTGCTGGTCACTCGTGCCTTCCYCTTTTGGCAGCGGCTCTCCCTCAGGGTGGGGGGCACCGTCAGGGTAGGGGGAGCTCAGTGCTGGTCTGGGTGGCAGCTGCGGCACTGACCTGCTGCTGCTGTCCTTCTGGAATGGTCTGCAGGTGTGGGGAAGGCTTTGGTCTGGCTGGGGACTGGGATGAGTGCACAAGCCCTGCTCAGAGCAGACACAGCACGGACTGGCAGTGGCCTCTTCCGAGAGCAGGGTTGTCTGGGGGGACCCTGCACCTCGAGGCAGGTCAGGAATGGAGACAATGCAAGAATGAAGGTTTGCACTCTGGGCCCTGCCAAGCAATGGGTGCATGGTGGTCCCCATCTCCTGCCTGGATCCCAGGGGAGAAGGCAGGAGGATGGGTTTTCTCCTTCAGTTGTTGCACCSCTGCATGCACAGCATGGCCATGGCCGTAGCACTGCTGTCAGCGAGGAGTTCCGATCTGTGGGRTGACCAGCACATCCAGCTGTTCAGGTGGGTCACTGTCACCATAGGGTGCAGCAGGAGGAGGCTGTGCCCCGGCAGCAGGAGGAGGAGTAATCCAAACAAGCCAATGCACTAGAGATGCTTGACTGGCCTGATCCGGAGAGAGGACCTGCAGGAGTCGTTTAGCGATCCCTTGTCTTGCTGAGGTGGGTGTGTGTTGAAAGCCTGAGTTGAAAGCTCCCGTGTATGGGAGCACGCAGGGGCCCACTCGGGAGTTGCTGCCACCAAGGCAGCTCCAGGTGAGCAGCCAGCCCCACTCTGCTGTTCTCTCCTGCAGGGTGTCGCATCGGTCCCGTGCTGCCCCACTTCTTGGCTGAATGCTCTCGTGCCTCCTGCCCTCTCCTTGTGTTAGTTTTCTTTATTTACAGCATTCTCGTCCTCCGCAAGCAGCTCCAGCAGCTCTGACRCCATGCCACCTGGGATTTATTCCCYGTGAGGGGGCCCTGAAGGCCGGCAGTGGTGGGGCTCCCTGGGAGGTGGCAGAGGACGTGGGATGATGGGTTTGTCCTCACTTTCGAACAAAGCTGGAGCTGCTTTGAGAGGTGACGAGGTGGCCTTTCCCCTCATCCCACACTGGCACGAGACACTGCCTGGAAAGTGAGGCTGGAATGGGAAAAGTACCAGCACATTTTAATTTTCAGCTCAACCCCTACTGACCACTGTATTTTGATTAGAGCTCTGCTTCCTTTTCATCTCAGTGCTCTGGCGGGTGACAACTGCCACAGCCTCGTGTGCACGGCACAATAGTTTATCACCGAAGGCCAGCGGCTCTATGAATTCAGAGCCAGCGTGGAACAAATCACGCTGTCACTAACGTCAAACTTGTTAACCTGATCTTTGGTGGATCACTAGTGTCAACATTGCACGGGACATACATTATCGGGCCCAAGGACTTAGGGAGATGCGTTTGTCAGGCTGCTCTGTCACAGTCCCACTCTTGACCTTCGCAAAGTAACTTTCAAGGGTAAGCTGCTTTCCTCTTGACAAGAGTGGCTGTTCCCAGGAGTGTGTCACACCATGGGCACTGGCTGGGACAGGGCTGTGGGGTCAGCTGGGTCACCTCCCTGCAGCTGCATGGTCAGCCCAGCAATGGGTGAAGGATCTGCTGGGATGGTCCTGTGGTTTTCCACTGATGTCCATCCCTGCCCATGTCTATTCTATGTGCTTCTCCCCATCTTGTCATCAACTGCGCCCACATCTCATCTCTTGCCCAGTCACTGTTCTTTTGGAGTTCACACCTGAAAAGCAGAGTTCTGAGTGCAGCAGGCTGGTGSGTCGCCATTGTCTGATCCATTACAAGTCTCTCACATCAGTTTGCCAAGTGCGGGTGCTTCTGAAGTGGTTGATCACTGCTGCAGAAGTCAGATGAAGGATGGTCACCACGGCTGGGTTGGTAAGAGCGTGGAGAGGAAGGGTGTGCTCCGAGTAAGCTCCTGACCAAGCTCTTGGGGCCAGCTGAGTTTTGCAGTACATTTGCTGGGGTGGTGGATCCCCTCCCTGCAGACCACCACGAGCTGGAGGGGAGCAGTGCCACAGGATGGCCTGGGCACCCTGTGTGGGGCTGGGTGCTGGGAGGCCAGTGGGTTGGAACTGTGCTGAAGAGGATGTGGCTCATGGCTGGGGGGAACCCGAGGCGAGCGCTGGGTCTGTGCTCCGCATCGCTGTCCTCATGGGCCAACCCTGCTAATCAGCTGTGAAAGAGAGAGAGAAAGCTGGAGAGAAATCTTTCTCTCTGCTAACCTCATCACAATAAAGATTCCTATAAAGAGCTCTTATCCTTGAAGAAAATGAGGCACATAAGCAGGAATAGTAAACAAAAGGCTGTCATTTTGACCCAGGAGTGCTTCATGTTGTTGGCAACTGCCAAGAGGAAACATAAAGAGAGGCTGCATCCAAGCCCCAATTATGCAGAACTATGTGACTGATATGTCAATGAGTCCCCCCGGGAGGAGACCACCAGCGCTTCCCAGTGCTGCCTGCACAGCATCTGCACCCGCCGCCATGGCTGGGCCGCCCACGCCCCGAGCGAAGGCGTGTGTGGCATCGGAAGAATGCGGGGGACAAGGTAATGTCATCGGGAACGCTATCGCCAAAGTCCTCGCCGCACGCGCGTTATCGGCGCGGGCCCTGGAGTCAGGGACTGCGGGCAGCCGGCAGCGCAGCAGCAGCGTTTGGCTAACAGAAGTGCTGGCCACACCTGCTGCAGGCACGCTCCGGGAACGTGGCGCAGGCAGGAGGGCTGCCCCGCGCCGATAAGCTGAGTGGATGGAGATAAAATCCGAGCAGGAGATATGCTTTGCTGAGCATCAAGGCTAAGCACAAGCAAGGAGCCAAAGCATGCTGCGGCCCACSGCGGGTGGTGTGGATCCATAGGCTCTGGCTGCTTCGTGGCCATGCTGGGAGGAGATGGGGCAGGGGAGTCACCAAATCAACAGTCGGAGCTTTGCTGACAGATGTGCCAGTGCTTGGGCCCATCAGGGGCACAGAGCTGTGCTGCTCCCTTGGCCATGACAACAGAGTCAGGGCAGCAGCTTTGGGGCCTACCTCCAGCCCTGAAAGTCCCCTTCCCAGCACATCCCGTGTGGCTGAAAGCCAGAGCCACCTCATCTGTCACTTCTAGGGGCTGTGGCCCCCAAAATGTCACCCATCTGTACTTCCTCCTTGTCCACTTGGCCCCCTGAGGCTGCTGGGACCTGGCTCTACCCAGTGCCTGCGCAGCCACTCCAGCACAGCCTTCCCAAATCCACCCTCCCGCCACCAGCCAGGCCCCACTGGGCTGCAGCGTGGCCCATGTGCTGGCCCTGACCATGGCCGCACGCCCATGGCAGGAGCCAGGCCACAGCCTTGGCCAGGGCCCGCGCAGAGGAAAGTGCCCAAGGCCGGCAGGGACGTATTTACCCCCGAAAGCACCTTGCTGCAAAAATAGCAAGTGGCCGGTGTGAGGCCGGGGCTTCCCAGGGGAACAATGCCTGGCAGGAGGAAGCGGCCTGGGCCGCCCCGCAGCTCCGTCCCGCCTCGTGCGGCGCTGAGCCGCAAGCCGCTGCGTGCCGGCCCGGCAGGGACCTTGAACCTGACACAGATTTATTTTCTCTGACATTGGCATCGCGTCGGAACATCTGGCATGTGGCTGATAATTGCTGGGGATCGGGGCGGAAGCCACTCCGGGCCTGGCGCTTCTTCCAGAGCTCTGTTTTCATTAGTTTTTCTCCTCTCTTCAGCTGCAGAGCAAGGAAAAAACAAGCAGGGCTGTGCAGCCTGCACTCCGCTCCTCTCCCTGCGGCACCGGGTGCTCACTGCTTCCCTCACTCTGCGTGGGAATACTGCAGGGCACGTCACCATCTCACCATGTCAGAGCTGTTCTGATACAGAGGGGACGAGCTTGTCCCTGACCYCTGAGCCCAGGATTGTGGGTCCTGCTGTACCACCCTGGTTGCCAGCAGCCGCTTGGCCAGRGCAAAGCCATGACACAGCCTTTGCCGTGACACAGCTTTTGCCATGCTGGTGTGAGACTTGAGGTCACGGCAGCCACCCCTTCTCGAGGCTGTCATTGCTGCGGGACGAAGAAGAGAGCAGAATGCTATGCAAATGTGTGGGGAGACACTGTGGTGATGGATGGCTGGCGTGCAGGAACAGCGGTGGGARCTGCTTCCCTGCTCAGGCAGGATGGGAGGGTCTCTCATGCAGCCTCTTGCCCCAGGACTGCTGTTTCTGTGCTGCACAGGGCAATTGGAACCCGAACTCTGCTGCCGACACAGTGCCCATGGGTAGGATCGCATGTGGCAATGGAACGTGGGGAATCACACATGGCAAACACAGCCAAGACTTGGCTGCCTAGGCACAGGGGCACTGGCTTTCTGCAAGTGCTGTTCCAGCACATGCAGAGCCACTGGCCGCGGGTGCTGTGAGCCCCAAGGACCCGGGAGGGGGGCCCTGAGTGTGGAGGAGCCTCCTCCCACACTCCCCTGCAGAGGAGACCTCTCAGGGCTGAGGAGGCCCTGGCTGCGTCTGGGTGCTGTGTGGGTGAGGTGGGCTCACGTTCCTCCCAGAGGTGTCCTGCCCCATGCCCTTGGCCCCCTCCCTCCTGCCCTGGGCCATAAATCAGGGTGGCTGTGGGTGCTGGGGCACTCCAGTGCCCCCCACCTCCCCACAGGGTCTCCCTCCCAGGGCGCCTTATCTGCTGCGGGGTTCCCGCTTATCTTCGCTGTCACTTTCTAATGCTAGTTTATGGGCAGCGTTTTGTAGCTTAATTATGATGTTTTTCAGCATGGTCACGTGGCCACAGAAGCCAATAAGGCACCGAAGTGSGTCCATCCTGGCTGAGCCTGGCCCCCATGGGGAGGAGATTGGCTGATGTCCTGCTCGGGGCGGCGTGTGCGCAGCCAGAGCCCCGACACCTTCCCAAGGGACACAGGACCCATAAATTCCTCAGCCTGCCGTGGACAGGGCACTAGTACCCGCACCCCACGGAGGCTCCTCAGGTCGCAGCTCCTGGCCGGTGGCCGAGCGAGGTTCTCCCACCCACCGGCCCCACGCACAGCAGCCGTGAAGCCACCTCGCGGTGAGTACGTGTCTGTGGGGGAACCGTGATCCCTCATCCCACCCATCTCCCAGCCACTGCTGCCATTCCCCAGCATGGTGGCGGCCAAGGCCGGAGCTGGGGACGCGGCAGGGCTTGATGAGGAAGCAGGAGCCATGCGTGGGCCTCCGCTTCCCGTCCCGTCCCCGTCAGCGGGCGTGGGGATGGCGGCTCYGCAGATCGCGGGCAGCAGAGCGAGGCCTCGCCATAGCCTTGGCTGCTCGGCCGTGCTGCTGCTCAGAAATTACAGATCTGGCTGCTGAGGGGCTCTGGGACCCCAGCCAGTGGTGGCCTAGGGTCCCCGGTCACCCTAGGGTTGGGAGTTGCCCATGGGAGCACAGGCAGCCCCCACAGCCTGGAGCAGGCGTGGGAGGCATCCAGGACCCCTTGACTCCTGGGTTGACTGAGCCTGCGTCCCGTCCCCATTCCGCACCGGCAGGGATCATAGCCTTCGGCTCCGAGTTGCTTTTGTTTCTCTCAGTGTTTTCTCAGTTCTCCCAACTCACAGCCCCTCCTGGGCTCCTCTTCCCGGATACCAGGTCCTGCTCCATGGCTGCCCGGCAGCTCCCCTGGGAGCTGGTGGCAAGTGTGGGGGCTGTGGCTGAGGGGCTCCACCGGTGCTGGGAGCGCTCCTTCCCGGCCGAACAGCGGCTGACCCACACCGCGGGCTGCTCTGCTGCTATTCTTAGCCTGGACTCCATTCCTGGTGGCTCTGGAGTGATGCTCTGCCGAGCCCGTTTCCTGTTTGCCTCTGTCCCTGCCAGCACCGCTTCCTACCCGCTGCACCCGCGGGCAGCTGGTGTGTGGGGTGAGACTGTGGGATGAGGTGTGTGGGCTGAGCCCTTCAAGACAAGCCACGCGGGATCAGCCTGGCAGGATCAGCCATACGCAGCTATCAGCCATGGCTTCCCTTCTCAGGGCACTGCCAGCAGCACAGTCCTCAATTGTGCTGGAGCTCCAGGCACCCAGAGCCTTGGGCCCTTGTGCCACTGCCCGAGGGCTGTGCTGGCAGCAGGCTCCTACCGTGCTGGGACAGGCTGTGCACCATCCACAAAGAGTCCCTTACCCAGTGGGTCAGCCCTGTGGGATGGGCTCAGCTCCACCGCCTGGCTCAGAGCTGGAGCCTCGAGCTCCCCATAGCCAATTCCTGGGCCGTGGTGTGTGGCCTGGGAGTATCCCAATAAATAGGACGTGCCAGGAGCCCGGATGCTCCTGTGCTGGTTTGCTGCTGCCATGGAACATTTTGTTAAGAATCTCTAAAACTGTGACGCATTGATTTAATACCTGCTGTCTGACAGGCAGACCAAGACACCATTGGGAGTGGGTGCTACAGGTGGGGTGGCCAGTGCTAGGTCCAAACTGTCACCTCCTTAGTGGTGGCCCCAGAGGGGATGTCATGAGCCRCTGCACACCCCAGTGTTCCCGACATAGCTCTTCCTGGGCTGGCAGGAGCAGCTGGTGTGGGGTAATGGTGGGTTCTGACAAAGCTGATGGTCCAGGGCTGTGCACTGAGCAGTGCAGGCTCGTGCTCGGACATGGTCAATTGTGCTTCAGCCCCGGGACTCCTGATTCTCAGCAGGTCCTGCTGCTCTCAGGCTGGACACCCCGGGAAGGTTGAGGGGCTTGTTGTTCCCCACAGATGGTGTGGGGGAGCAAGGAGGGTCTCGCGCCCCTTCCTGCAGACCGGTGCCCCTTGCCTGTCCGTGGGGGAGTCCCTGGGGGGATCTCCGTTGCTGCCGAGGCCTGGCCGAGCCACTCCCCAGCTCGGCCGCCGCGTCCCCGGTCCCCAGGCCGGCGGGTCCCTCCGCCCCCGCCCCGTCCCCGCCGCCGTGAGCCGCCCGCTCTCCCAGAGGAGGTTCCCCAGCCCCGGGGGGCTGGCCRTGAGCCCGCACCAACATGGAGATGCTCTTCCAGGCGCTATAAAGAGCTCCGGCTCCCGCACCTGCCKCTCGATCTCCACCGCGCCCACTCCCGCTTCGCACCCAGCGCCGGGGCTGGGTCCGCCGTCCGTCCCCTTCCCCGTCCCATCCCGTCCCGCTGACCGCGGCTCGTCCCGCAGCAGGGCCGCTGGAGGGGATGGACTATTCCTATGATGAGGACCTGGACGAGCTCTGTCCGGTCTGCGGAGACAAGGTCTCCGGGTACCACTACGGGCTGCTCACCTGCGAGAGCTGCAAGGTAGGATCGGCCGGGGCGTGCGGGGTCGGGGTTGCGGAGCTGGGGCTGTGCGGGGCCGGGGAAACGCTGCTGGGGCTGTGCGGGGCAGGGGAAGCGGGGCCGGGTCTCTGCGGGACCGGCGCCTTGCGGGGCCGGGGCTGTGCGGGGAACGCTGCATGGGGGA
This sequence comes from Amblyornis subalaris, assembly GCA_018881555.1. NCBI lineage: Eukaryota > Metazoa > Chordata > Aves > Passeriformes > Ptilonorhynchidae > Amblyornis > Amblyornis subalaris. The sequence continues at coordinate 1,070,096 of JACAXG010000076.1, forward strand.
GAGGGGTCMGGGGCTGTGTAGGGAGCGGGGAGGAGGCTCTGCAGGGGCCGGGGCAGCGGGACCGACCGCGGGGATCCTCTCGCCCGTTTTCGTTAGCGGCGAATTCGCGCCCGGTGGAGGGAGGCGAGCGCGGCCGCGACGGGAGCCCCGAGAGCGGCGGGGGCGGCGGGAGCCTAAGCCGAAGGGGGGTAGAAGGGACGGGGTGCTGGTGCCGGGATGCCGGTGCCGGTGCCCACCGCATCGCCGTCGCCCGCCGCCGCAGGGCTTCTTCAAGCGCACGGTGCAGAACAACAAGCACTACACCTGCACCGAGAGCCAGAGCTGCAAGATCGACAAGACCCAGCGCAAGCGCTGCCCCTACTGCCGCTTCCAGAAGTGCCTCACCGTGGGGATGCGCCTGGAAGGTAGGGACGGGCCGGACACGGCGGGGCGGGGGGCGGCGGCGGGGCCGGGGACTGCGCGGGACTGTGTGGGGACTGTGTGGGGACTGTGCTGGGCTGTGTGGTTCCCGGGACCGGTCGCGTTGTCCCCGCCGCCGCCACGTCCCCGGGCCGGTCATTCCCGCTGCCGCTTCGATTCCGTTTTTCCCTCCCAAGTCAAGAAAAAAATCGGTTTTTCGCATCGTCTCCTGCTTTTCCTTGTTTCGTTTTGTTTGTTTCCCTGGGGTTTTGGCTGCTACGGCTTCAACTTTCCAGGATTTTTTTTTGCTGGCAGGAGGGTTGGGAAATAGCAAATAAATTATGTTTTTCCTTAAGCACATAATTCCAGAAGCCGAGACTTAAGGAAAACGTTAAARATCATGGGGATCGCAATAAAACTGCCGCAGACCCACCACGAATTATATTTTTCTTCTCGGTGACATTTAGTATAACGGATTTCTGACCCCCGGGGGGGCAATTCCAGCCCCACAGCCGCCGCCTTTCTCCTGTCGGCACAGTCGATCCCGAGATCAGAGTCGGGCCCCGACAGCCCGTGTTGTCGCGTGTTGCGGATTCGGCAATGCTCAGCATCCGGCAACGAAATGTATTTGGCGGGACAGGTCTTTGTCACGGGACGGCAGAGCAAAAGCAGAGGCAGAAGGAGCCCCTCACCCCAGAGTCATCTGCCCCCTCCCCACTTCGCCCTCGAAATCGTTTGCGTTTTGCAGCGGGTGGAAGTGGGCTGAGTCCCCCCGCCCGGCCCTGGCCGGGCTGAGTCCCCTCGGCTGCCGGGCTCGCTGCTTGGGGCACCGTGCGGTTAATCGGAAAGTCCTTCGCGTTCTCGCAGGGCGGCCGTTCGCTTCGGGAGCGGGGTGGGAGCCTGCGAGCAGAGGCGCAGGAGGAAGACACAACATCGAGCTGCAAATTCAGCCTCTGCAAACTCCCGGCGTGGGCCGGCTTCCGAAACAGATCCCAGTTCCACTCTCCTCCCGAGGCTGAAGTTACTGGTGCCCTAAATCCCTCGGTGCATGCTCTGGCGGTTTTGATCGATGTCGCAAGGGGATTTGATGCTGGGCAGGGGCTGGGGACCCTACAACAGGTGGGCAGGGGCAGTGCTTGAGATGCCCGTGGGGGACAGGCATGTCCCTTTCCAACAGTTTTTGTTTTGTTCACCGTGGAGGTGCTTTGGTCCYGGAGCTGTCCCAAACAGCCTTTTCTTACGTATTTTCTTGCTGTTGGCCCTGTAGCGGAGCTGGGCAGCCAAGGGGATCACCCAGCCAAGGGTGATATTCCCATGGAACCATCTCTTTTGTGGTAAAAAACAGAGACCATCTTTCTTCAGTTCCTAGTATTTTTGGGCAAGGCATCTGAAGTGATGCTTTGGAGGCAAGTCTTCAGCTCCACAGGACGAGACCAAGCCCAAGGTGATTGATTTTGTGAAGTGTTGACACAGGCGCCCCTCAAAGTGCCTGAAGGGAGGCTGCAGCGAAGCTTGCCTGGGGAGAGCAGCACAGCCCTGGCCCAAGGCTGCCCACAGCCCTGGGCACCCTGCAGGCACTACCCTGGCCATCCTCCATGTCCCTGCCCAGGCAAAGAAAGGTGGCTAAGGGGAGGCAGAGGTTGGCCAGCAGCCTAACCCAGCCAGGGCTCTGCACTGGAGTGAGGGCAGGCAAGGCAGCAGGAGTGGGAAGGGAGGCTGCAGGGTGCTGGAGACCCCTCCTGCCACCATGTGGGTGTGTGGCTCGGAGGTTGCCTGCAGGTGGTTTTGGGGGGTTGCTGAGGGTGCAGGCCCTTCCTGGGTGGCTCCACTTCGGTCTCCTTGCTTTGGAGGTCGGGATGCATCATTTGCTTCCTGGCTACCAGCTGGGACACAGCAAATAGCAAGTTGTTCCCGATCCCAATTGTGGCACAAATGGTAGGAAAAGCAGAGCAGGAGGGAATTAAAAGGCCTCTTCTCCCTTTGTGTCCTTGCTGGGAGAGGGGAGGAGRTGTATGCCGTTGCCTCCAGAGGGTTTGTGAGACCAGACTGTGAGCACCTCTCACTGTGTGTGGGGGTGCAGGCAACACCGGGGGGGTCCCTGTCTGTGCACCCTTGCCCAGGGTCACAGGGGTCTGTTTGGGATGTGATCCCTGGGCATCACTGGTCCCAAACTCGAGCAGTGGTGGGAACACATCACTTCGAGTGGGTRTGAGATTTGGGGTTTGGTGTGCTATGGCTCTGGGCTGTGTGGCTGAGGCTGCCAGACCTGCCTGTGCCAGCTCAGGCTGCCGGCCTGTCTGCCTGTGTGGGACCCTGGCTAGAGTGTGCACACATGCTGACTGCAGCCACCTCCCTTGTACTCCTGGGTCAGGAACCGCCCTGGGACAGCTCTCTGCTGCCCAGAGGGGTGTGAGCAGGCTCTCGGGAGCAGGGGCCACAGCACCCCTCTCTTCAGAGGCTGCCGCTGGCTGCCYGCTCCCAGCGAGATGCTGTTTTCATGAATAAAGAATGAGGGAGGAAGCCAGGGCGGCTCTCCTGGGAGCACATTCCTGCTCGTCCTGGAAATGCTGCTGCTCCCGGCCACGCTCTCGCCTTTCCAGCCTGCCTGGGGAGCCTTGGGGAGGTGCTCCGGCTCTCCGGGGGGGCTGGCTGTGTGCCCCAGGATAAGTAGGTGAAAGAGGCAGAGGTAACAGCTGAGACACAAAGCAAGACCTGCTGGCTGTCAGCAGGAGCACAAACTAGAGGAGGGTTTTTGCTTTTGATACTCAGCCTGTGGGCTGTTCTCGCTGGCGCAATCCTCCATCCCTCTGCACTGCTGTCCAGCCCCCAGCTCCTGCCTTCCAGCTATCTGAGGCTCTTCCAAGGGGATGCCAGGCAGCAGCCCCTGGGAGCACAGCAGGGTAGTGCAGGAGGGTAGGCTCCTGCTGCAGAGAAGCACCTGCTCCCTCACATGTTGGCAGATTGTTGGGGGTTTTTTGGTGTTTGGTGGGAATATCTGCTTTGCTGCAGCCAGGACCTTGCAATGGGCCATCAGAGTGACTCTGTCAGCGTGATGCTCTGGCAGAGCAGAAACAAGGAAATCCCAGGGCTGGTCCGGTGTCAGTGGCTGTTAAAATGAAAGAGGGTGTCAAACCCCCTCCCTTGCTCAGGCTTCAAGGGCTGTCCCCTCAACCCATGGGGGATGAAAGCTGCTTTATCCCCCAGCTCGTTTTGTAATGAAAGGCAAACATCTCTTCCTTTCCTGCAATTCCCAGAGGCTCTGAGTCTAACATCGGCTGAGAGTGGCACAACCTGCTGTCAGCTTTCTGGGAAGGTCTCCCCAATGGCCCCCAAAACATTTTTGCCACTAAGTCATGTCCCCCACCATTTTCTTTGTGCCCTGTGAAAGCCCTGGCCTCCCTCTGTGTGGGTTCACTCCAGCCTCTGCCCTGTTTCTGTCCCCAGCTGTCCGTGCAGACCGGATGCGTGGAGGGAGGAACAAGTTTGGACCCATGTACAAGCGGGACCGTGCCTTAAAGCAGCAGAAGAAAGCTCTGATCCGTGCCAACGGCTTCAAGCTGGAGACCGTGCCTCAGATCATGTCCCCAGTGCAGAGTGACTACAACCTCTCCTCCACCATCCACAGCATCCACGCCATGTCCAAGACCCTGCCGCCCAACCCAGCCGCCCTGACGCCCGTGGACTACGAGCGCAGCCCCTACGGGACGCCCTCCCTGGGAATGACTGTGCCCGGCCACGCGCCGCTGCCCGGCTACCACTACCCCTCCTTCCCCAACCGCACCATCAAGTCTGAGTACCCCGACCACTACACAAATGCTCACGAGTCTGTGCCCGCCTACATGTACCCAGAGACCTACCCCAGCTGCTCCCCCCCCGACATCCCCGAGGTCATCCTGAAGCTGCTGCAGCTGGAGCCTGACGAGGCCCAGGTGAAGGCACGGATACTGTCCTGCCTGCAGCAAGAGCAGGGCAAAGGCCGGCATGAGAAGCTCAGCACATTCGGCCTCATGTGCAAGATGGCCGACCAGACCCTCTTCTCCATCGTGGAGTGGGCACGGAGCTGCATCTTCTTCAAGGAGCTGGAGGTAGGACTCGTCTGTAGGGACGGATGCTGCTCTGGGCGGGCGGTGGGAGGCAGGCAGGATTGAGGCTGCCATGCTGTGAGGACAGGATATTGCTGTGGTCAGGATTGAGGCTGAGATGTTGTGAGGACAGGGAAATACCCACGGGCACAAGCCTGGGATCATCACTGCAGATCTGCTGGCACACCCCAGTCCTGCTCCCAGCTCCCTGCACAGCAGGACTGGAGGCACCAGGGCCCGGCTGCGATGCCGGAGCGATTCCCACTGTCGTGTGGGACTGATGATTTCAGATTCATCACGGCAGGGGCAGGTGTTGAGGCAATCACCGGCAGAGTGACTGTGGTGTCAAGCTCAAGATATAATTGAAAAATGTAACATTGAGGAATTATAGTTGAGACAATTCTCTCCTCCGCCTTTAGGAGGAAAATCGATGTGGTTGGGTGGGTCCTATTAGCACCAGGCAGCCAGGGCAGGGCTGGCTGGGGTGGGGGACACCCCCGAGCCCGCTCCAGAGCCACATCTGCTGCCAGCAGCCCATGACTGTGCCCAGCTGGGGACGTGGAGCTGACCCTCATCCTGCCAAGCCATCCCTCTAGCAAATGCCCCTAGATATTTACKAGGGCTGTGGGTGGTTTAGCGGGCCTGGGGCATCTTCTGCCATCCTGCACACCTTGCCAAGCTTTCAGAAATTTTCCGTTTATGTCCTGGGCTGACCCAAGATCACAAACTCATGCAAAAACGGGAGACAAAATATTGTACTATGGCCGAAACCCAGAGAGTCACATGCCAGGGCAGCTGTGAGACCCAGGTGCCTTCTCATATTTCCAATGTGAGGCTGTGCTACCTGACTCTGGCCAAAATCACCTCTTCCAGTGGAATTGTGCTGTGGGACAGGGCCAGGCTCTTCCCTGTGCCGTGGGTGCCATGGGGCTGAGTGTGGCCAAGCCTCGTGCCTCAAAATATCCCCCGGCTGCCGAACAGTGTCAGGAAACAGCATTGTGGGGGTGGGTTGGGCTTGTTTCAATCATATCAGTGTCCAGCCTAGATTTTGGGAACAGGGTGGTTGTTGTTTTGCAGGAGATATTGTAAACAGTGTAAATTCAGTTCCCAGCTGTATTGCTGGGTAGCCTTGTAACTCCATTGTCAGCCTGATTGTGCCACCAAAATAGGCTGTTCCTGTGTGAATCGGGGTCAGTGGGTGCTCCTCCTGCCATGGGGCTCTGGGGGGGATGGCAGTGCCAGAGGCCTCACCTGCGAGAGCCAGCAGTGTCCTGTTGGGAGCAGGGCATGTCCCCTGCCATGCCCAGGACATGGGGTTCGGCGCTCAGGGATGGGAGCTCAGCTGGTATCCCAATCCATTACTGCCATCCTGGGGTCTCATGCCTTTTGCCTTCATCCACATGGTGATTGTGGGATGCATTCCCAGCATCTCCCAAGGCCAGGGGCTGCAGGACACCACAGCCCACCCTGGCTCCACTGGGAGCCGCAGAATGCAGCGGCACCGTCCTTGACTCCCTCCCGTGCACAGCCCACCCAGGCAGGTCTGAGCCCCAGCACGGAGCGGAGGTGCCTTGTGTCCCCAGTGTCCCCGGTGGTGGTGCTGGGGCTGCCCCCTGCCCTCCCAGCACAGTGCATCCTCCCTGGCCAGGGTGGTGGCTTTTCCTTGGGCACGGGAGAGCAGCCGGTGGAAAGCAGCAGTACGTCTTAGATGCTGAATCCCCATTCCCGCTCCTGCCTGGCACATAAAAGCAAATGGCTGCTGGGGCGGTAAATGAACTCCTGCTAGCACCGAGTTTATGGCTCTGCCCTAAAGCCAGCACGGAGGAACATCGCAATCTCCGAGATCGATGGCACTGGCAGTCCCCGCTGGGTGCTTGGGGCTCCTCGGAGCAGGGATGCCAGCTGCCCTCTCCAGCCCCTGGGAAGGTCTGTGTGAAGGTGACAGTCCCCAGGCCCAGCAGGGAAGGACTGTTGGCTGAGGCCAGTGTGGGGATCCAGGCTAGAATGGCACCGTGCAGGGGCATTGTGGCAGGCTGGTGCCACACAGGGATGGAGTGCAGGCAGGTGAGAAGGGGAGATGTGGGCAGATTACCCCATCACGGCTTGCCCTGCTTGAACCCTTCCAGAACCCACGTGCTCCTTCCACAGGGCAGTTTGCAGAGACTCAGCTTCTCCCTGTGGCCTCACAGGGGAGCCTGGAGAGGTAGGACCAAATCCTCAGGGACATGGGGAACTGCTGGCTCATGCCTGGGTGGGATGAGCCTTTGGTCCTTGCCCAGGGAGAGTGGGAGCAGTTTCTCCTGGAGCTAGCCAGTCTTGTTTCCATTCCCATTCCCACCCTAGCAATCTGGTGAGGGCCAGACTGGGTGCTTTGCTGTCTCCTCCTGGAGCGGTGGCTGGGCTGGGGGACGCTGGGGAGAGCTCCCTTGGCTCCACCACCGTGCCCGGGGAAGGAGGGGGGCCATGGGCTAATGGCCTCTTGACATCGGCTCACACGCCACGTCCGCCCGCAGGCGCGGGGCAGTCAGATTGAAAACAGATTTAACTTCCCAGATATATCGTTTCATTTAAGGGCCAGTAATTCTGTCAGTCTGCCACTGACAAACGAGGGTCCCCATGCCAATCCGCCGGGAGACTGATGTCGCGGCGTTCATCTCGTGTCACCAGGAGGAGAATTACGGACTGCGCTGGCCTTCGGAGGCAAGACTAATAACGCTGCACGGCAGAGGGGGATTTGGGGGCCTGCTTGTTTATCGAGGGCTGGCCAGGCAGCCGCGGCGCGAGGCCGCGCGGGCGGAGGTGGAAGAGGTCAGCGCTGACGCCCATAAATACGAACTTTAACTGAGTCTAGATGAGATGTGTCAGGACTGAGGGAAGATTTGCAGCATCTTTTCAGGAAGAAAAATATAGGCCGGGGGTGAAATATATTTTGTTGGGTCGTGAGTCTCAGGCAACTTTGTCCTTTCAGATGTAATTTTTTTATATATATATGGAGAGAGACAGAGGGATGTGCACACACACATGCGTGCACTTGTACACTCACATTGTGTCTGGTTTTGGTGTGGTTTATACACATCTTGCACAGCCTGGTTTATATAGGTGTCACTGCCATACCTACATATCAATATCGTGCACACAGGGTTGCAGTGACCTTTAGATTGGGATGAGCAGCCAGGAATGTTAAACAAATTGCCACGGTTTCAGCCCGAAGGCCAGGCTGGGCTGCATGTGCGGCGAGTCCCTGTGCCGGTGGAGGGGCACGGTGCAGCCACGGGGCGGTGGGATGGTGCCAACCTCAGCCCCTTTGTGATGGGGGCTGGGGCAAATCACCCTTCCATCCACGGGCAAGCTCCAGTGATGAGGGGGGCATGCTGAGGGCAGCACTGTTCCCACAGAGCCAGGGGTCCCTGGGGTCTCTAGATCTGTCTGCTGGGCTGCTCTCTCTCGGTTCTCCTTAGACATCCCAGAGCCACGACAAAGCCTATTTGTAGTCAGTTGCTTCTCTGCCTTTAACTTGTGTGGGTCATCTTGACCCCATCTCCTGGCCAACGGCCAGAGCGTTTTTGGCAGATTTAAAATCTCCTTCTGGTCGTGGATGCTGCAGCAATGTTTAGCATCCCATGCACTGGGGGAAATGTGACACTTCCCCTGCCTGTGGTGTCCTGGCCAGCACAGCCCTGCCTGCAGAACGGTGGTGCCCGCACAGCCAGGGCTGCAGCAGCRTGAGAGCAAGCAGGGAAGTGGGATCCTGGTCTAGCCACACTGGTCTTGATGGTTATGTGCTTTAAGATGCCCATTGTGGTGGTATCTGGGCAGGGAGATGGGGACCTGCACTGACCTTGGACTTGTGTGGGGTTTTGATTGCTGGCAGACACTAACCCTCTTTTGCATTTCTCAGTAGCCAGGATGCTGGATCCTGCTCACACTCAGTAATTGCTGGGGCTGCAGCTCAGGGTGCTGACGTGGGCCATGCACCTGCCAGGGGGCTGAGGGGCAAATCCTGCCCCTGGGATGTGGGAGGAGGCCCAGAGAGCACCTGTGGGGTGGGGGCAGGCTGGRGGCATCCAAATGCTCCTTGTGCCCGTGGCTGGGGATAGATGTCCTGGCACCCGCTCAGGGCTTCCTGCCAAAGCGGGACTGCTGGTGGGTCACTCTCCTTCYTAACGCCACGAGATGCTCAAGGGCAGCAGTGGTACCTGTGGGGGCATGCCCTGAAACAGCCATGCAGGGAGCAGTGAGCACAGTGGGGCTGAGCCATCCCTGCGTGGCCTGGGCACATTGTGGGGAGCCCCAACCCTCTCAGGTCTTTCCTCACCTTGTACCTATGAACCCACAGGGAGGGTTGCAGATGATTTAAAACTACACCCACATGTGAGTCCTGCAGCCCTGTGCCTGGGCAGCACCATCCCTACCTCTGCACGTCCCAGACCCTTTCCCACAGGGAATTGCATTTTCTGTGGGTTGCAGCCCATCAGCAGCCCTGGTGACAGGGGATTGCTCTCCCAGCATGGGGAGGGTTTCACTGYGTGTTTTGTGAATGGGTTAAATGCTTGCTTTAAAAAAAGAGATAAAAATTGCTCTCAAAGACAGCTTGCATCAGGCCCTTGATAAAGCACTCCGTGAAAAAGCCTTGACATTAAAAGAGGAAGATCCTTTGCTTAACTTTTAACGGCAAGCGTGTGTGCTGCCGCCTCACTGGGAGGATTGATTGCCTCTGAGTGCCCCTCCATTAGCAGCGCTCTGCTCCCAGCAGGCCTGGCCAGAGCGGGGTGCAGCTGGGTGACCCCAAGCCCCCCTGCAACAGAGCCTCAGTGCCAGAGCAGGGCTGTGGGGGCTGCCCGCTGCCACCCAGCCTGGGGCATGGGGACACCCAGCTTGGTGCTGGGGACAACTCCATGGACCCCAACCCTGACTGGCCCACTGAGCCCCCAGTCCACCCAATCATGCTCCCAACCACATCCCCCCATGCCATGGCCATGTGGCTCTGGTGCACTGCGACGCTCCCAGGAAACACCGCAGCACGTTGGAGCGTGCTGGCAAGGGAACAGCCCTGCAGCAGCCACACAGGGTGAGATGTGCTGCTGAGGGGCTGCAGGGAGGGAGCTGAACTCCCCCACCAGAGTTGGGAGAAGCTGATTAGCAATTTTTAAAGGAAGAAAATAAGATTTCAAAATTGTTGAAGTGCTTTCTTTTGGAAAAGCTAATTTTTTTAGAATGGTTTTCAAGGCAAAACCTTCTGTCTGTTCCTTCTGGAGCTCATCGTGCTCAGGAATGAGGCACAGGAAAGAACTTCCAAAACAACACACCCTGACTGAGCCAGAGCGGAGGTGCTCGGCACTGGCCAGGATTGTGCAGCTGGGCTGGCCCCAGCTCCCTGCTGGAGCTGGCCACCGTCACAGCCGGCCACTTGCCTTGGGGCAGGGGTCAGCATGGATGCAGAAAGTCTCCATTTTGGTTTAGAGCAGAACGAGCTTTTCCCCAGTGTTTCGTTGAGCAGCTGACAGGAGCCTTGTGCTCTGCAGTGCTGGGCCACGAACGGCAGCTGCTGCAGCGGTTTGGGCATGGGGCGGCGAGCACGGCCCCGGCGGCCCCGCGGTGCCCRCGGCCCTGCACTGCAGGAGGGTTGGTGCCATCGGGTGCTGCAGCCCAGCTGCYGGCGCTGCCTTCCCACCTCATCCCGTTCCCTGCACTGCCGCACGACCGGCTCTGGCCACACACCACACTGGAGAAACAAATCCCGGTGGCTCGTGGGGAGCGCCGGCTCTGAGAGCATAAAGCTCTTTCTCATCTGGCTTCTATTCCTTTTGCAATCTCCCAGCACGGGTTATTGCAGCCTCTTCAGCAAAACGAGGGCATTATCCAGCCCTGTGACGCTGCATCTGTCTTTCCTCTATTAAAGGGGGAGCACAATGGCCCTGTAGAGCTCGGCTGCTGGCACTGGATTTGCTCCACAGGGACGTAGTAGAGGCAGTACTGTAATCCCAACGCTTTCCCTACACTGGCCCTCCAGGAGAGGGGGGTCCAGGCAGGGTGGGAGTTCAGCTCTTTGTGGAAAGGAGTTGGGGTTCGGTGGAGAGCAGTGTCGAGGGAATGAAGCCAGTGACCCATGGTGGTTCCTGGTGGGGTTGTGGGGAAGGCAGCTGAGTTGCCTATGCCTGGACAGCAGCGTGCCCCACATCCCACCATGGTTCCAGGCACAGGGGCCTGGCAGGGCTTTTAGTTCTGCCAAATGCAGCTGTTGGGTCTGGCAGCTGGTGCTGCCTGCAGTCCCCGGTGCCCTGTGAGAACTTTGGAGACCCTTCCAGCCAGTGTCCTGGGTCGAGCTCCTCACAGGGACGATCCCGGGTCTGTTGGATTTGTGTCTGTGCCTGCACATACACCCCAGCACATGTGCACAAGTGCACGTGATCACGCGTGTGTTGGTGCGTGGGCAGGGCTGGGCTGGCAGCTGCAGGGCACAGCAATGTCCCGCAGCAGAGGCTCCCCCACAGCAATGCTGCTCCCCCAAACCCACCGTTCTGGGCAGGGAGTTGAGGATGGGCACTGTCTTCGTTCATTTGAAAGTAACCAGAGGGGCTGCCAGGACACACAGGCCCTTTGTGCAGCCACTGCGTGTCCCTCCCGCAGTCATTTTGTTAAAATTTGTGTGCGATTTGGGGAGGTTGTGCCTGGTGGGGGAGACCCATTCTGATAAGAGCCAGCAAGTGCCACTGAAACGTGCTGAGCTGCTTTGAAGCCAGCTCTGCACGGCCACCTGCCCGTCTCCTCTCCTTCAGCCCAGGGTCCCCCTTTCTGGGGTGCAGCTCCAGCTCTCTGTGCTCACCCCAGGGAAACCCCCCTCCCGTGGGATGTCTGCCAGGCACAGGGTGGGTGCTGTGCAGTGCAGCACAGTGTCAGCAGGGTGTCAGCTATGCTGCTCTTGCTCTGTTTCAGGTGGGTGACCAGATGAAGCTGCTGCAGAACTGCTGGAGTGAGCTGCTGGTGTTTGACCACGTCTACCGGCAGCTGCAGCACGGCAAGGAGCACAGTGTGCTGCTGGTCACGGGCCAGGAGGTGAGAAATGGTCACCGGGACCATGGTGTGCTGCGGAGGGGCAGCAGGGCTGGGTGGGGGCTGGATGGGGGAACTGGGTGACTTTTTTCTTTCTTCTGTCCCAGTGTGGCCAACTTGGCATAGGGCAGACAGGTATTATGGGTTTGCTTGTGCAGAAGGTCCCACCCCATCCTGTCCCATCCTGCCATACAACCCCTGGTTCTGGAGAATGATGTTCCTTATGGAGAGATCAACAGCCCCACCTGTACTCTTGGCAGTGGGATGTGAGGAGGGGCCCTGTCCCTCCCTGGGGGTGACTTTTGGAGATGGAATGCCTGCAATTCCAGCACCCTGTGAAGCGGCTCCCTCTTTTAAACGGCATTCCTGTTTCACCCATCAGTCTTTGCTTCGACATCCCTAATTCTCAGTCAGTGCTCGGGACTGGATTGCTCTCCTGCCTTGCGTAGGGTGCCCTGCAGCAGGTTATGGTGGTAGTGGGGCTGGGGCTGCCAAAGCTAATGGCATCCCCATCCTTGCAGGTGGACATGTCGACCATTGCAGCCCAGGCCGGCTCCATCCTGAACACGCTGGTGCTGCGGGCGCAGGAGCTCGTCCTGCACTTGCACTCGCTCCAGGTGGACCGGCACGAATTTGTCTGCCTCAAGTTCCTCATCCTCTTCAGCCTCGGTGAGTGTGGCTGGGGGGGCACTGAGTCGAGGGGCAGCCTCTCTCGGGTGACGGCTGTGCTGCTGCTGCGGGGTCTGGGGTGGGAGCGCGGCCGGAGGGGCACACACAGCCCGGGGTCCAGCTGTGCGACAAAGGGGCTTTTAATGAGGAGTCAGGAGCGAGACCTGGGACCTGCCTGTCCCCCTCTCACCAGGGGTCTGAAACGCCTCCCGCTGCGGGGCTGGGCTCTGCTCCAGCTGCAGGGGACATTGTCACCCCGTCGGCCAAGCGCAGCCTGTTTTGGCCACTGGCCCATCACACCGGGCAGGGAAACAACCGCTGATACGGCTGAGGGAAAACAGGCGTGTTGACAGAGGCGGCCGCGGCCGGGCCGGCCGTATCTGCCGGGATTTGCGTCAGAGGGCCCTTGCGCCGCGCTGGGCAGGGGCTCCCGTGCTGCTGATTAGGCTGAGCCCGGAGCCTGCGGTCGGGCAGAGCCGGCGGCTTCACACGCTCCCACCTCACCCAGACAAAATAACGCGGGAGCCGCGGGCTCTGCTGCCAGAGCCTGAAACGCCCCTGGGGTGGCACAGCAGCTCTGCCCGGCTCCTGCCCTGCGATCCCCGCGGCAGCAGAGTGCTGGTGTTGGGATGGTGAGCCCATCACTCTGTGGGGCAGAGCTGTCTCCTTCCCTATCCTTGTCCCCATCCCAGCCTGTCCCTGTCCCAATGCCTTGCTCTGTGCTTGCACTTCCGTATCCATGGGGTCCCGTCCAGGGACCAGCGGTGGGAGCTGCGCCACTATCCTGTCCTGCACCTGCAGCATCTCCTCCCTCAGCTTTCCTTTCCTCTGGAGCTGTTTAGAAATCCAGAGAAACGAGACACGATAATTCGCTGCTCAAGCAGTGATAAGATGTGGCACAAACAGTGCCCAGGCTGGAGGAAGGAGCTAGGGGGGAGCTCGTACCCCGATCTAGGACCTTTGCTGGCTGCTGCCCCGCGGTCTCAGCACCAGGGCAGGGCCAGGTCCCCCCGTGCTGCCCCGTGTCCAGCCGTGTCCCCCAGCACGGCACAGAACAGCGAGCAGGAGCAGCTTCCCCCCCGATGGCTTCCCCAGAGCAGCGGCTTTCAGGGAGGGTGTGGAATCCAATAGCTGTGTTCTCCCATACATCATTTTGCCCCAAATGCAACTTTTTCTCTCCATATTGCAGAGCTCACTTGGAGTAATTTGCCCTTCGCAGGCTCAGCTGTAGAGGATGGGATTGTGTATTATGTGCAGGATGTAATTGCCTTTAACAAGAGAATTCCCACATTTACCACTCTGCCACAGCACAGTCAAAGCCAAGCCCTGCTCACAAGAGCTGCCATTTGAGTTCTAAATAGATTTCTCTCCTGAGCAGGTAAAGAGATTTAATTAAAATTAGGGCTTCTCAAAATAGCAATATTTATGAGGACGGCACAGGTTAGCTTTGTTCTACAGAAGGGCTTAATAGAGCCTTAATGGATTGACCTATCATTCGATTTCATGACTTACATTCATGAAGCAGCTACTCTTGGGGAGGGGAGGAAGAGAGGCTTTTATAGCCCACATTCCCTTAAGCGTTTGCAATTTATCAGCAGCTTCTCCCAAACAAAAGGAGCTGTGAATAGGAAGAACACTTGAGGGCATAGAAATAATCCCAGGCATATCTGTATGTGTGATGGGAGGCTTTGTCACAGGACAGTCTTTGCAACTGCTGCAGTGTCTCTAAATGAAGTGAGTCAATGTTATTTGGACAACATTCTTTATTCCTTGCAGGAATGAAAAGATTATTCAAATATTCAATTAAACAGTGAATAGGGTCTTTCAGAGAACCAGGTGAGTTCATCGAGTAGAACTAGCTATTGTTGAGCCAACTCAGGGGATAGATTTGACATTTATCAATATAACTTCTTTTTTTTAATGACATGCACAATAACCTTATGCAGATAAAGAGATTTCATAACAACAACCCGGGTAGCAGGAGACAATAGGAGCAAATGTGGCATCAGAGTGAAAAGGGAAGGGTGATCTGATACACCGCATCTTGGCACAACCCGTGCCCTTTGTGCCTGCGCCCGCCGTGTTCGTCCTGGCTGCGGGCACGGCCCGAGCTCCCCGGGGCTCCCCGGGGCTCACAGCCCCCCACGGTGCTGTGCCTGCCCTCCCTGGGGCTCCGCAGTCCCCTTGACCGCGTCCCCGCTCCCGGCTCTGACCTGCTGGGGCTCCCAGCTTTGCTGGGCTGCAGCAGCCTTGGATGCCATGGTCCCTTTGAGGGACCCTCAAACTCCCAGCTGCCTTGGCCAGAACCCGTGCCCAAATTTCCGTGTTTCCATCGAGTGGGTGGGAATTTGGCTATGCCTCAGGGGTCGTGGGCAGCGCAGTAGGGCTGTGACCGAGGCAGCGCTCCCAGGTACCTTGTGCTGCACAGCAAATCCATTAAATCTGCTTGCCCCGGATGGGCTGCGCTGGGGTTGGCAGCAAGGTCTCTGCTGGGGGGGCATCTGGAACCATCACTGTGTGCAGCTGCAGGTGGTGACAGAGCAATGCCCAGCACCGGTTCCCTAAAGCCACCAAAATCCGTGTGTAGGGCCAGTTGACCTTGCCTGCACCTCTGCAGCTCCCTGCGGTGCCACATCCCACTCCGCTGGCAGCAGGGCTGGCAGCAGGATTATGGGAAGCTGCCGTGGCCCTGGCGAGGCACAGAGGATTAGGGTTTCCAAGCTGGTGAGCCTGGTTGCCACATTGGAAAGACCAGGTTTATCGGGGAATTAATTCAGCCGCTTCCTCGACCTTCAGGAATTAAAGAGGGCTGATGGCAGCGACTCCCAGTGTGTTGGCACAGCTGGCAACACCTTCTGGCTTTGCAGCTTCCTGGGCCGTGAGGGCAGGGGACACCAGTCCTACTGCCAGGGGGCTTGGAATCTGCCTTCAGCATCAGGGGAGAGCTGGGGGGCAGGGTAAGGACGGTGTGGGACCCCTCCTGCCCTGTGTTTTCATGCATGAGGAGCATTGACCCAGGAGTGCGGGGTCCCTCCCAGCTCATCCAGCACAGTGTGGCACGGATGGGGCAGACACGTGAGTCTGGCACCATTTCATCACCATCCTCCTCCTTGCAGATGTGAAGTACCTGGAGAACCACACGCTGGCTAAGGATGCTCAGGAGAAGGCCAATGCAGCCCTGCTGGAGTACACAGTCTGCCACTACCCCCACTCCACGGACAAGTTTCGCCAGCTGCTGCTGTGGCTGGCAGAGGTCCGGGCACTGAGCCTGCAGGCTGAGGAGTACCTGTACCACAAGCACCTGAGCGGAGAGGTGCCCTGCAACAACCTCCTCATCGAGATGCTGCACGCCAAGCGGACTTGAGTGGCCTCCAGCACGACCCGGCAGAGCCCCAGTGCCTCCAGCAGGGGCAGGACTGGTGCCCGGGGCTGGCGGGCGCCGCCTCCCACTCTGCCTTCCTCAGTGATGCTATTTAACCTCTGCTATTGGAAACGCCCCAGCAGGTTCGAGGCACAGCAAGGACAGTTGAGGCTGCAGGGCTGTGGCTCGGCTGCCAGCGTGCCCCGTTGGCAGCACTGACCCCCAGCCCCACTCCACACCTGGTGCCCAAACCTGTCACTTGCCAAGCTGGCTCAGCAGCACCAAGGGTAAAGCCTTTCCCGGCTTTTCTCCTATTTCTGCTCCTCTCCTGCTGCCCCTACCAGCTGTTTCTCCACCACTGCCATCCATCCCCAACCCTGCCCATGTCTCAGGGCCCCTTGTGTACAGGGCAGGAGAGAGGGGAGGCGAACGCCCTCCAGGTTGTGGGTTTGTGGCAGTTGAGGTGTCTCCAGGCACTGAGGAACACACGGAGGTGGAGGGTTTCTGCAGGAACCACACAGAATTCTGGGGCTGGGCTGGAGATGTCGGCCCCACGTAGCTGTGCTGGGACCCCAAGGTGCAGATGCCAGGATCCCAATTGCTGCCAGCTCTGTGTCCTGCAGCTGCCCCAGCCAAGCAAGGGCAGACAGGGATGGGCAGCACCGAATCCTCAGCAGAGGTTCATATTCCTAGTGCTGCTGGTGCTGGAGCAGCAGTTGTGGCTTTGCAGCCTGTGGCAGACGCAGTGCCCAGAGCCCACAGCTCAGTTCACGGGTAGCACAGCTCTGTCCTGCCTGCAGGTGATGGTGGCAGAGCAGCCAGGCAGGAGGGAGGTGCAAGCTCCAGCATGTGCCCAGGATCTTGAGGAAACTTGGGGAGCTCTTCAGCCCCTTTCTGCATTTATCTGCACAAGAGTGTGGGTAAGGAGGAATAAGGATGGTCCTGCACTTCATGCTGGGCCCCCTGGCTCCCTCTTGCGCTCTGCCACGTCCCCAGGGGACAGCAAATGCTGTGCCAAAGCCACAGGCAAAGAGCTCTCTATTCCTCTCCCATCACAGGACAGGGGCTCACAGACAGGACTGGGAACACTGTGGGTTGCAGCCCCCCGAACTGGGCCGTGCTGGACTCTCACTGCTGCTTTCTCTTGGTCTCAGCCATGCTCTCCCCTCCTCTGCCCCGCCACCGGGCAGCCCAGCACGGCCCCTGCCCGGCCAGACACCCGGCTCTGCGGGTCCCACAGCACGGCCAGGGGTGTTCAGGTGTGTTCCCAGGGCTGGTGAGCTCCTTGTGTCCAGGGGCCCCTGCAGCTCTGCGGAGGCAGTGCCTTGAGGAGCCACAGAGGCTGTGCCTGGAGCTGCGTGGTTTGTGAAGCTTGTTAGACACAGAAGAGCATGTTTGTCTCTGCTTTAACACGTTTGTGCATTTTCCTCCTGAAGTCTGTGGATTGGTTTCACCTTCTTCTTTTCGTGAACTTAAAGAACTGGAGAACATGGTTTGGGAGGGAAAAGATGTTTTATTTTCAGAAAATGAAAAGTGTCCTTAAGTGTCTCTCTCTGTCTCTCACATACTTTCCTCCCTCTCATCCCTGCCTTTCCCCACTCCTCCCCCTTCCTTCCCAGGCAGGAGGTTACCAACTATCTTGTCAGGAGCAAACCACTGTAATAAATTTTGCAGTTCATTTCAAATGGCAGACTTTGTCTTTTTTGACTGTCTTTCTCACCGAGGGTTGGTGCTTGGCCCTGGGGAGTGCCAGGTGTCCATGGGTGCACCCTTGGGGTGCCTTCATGGGACGCTGCGGCTGGGGGAGGGGGCTGCTGCTGCCTGTCATTCAAGGCATTGGTGACCCAAGATTGGTTCAAAGTGTCACTGGGAATTGCCATAGTGACTCTCAGAATGTTTTGCAAGTGAGCACAGGAACAGCAACATTTATGGGCATTTAGTGGGCAGTGCCCTGGTCCTTGCACCAGGGCCAAACCCCCTCCGTTGGGCTTGACATGTAGAGCCACCTTCCCTTGGACACAGTGCAAAAAGGAGAGGAGAATGCCTTTAAAATTAGCATTTACTGTCATCATAATCAGCAAAACCCCATCACATTTTCTGTGCTCTAAACACTACAGAAGTAATGGGAGGGAGGGAAAGCAGCACCCAGCTGGCGAGGGGCCAGGCCAACAGGGCAAGAGCCCAGGCAGGAGAAGGGAGAGGATTTTTGTCCTAAACAGCAGAAGATGCTGTTGATGTCAGCTGATTTAGAAAAGGCTTGAAGCCAGCTGCTGCCTAACCTAGTGCATGTGCTTCGTACACAGCCTGTCCCCAGCCCTGCCTGGCTCAGTGGTGCTTCCATCCTCACTGGCACGGGAGCGTGGGCACTGCCTGGCCACAGCTGCCATGGGCAAAGCTGGGCTTGTTCCCATCCCACTGTTCCAGGTCGCCCAGGCTAAACAAGCTCTATTGGCAGCAACAACAAATGCACAAAACCAAGTGCCGGCAGTGATGTGGGGCAACAGTGGCAGCACCGCGCCAGGCCAGCCTTGGCTGCCCCAGCAGAGGCTGCAGGAGCCGTGGGAACTCCAGAACACAAGTACCTGCCTGTTGAGTGCCTGCCTGGGAGAGGAGCAGGGCAGTCATCAGCAGCAGATGAAGCCCCATGAGACCCCACACTGCCGCTGCCTTGATTTGGCTGCACATGCTGCTGGGAAGGAGTGCAGGGTAACAGCTCTGCCTGGGCTGGAAGCTCTCCAAGGGAAGCCAGCTCCTCCAACCTGCCATCCTTCCTGCTGGAAAACCCTCTGTGTTGCAGGCTTGTCACCCAGAAACTTCTCAGAAACCTAAAGCAAAAGAGAGAAAGTCTCGGCTCGGCTGGGAGCAGGGGAGGGCAGCAGGGGCCCATCTCAGGGCCGTGGGAGCACTGGAGGGGTCCCACAGCACACTGGCAGAAAGCATCGCCCAAACCTGCCACAGGACAGAGCTGCGGGTACAGGTGGCACCAGTCTGGTACAGCCTGTCACTGGTACAGCTCTGCCACCCCAGGGACCCCCCTGCTCCTTCGGGGGTCCTGGAAACACGGCCCTTACGGCAGGCAGCCAAAGCAGCCTCCATGCACAGGGCCATGGCTGTAGGGAAACCTCTTCTTCCCTGCTCAGTCATCACAGCACCCAGGGCTGAGAGCACAGAAGAATGAGTTTTAAATGGGATTTAATGAAAAAAACAGTGCTGCTGTGGCAGGAAGCACCAGTGTGGCATGGGCTGCACCTCTGCACAGGGTACACAAGGGACCTGCTTTCCTCAGGAAGGGCCGTGGCACCAGTGGTGATCCCACCACAGGCAGCCCAGCGGGGCTGGCATGGAGGGGGCCTGCATTTCTCCTCATGATGCCCAGGTACTTTCCTGGCTTTGAATCCCAAAGACTCATAAATTCCTTACGAATTCAAACTGATCTTATTTAACGGAATATGGTGAGAGTTGCAGAATTACTCAGTATTGATCAGAGGAAGGCTGGGCCATGGAGACAAGATCCATGTTGCTATGTGTGGCTTAGCAACATATAAATGTATTCAAACAGAATAATGAAATTATCGTGGGGAAACAAAGCAGCCATCACTTGAGGAGATGGAGGATGTGGAGGCCTCTTGGAGCCCTTGTTTGCCAAGACAAGGAAGATGGGACTTATTGTTTGTGCAAATATGTGAGCCCCCCCAGCCATCCCCTGCTCACAAAAAGTGTGTAATGAAGCCGGGCAGCGCTCGCTGCACAGAGCAGCTCCCTGCAGCTGGGCTGGAGCTCATTACTGCAGAATTGCTCCACGGACTGAGCCCTTGTGGGGGGAGCCCATGCCTGGCTCTTGCTGCAACCACACTGCAAAACTCCGCATTTCTCTGAAACTGGTCTGGGATTTACCTGGATTTTATCTGCCCTCATCATCACGCATCCCACCTCCCCATGGACCCACTGTCTGTCTCCTACACTTGGAGCCAGTGCAACACCCAGAGCTCTCACAGGAGTGTGGCTGAGGCCCTGGAGCAGAGAAATGCTGGACCCCACCCCAGATCCACCACAGCTTTCCTGGGAGGGGCAGGTGGGCTTCTCCTGGGTCTCTGCCAGAGCTCCCACTTCCTGCAGCACCATTTTCATCAGACCTGCCTGGCAGCTATCAAATAAAGATACCTGGGTCAAAATATGTCTCTTTTCATTAAACTATTTGGGAGCGTAGAAGAGGGGATTGTGTCTGTGCTGAAATGATCTGTCCCCCTTCCGGCACCCAAGAGCTCCGCAGTGCTTTGCTTCGTGATCAGGYTGTGAAGGCAGATACCTGTGCGAGGCTGAGCTGCCCTGGGGTCCTCCAGCACCCCTGCAGCTGGGCATTACAGCCTTTTATTATCTGGTTTAATGGCTGGAAGCACTTGTGGCTGAGCCCAGAGCAGCGCAGCGGGGCCGGCACTGGCGCTGTGCCGGCTCCACAAACACAAGTGTGAGAGGAGAGCTCTTCTGGTTCAAGATCTTCTCCTTCACCCTGGGCTCAAGGATTGCCCAGCCGCGGGTGCCCTGGCCCTGGAGCACAGGAGCAGCAGCTCAGGGGGCTCGCAGGGAGGGTGGCCGTGCACAGCACTCCCTCCACCCCCGGCCACTGCCATGGCACCGASCCCAGCCCATCGCCCTCTGTGCAGACCTGGGCTTTTAAAAACACACTGAGGGCTCACCTGAGAAAATAAAGCCAAGCTAAACAACCCACTTCTTCGCACAGTTGGAGTTTAATAACACATGTGGGCCATAAAATATGCAGAAGCAGGTGAGGGTGGGCGGACAGAGCACAAATGTACRTGCGGGGTTCAGGTCTCGCTGCCTCTGAGACCTCACTCCTATGCCCGAAAGGCTGCGGCACAGCTACTCCTGAATGCCACCGTTCCTGCCTTTCTAATGTGTCCACTGTGGGGAGGAAAGCTGCACTGCTTCTGGGTGGCATCATCTTGAAAATAGTCTGAGGAGGCCCTGCTTAGACACTTCGTGTGGAGTAAAATCAGAAACCTGCTAATGCACTTCTTCCCTTGACAAAAGAAAGTGTCTCAATGAGGAAGAAATACGATCACTCCATCCCCAGTGTGTCCTCACTGCACTGTCCACCTGAGGGACCCCATCCAGAGTCTGTACTGGGAGCACTGGGAGTACCCAGCAGTGGTCGGTAAAGAAAATAAAGCTAAATATGCTCCATTTGTATCCTGAGGAGCTGGGGACTTGCCCAAAGCCAGGCTGGGAAGCCAAGGAGTTAGCAGGGAGCTGCCATCGAGCAGAGGTCTGGGGCTTAGGAGGGATTTCTGGTTTTAATTCTACCCACCTCCATGGTGACATTGGCCTTTCTACAACCTGAAACAGAAGAAGCTAAATGGCTGCTTTTAAGCTCATAAATCCAGCCCAGTTTGAACACCCCACCTTCCCCAGCTTCTCTTCTTTAGGATCATGGCACTCCCAGCAACTATCACAGCTTTCTGCCACAGCTGCTGGTTTAAAATAGCCCAGGGCAGAAAGAGCTGCTGCCCCCCTGGAAGCAGCCCAGGCCCTGCCCAGCAGCAAGAGGTGCCAGTCCCGTGCCCGGGGCAGGCAGAGAGCTCAGCATCAGGTATCTGCGGGGCTCCCCTGCCCTTCTGCTGCCTGCCCATGCCTGCAACCTGCAGCTCTGCTGGCACAGACGGACCCTGGGAGCTGGGAACTGACACAGACGGGCAGCAAGAAAAGTACAGAGACATGGGGAGAAACCAGGCAGGTGCCCTGAGATGGAGACCTTCATCTGAGCCACCAGTGCTGCCAGGAAGAGGCAGTGCCACTGGCAGGGCTGCTGGGGCTCCATAGTCCCCCACCTCTCCCTCATCTGCTCAGGGGGACACAGATCTCCCAATAGCCTSGCCAGGACAGGACCCATCAGGGAAGTTTGGAAATAAAATGATTCCTGAAGCCTGAGCAGAAAGCAGCTGCCCTCTGGGCAGCCCTGAAACACACAACCACAGGAACCAGCATCAACAGTAACAAAAATTACAGAAAATGTTGTAGGCAAATGTTACCTGAGGATTTGAACGCTGTCAGCTCTACAGCCTGAAAGAGGGGAGAACATATGTTAGCAGAAGGTACAGGTCTGATGGCTTTGCTGCTGGTCACCCCCATCACACTCCCCAGGGTTCCCCAGCACCGAACCACCCACTGTCCCAGCACTGAGCTGCTGCGCAGGCTGGGAACCGGAGCCTTCRTCCCGGCCCCTGAGGGACAGGCACCTGGCACAGAATCCCTGGACACAGATGCACCTCTCGGCAGTGGGGACTTGACACCCAGCTCCACACGCCCGCTCCAGGGGCCCTGCCAGCCCCGTGGTGACCCACCAGACTGGACACCATGCTGGAGACAACAGGAAAATCCAGGAAACCGTCAGAGAGCTTCGTCCCCCTGTACTGCAGTGGAAAGAGCCCACACAGTCTGCACTCTGTGCTTAAGGGTTGGTTAATGCTCTGGGAGATGTGAAATTCCTACTCCCAGTCCAACAACAACAAAGATCACCAAACAACATTTAAAAAAGCTGAAACACGAAGAACATCTTGTCTGTGTTCGTATCTTCATTCGCTCAGTGTTTTGTCATTTTAAGTGTTTTCAAACGCTTTTAAGTGGCATCTTCTCTTCATCCAAACTATTGTGCAGCTGCCAGTGACATTCTGAATTCACCGCTCCTCTGGCGAGCGCCATGACTCACTCAGCCAGGGAGCAGGAAAAACAGCGCTGGCTTATATAACTGAGGAGCGCTGAAAGCAGCCCCCAACCAGGCAGAAAGCAGCTCCCACCCAGCACGGGGGGCACCACGCAGGGCTCAGGTGTGCCCACCACCTCTGCTGKGGGGGGGGGCTCGATGCAGCCTCCCGCGGGTCTCGCAGCGGCACCGGCGGAGCGCCGGGAGCTGCGGCAGCGCCGATCTGCAGGCGCCGGCAGCAGCCTCACCCCCTGCTGCACCCACGGCGGTCAAAGAGGGAACAAGTACATCAAAAACGCAGTGTTCATGCAGCAAAGATACAGCAAAGCCCTCGGTGACCCTCACGCGGAGGGAAGAACTTTCTGTCCTTACCTGCTCAGAAATGCCACGGCCTTGGCATTTAGAGTATCTGCTGCCTCCTAATGCCCCTGCCTTAGGGAACTCGGGTCCTTGGGCTAATCCCTGTGGCCCACGTCTCATACCTGGTGCCAAGAGCTTAGCCCTGACCCCAGTTTACACAGCCAGCACCTGGCTGACTGAGAAAAGCATCACCTGTGGCTGAGTCCCAGTGCTGTTCAGCACAAGGGGTCTGGTGCTGCAGCAGTAACCACAATATAAATCACGAGAGATGGAAATATGGATTTTATTGAGTGGCTTCAAAACGATATGCCAGCTATAGAAGCATTATCTATTGGATAAATAAGAGCTGTCTATGTGACACAGGTTTTCAAAGGATAAATATTAGAGAGGGAGAGAGAGATCCTTCAGTGAGAGACTCATGAAAGTAGTGTTGGATTTTATTCTGAGGAAATTACAGCACTTGTATGTCAAGTGCCCAAGGACTGATGATCATTTCAATAAGAGGAGATGGAAGTGGTAGCAGAGTAGTCAAATTTAAATTGTTCCCTGCTTTAGGCCATACCTTGCTGAGCTCTCCATCCCACTGTAGGCAGCACAACCCAGCCTGCCCTCCTGGGAGAGATGCAGCTTGCCCATGCCACTTGCCCCACTGCCTGATTTAATTTGCTGTCCTTGGGAGAGCCTCCTGCCTTGATCCATACCAACCTCAGTTTGGTGCTTTACAGCTCGAATTCACTGGCACCTTGTGCTCCTGTAGGGCCCTGCTTTAAGCACCTTCCTGGTGTGGCAGTGGGGCTGGCTCCCCACAGACTCCAGGTGAGCTCTTGCCTTGAAAATCGACTGTTTTGGGGCTGCCTCCTCTCCTGCCCTTGGAAGGGTGCCCTGCCCCTGCCCTGTTGTCTCCCCTGCCCAGGCCATGCCCAGCTCAGGGGGTGTCCCTACATAGCTGCTGTGCTCTGGGTGGGGGCAAAGATGGAAGAACAACAAGACGTTACATACCGGTCTCTCGAGTGACATAATTGATGAAATTCCCATGGGAATTTTGGCTCCAAAATTTCCTAAGGGGTGAAGCAGCACAAAGAGTTTGTAGACCAGAGAACAGAAATATTCATGCTTTACCAAGAACTTGGTGCTTTGTGTCCCCCACTGAAGCGAAGGAACCAAACATGTTTTCTGCATCACTGCGCCCACAAACTGGTTGGAGAATGCAAAACCTTTTCTCCCCAAAGCCAAAATCCCTATTTTTTTACTGCCTCCTTTGCCTCCCCTTCTCCAGAAAATTCATTTTAAGACACAAACATGAATTTTTGCCTCAGGAGAATGCAATGCTGCKTAATGCACACCCAGCCAGGCTTCAGGAATGGACCTGACCCCTCTGACACCCACATGCACGAGGACTCTGCCTTCCACTTCAGCAGCAGCAGCACCACACCCTGTGCTCACATAGGCACAGTGTGCAAATGAATTAATGCAGTGTCAGGAGAATGTGCACTAAAATTCAAGTCTTGGGAATAACATTTTACTGTGGTGTCATTGCCCAGCCTGGGCTGACAGTGACAACAACCCTCTTACCTTTGTTGGTGATGTTCTTCGCTGGAGGGTCTTTCTGCACAGGGCTTGGCAGGGCTGCAGGACTCAGCTTCCCTGTCTCCCAGGAGGTTGTGTTTCTTGGACTTGATAAGTAGTTGATGGGATGAGAGCAGTTCTGTAATGACAAGCAAAAGAAACAGGACAGTGAAAATTGCAATGAGTCTTTAAAGATCAATTTCATCGGCGCTGCTTCGGCTCCCATCCCGCCCTGGCACAGCAGGCTGCTCCCTAATAGGGGTAGATTATCTTTGGGTCTGTTGTCCAACTGGACTGCAAAGAAGAGAGACAAAAGTAAAAAAATAAGATTTCTTTCCATCATCATCTCCTCAAAGCAGACCCATGGCACAGCTGGGACCCTCCTCCGGTGGCTGCCTGATGGATGAAGAGGCAGCAGGGATTCCTTCCAACTTACTGTGAACGAGACGGCTTTCTTCTTGTCCTT
This sequence comes from Amblyornis subalaris, assembly GCA_018881555.1. Lineage (NCBI taxonomy): Eukaryota > Metazoa > Chordata > Aves > Passeriformes > Ptilonorhynchidae > Amblyornis > Amblyornis subalaris. The sequence continues at coordinate 1,094,767 of JACAXG010000076.1, forward strand.
CATCCTCTGGATGGCATTCCTCACCTGGAGCAGAGCAAGGACATTAGAGAGGGCCACAGCAGGTCTAGCACAGCAAGAGATCCTCCAGCAAGTCATGGAGAAAAAGCAGCTACTGTTCCAGAAGCACAGTCGGGGCTGTGCTGCCTGTTGCAACTACAACAACCCACCTCCCCCTGTATGCCAATAACAGCTGCTGTGCCGAGTGACTGAGCCCAGCCAGGGGCATCCCTTACCTCGCTGTTATAGATTGCATACACCAGGAATATGTACAGGCCCTGGAAAGGAGAGAGCACAGGAAGGGTCAGAGATGTACAGCTGGTTGGTGCTCCTTTGCATGAAGCAAATGGGCTTGATGAGCACTGGAATGCATGAGCCTGGCACAGATGGTGGGCACAGCACAGCCAGGGACAGCCAGGCAGGAAGGACCTTCCACACTTGAGTCCAGGCTCTTCACAGAGTGTCTGCTGCTCTCACACACCGAGGACCAGCGAGCAATGACAGCTCAGCCACCACCAAACGCTGGGCACAGCTGCGTGAGGGATGTGCCCAGGGAGAGCGCTCAGGCCAGGCGCAGAGCGAGCATCGCCCAGGGGCCACAGCCTGGGGCCAATTACAGCTCCAGACCAACATTTCTGGCCTTAAAGCAGCCCTATCTGGCCCACCAGATTTATGTTGTATCTGTGGGGTGTTTTGTTATCGCAGCTAGATAAATCAGCTGCAGCAAGAGATGCAATTCATCTTGTCTTCAACGAGCCTTGCTCTCATCTGCGAGCTCTTGGCAGGCGCAATGGTAGCAGCCCCCTGGCACTGTGCCGTGACCTGTCCTTCAGCCAGCAATGCTGGTCACTCCCCCAGACCAGATTTCTGGCCAGGCTTCCAAGGCAGGTCTTCCTTGAAAGAATCATTCTGGAGGAGCGTGGGGAGGGGGGAGCGGAGAGGTCGGCCGGGAGGAGAGCGAGGAAGGAGAGGAGGCCCAGCTGCAGCGGCGGGCGGGAGAGGAGATGCGGCTCTGGGGGAGCCCATTCCTGCCTGCACTTCCACCCGTGCTCCAGCACCACAGGCTTGCTGTGGCTGTTCAGTCACTGGCTGGGTTCCTGCACTGCCTGGCTGGAGAAGGAATTGTCATGTTTGGTGCTGACACACAGAGCAGCCTTGAAGACAGGCTTGGGCTTCCGCGGACAAACAGAAAGCAGTCAAACAAAAAACAACCCCAGCAGCAGAACAACTGCACAGGGCCCACGCGTGAAGAAACACGCTGGCCTCAAAGGAAATTTCAAGGGATCCATAGGACAGAGAGCAAAGGAGCTGAAACGGGATGGCTTTCTCTCAACTCTGCAGCTTCTCACCAGCATTTCTCTGGGGTAATCTGCAGATTGTACTGAACTGCATAATGAAGAGACAGAGGCAAACGAGTAGAGCACAGTCATGTCTGTTCACACAGCTCAGAGCCTGGAGATCTCTCCTGCTCAATAACCCAAGCATGGTATAAGGAGACACAGAGAACTGATGCTATATTTAACTACCATTAGGACAGGCCTGTCATTCTCCCGATATCCTCAGGAGTGGAGATGTGGAGAGGCAGCCCTTGTCTGGCCTTGGAACATCCCATCGGAGCCCCGACGGATGTGCGTGAGCAGCACCCGGCCGCTGGACCAGCGCCAGCCGCAGGCAGAACATCCCTGGGCCACCACCCATCTCGTGCACGTGGTGATAACGCCTGGATTCACCCTTGGAGAGCTGGGCCAATGCTAAGCTGACACCAGCCAAGTATGCCAGAGGAAAGCACCACAAACCCTGCTGCTCCGTAAGCACGAACTACAGCAGGAGCCAATTTCTACTGAATCCAAGAAAAAAAGGGAGATGGGGGTGGAAAACTCTTTGGATCCCAGTGGTTTGGAGGGCAGTGCCCCGTTGCTCCCTTGGCTTGGATCCCCTGGAGTAGGATTTGCCCTCAAGCACTGGGCAAGAGACCCTGAACATGCAGTGCCAAGAGCCAGGACTGACCAGGGGGTACCCTCTGGCACTACTGCTGCAGGCACAGCCCCAGGGCTGGTCTGACTCACGCTGTTCCCCTCTGGCTCCCTGCTCCCCCTGCCTGCAGAGAGCTCCACATTCCCCTCGGCACCATGGGGATGTTCAGGGGTGTTCAGGGGTGTTCATGTTTCTCTAGCTCCATCTACAGCTGCCTTCTCTCGAGGTTTGCGGGGCCTCTGCTGCTGCTTTGAATCACAGGTGGCAAGCACATGTTCCAGCACTTTTTGTTACCTTGTGTCCCTGAGTTCCAGATATCCTGAGGTCCTGGGAACAGTCCCAGCTCGGTACAGACCTGAGCACTCCTGGCTGCTGTGACTTCTATAATTTGCTTTTCTCTCTTAACCACACACAGGCTTTAAAGCTTTAAAGCCTTTTGATGAAAACAGTAAACTCGGAAGCAAATATTAAGTATTGCTTTATGCAGGTAATGATGTTACTTTCTGACCTTCAGAATTCCCTATTAATACTAACTTATTAACGACATGACTGAAATATGGCAGTCATGGCCATGGCCCTGGAAGATACCAAGACAAGCAAAGAGCCTTAAAAATGTAGCCAGATGATGAAGAGGAATGAAGAGCCTGAAGGAGGTGACATGACCCACACAAGGTCCTGCAAGTCAGAGCTAGAAACAGGCCCCAAATTTCCAGATGTACCATGCAAGGCTCTGATCACCAGCCCACACTGCAAGCTGGTCCACCAAACACTCCTGCATCTCACCAGGTTCCAGTACAGCTGTCACTTGGCACTGGGAGCACCCCTGGGGAGCAGCTGCATGGCTGCAGACAACATGGACTTCAGGGGTAAAGATTTTCAGTTCTTGATTCTGAGTTCTTCTCCAGTCTCCCTGCAGTAAAGCTGAACTCTAGGCAAAGGGAAGGTGGCTCTGCCTCTACCATTCACAGAGGTCACAACCACTCAGAATGAACTGGAGCCAGATGGAAAATACCCATCCTGGAACACAGCATCCAAGCAGCAGTCAATCACACTGTGGCTGGACATGACCTTTGAGAGGCTCTCCACCAACAGCCCTGCTCTAACAGGGACACTGGCACCCACAGCCCAGCCCTGTCCTGCAGGAAACACGCTCATCTCCCGGATGCAAACAGCAGGAGGGATGCCTGCCCCATTTGACTGCACAGGTGCCATTTTAATTACCCATTATATGAGCAAATAGAAACCCTAATGATGTTCCCTATGGCTTGTAACTGCCATTTTGAAACCACTTTGATGCCAGAAAACCTAACAGGAGAAACAAGATTTGGACTGGAAAGCTGTGGCACCAGTAGGACACTGCCAGAGACTGGTGCTGAAGGGCCATTAGATGAACAAGGTCTCCAGAGTTGTATTTCGTATCTGGGAAGGATGAACTGAGTTTCCTCAGACAAAACAGCCCAGTGGCTTGAGAAGTCTGGGCTAGCTCCAGAGCCGACAGTGTCCCTGGCTACAAGGACAGGTAGAGTACACTGAAGCACAGGAAAGTGCAGGTACCTGCTTGGCTGTGACCTGCAGACCCACCTGGTGCAAGACTCACCTGGAGGGAGTTCAGCACGATGAAGACATAGGCCCAAACGATGCTGAGGTGGACGAGGACCCCACACACCCAGGTGAGCCCCAGCACAGGCAGCAGCACCAGGACGGGTTTGGCCGTGGCCCTGGTGGGAGGAAGAGCTCAGGGTTACCCAGGCACATTTCAGAGATGAAACACGACCAAGACAGTAGCTGTGGAACAAATTCCTTTGCAAACAAAATAAGTTAAGACGGGAAAAACCAAACATTTCACCTCCCAGCCCTCAGTGTGCCAGCCCTGCTCTTCATTTATCACTGCAAGTTAGCAAGAAGGGAGCTCTTTGACGTCATTAGCCATGAGAAAACAGCTATTTCCCCCTCCATTTGTGCTACAAGGAGGGTTTCTGTATCTGTTTTATTTGCATATGGATGTCACCCTGCCCTCCAGCCATGCCCTATCTTTGTGCTTCTGTAAATTTGGGAAAATTTATTTATGCTACAGGGGAACAATGCGTGTCTAGCAGGGGTATCCGGCGCCAGCTAACAACAATAAAGATTCACAGGGCATGATAAAGTAATGACTCAGGCAGCAGTTTTTTAGAGGTCTCTCAGTATTGACTGATTACAGAAGACCCTCCTGCCTCTTCCCCTGTGTGTGTAAGCCCCACCAACCTTACTTTCAACCCACCAAGTGCCAAGCTTGGATTTCCACAGGCACTGCTGAGGGGCTCCCATCCCAAAGTGGTGAGATTTAGGAGTGCGAGTGCAGATGGAGACCAGCGCTGGATTCCACAGGCTGAAGGTGCTGGCAGGGCTTCTCAGCTGGCACTAGAGCAGCCAGACTGTCTTTGAGTGAGACACACTTACCCTGGGTGAGAGAATCCCTTCTGCCCCTTCTACCCTGACCCCCACAGCTCATGGTCTTTCACTTGGCCAAGCTTCTCTGGGCAACCTGTGCCAGTGCCTCACCACCTTCACAAAAAAGGATTTCTTCTAGTATATCTAACTCTATCTCATATATTTCACACCCAGAGCAGCGATGGCTGGGAGAGCCAATCCCTTCCCTGCTCACCAGATCTGTGTTCCAATCTGGTTCTCCAGGCTGCTGTTGGGTGTCAGCATCTTTGATCTCCTGCGAGCACTGGACACAGTCACCATCACCACCCGGAGCAGCACGAAGGCGTTCACCTGCCAGGGAAGAGCCATTGGACTCAGTGACACTCTGTAACTTCAGCTCCAGTGGGTGAGAATTTTCTGCTGGGAACTAGTGTCAGAACTTGGGGACAAAAGTATCACTACCAAGAAAGTAGTGAATCAAAGACTTCACAGAGCTATCTACACATGTATGAAATCTAGGAAGCTTATCCCAAAACTTCTCCTACAGAATGTATTCCCTGTTAAATGTCTATTCTGGACCCCTTAAGCTTGCATCTTTTTTTGCTGCTATGTTTTGTATAATGATATTTCAAGAATGTAGATGTTCCCATAATAAATCAGACCTTTAGCTAAGGCAATGTCACAGTCAACCTACACCACATTCCTAATTGAACAGCCAACACAGGACCTGGTCAGCAAAATTTTCTGAAAGCACTTTTTCCTATCAAAAAGCTGTTTTGATTAAAGAGATTTATTTGTATTGTAGAAGTCTATATAAAGCAAAGCAACATTTTTCCTATAAAAGCAGCAGGCACGACGAGCTGCACCCCTGAGCAGGTGCTGACACCCCAGACTCTGCATCGCTTTTTTAGAATCAGACCCAAAGGAATCCCACCTTCCCAGCAGGGTTTGGCACTTACAGCCAGGATGAAGAGCACAGGCCCCACGAAGGCCCAGATGACATTGGTTTGCACATTCAGCCAGCAATGGTTGGCTGCAACATACTTGTTACAGGAAGATGCAAGGGTCACCCCCACAATAAGAACTGGAAGCCCTGCAGAAAAAACCCCACAGGTTAAACCCCAGGAAAAGCAGAGAAGCCCCGTGAGGGCACTGTGCACCCGACAGTTGCTTCAAAACCCCCATGACCAGATACACTCCAGCAGGAGCCTCCAAAACCCACGAGCAACATCAATTCACTGCAGCTGAAATCTGTCCTGGATCTGCACAGCCAGATTTACAAGCTGTCAGCATCATTCTCTGAGGTATAAAGCATTCCAAGTCCTGAGTCCTGACCAGAGCAATTTATTCCTCAGATTGCTTTTTTAACAAAACAGACAATCAAAGACATAAAACAATCCAAAATACTTGAAGCGGTTGCCCAGTGTCCAAGTAGGTGTGTGCTCTTCGAGGAGCACATCCCTAAAGAGGCTCCCCTTTGACACAAAACTCAGCTTATTCAAATGAATTCTATGTCCCTAAAGGACTCCCTCAGAATAAAAGGTGCCTAATGACGAACACATTTATATTTAACGACTATCTACTATCACTAGTAGTGATGCTCTCCAAGAACAAGAACTTACCATAAATCTCCTCCTCTGTTTTTTTTTGTATTGAACTCTTGGATTCAGAAAAATAACAGAAATGCTGCTTAACCAATACTCTCAGACTGGCAATTTGACACATAATTCAAGAGAGCCTCTGCAGAGCACTGGCACCCAGCTGTCATTTTAAATTAAAACAAATATTTGGGAATGTCTCTTATTAAAACTTTCACTAGACAAAAAAAATTTTCCTGAGAACACAAGGCAGAGGAGTGTGCAGGTACCCCAGCCTGTCACGTAGTAGAACTTCATTCTTCTGTCTTCGCTCATGTTGACTGCTACCACTTTGCTCCAGAGGAGAAGCCCCTCTACCAGCATCCATGAGAAGGCTGCCATGAAGAAGAGGTGCAGGAAAGCAGTGACCATGAAACACAGCACCTGGAAAGGAGAGAAACCACAACTGCACAATGTATATATGTGCGTCTCCAAACACAGAGACACAATTCTATCCTAGATACCAGTGACAGGCAATTAATAAATGGGTTTATACTTCTGTTCTGTTGCTCTGGCAGTGATGCTGGAGCCTGGTCACATGGGCTGAATAGGACATTCCTGGTGAGCTCACCTGGTTGGTCTTGGCCAACTCACTGAACATGAGCAGAGCTTCTCCTGCAGCCAGTGCAAAGATCAGGTTCTTGTGCACAGTTGTTCGTTCACTCTTGGGGACGCTGAGGAGGGAGAGAGGGAGCCCTGAGCTGCAGCCACACAAAAGGGTGCACATGGCCTCCCTGTCCTCACTGGGCTGTGTAGGCCTGCCTGGGCAAATTGTGGTCTCTCTGCCACTCACTGCAAAGCCTGAGGGGCAGAGGATGACCCTGCTGCGCAAGCACTTTGCTGGGGACACACTCGGATACAGCTGCTCGGCCCTTGGCCATGGCTCCAAGGAGCAGACAATGAGGAGGAGGTGGAGAGAGCCACTGCCATGCTCACAAGGCAGATCTTTGTGACACAGAAGGGTTGGCAATCAAAGAAATAGTCCTTTCTCCACTTATTTTATAAAAATTGATTTAGCAGAGCAACTTTTATGGTAAACATCGTTAACAACTGATAACAATCTTGCCACGGATACCCAGATGTGTGCACAGCTCAATGAGCGTCTCCACAGAAACAACCAGGGCTGAGCCCCCCTCCAGCCGACGACAACCACTGCTCTCTGCCATGGACCACAGGGCAGCTCCCAGCTCCCAGCCTCTCCCATTGCCCCACACTGACAAAGGACACCTTGACAAAGTAAAATATCAAGTAAAAAGTACAGAGAAGGTGACAAGTGTCCAGGCTGTTCTTACCGAACTACCACGAATAAAATGAAGGTGACTATCAAGGCACAGAAGGAAACTCCACATCCAATAAAAGTCAAGGTCTGCAGTGTGAACTCCTCCTTGGTGGTCATCTGCTCCAGTCATGAACACAACAGAAGACACAAAGCCCCCATGAATTAACCACAGACTGCTCACAGTCCTGGCATCCACCCCACAGCAGCTGAGAGGCTCCTCACCTACCTGCATCTCATACAACTGCAGCAGGATGGCAAAATTCGTGGTGTGGTTGCAAAAACAGGCAGTGGAGTCTGGGAGAGACGTCACTACAGAGCAGCCAGCTGTGGACCACATCCCACCGGCATCTGGGCTAACGTGCAGCAAAAACAGAGAAAACACATGAAAATTACTTTCCACTTCCACAGAAAGCCAAGGCATGAAGGGAATTTCATCCTCCCAGAAGAGGCAGAGTTGAAAGGAGGAAGAAGGGGATATCTGAGACAGGTTTTGATAAGGACTTCCCTTTGGTTCACCCTTTGTCTCAGCAGCTTTGCCTTATCCAGCAGGCATGCAAAAGAAAATAGATTTAGTGTCAATATGTCCATTAAAAAGCAGAGTTCAGCCATCACAGCTTCAAACAGAACCCAGTAATTGCACAGGAAGAGCTCCCTGCACAGCCCATTCACGGAGAGCATCACTGGGCCGGGCATGTCCAACTCTCCCCGCCAGCCCGGCCTGCCACAAACCTGGCCCGTGGCGTGGTGCCGCTGGGCTCTGCACCCTCAGGACAAGCCAGCCTGTCCCAGCCACCCAGCAAAGCTCCCATCCGAATTCCCTTGGCAGGGACCATGGCTGCAGCTCTGTCCCCACTGGCAGCACTGCCCCTCTGATCCTCCCCAGTACCATGGGAAGGTCAGGGTCAGAGCAGGGCTGCTGGGACCCTTTGGACAGCAACCAGCTGCTTCCAAAAACACCCTTTTCCCAGCTTCCCCAAACTGATCCATGCCTGCTACAAGTCTGGGGCTCTAAGGAGGTTTTTTTCACTTGAATGACTTAATTACCAATCCATAATATATCACAGCCTCAGTGTTCTCACTGCAGTGACATTCAGCAAAAACACATCCCAGGGCCAGGCAGGATTTATGAGGCTGGGAGTCCTGTGTGTCTTTGGGCCATATATCTTGGATCAACTCTTCTTTGTCATAGGCAACAATCATAATTAACTAGGGCTTTCCATTTTAGTCATATGTACCTCATTAAAGGTCACTTGCTGTGACTTCTTTGAAGGAAATCTTCCCAGGAGAGCGCTCTGCTCCAGCAGACAGAGGATGTCAGCATGCAAAGGAGGCAAAGAATTCCAGATCCCTACTCTTACCATTACATTTATATTGAGATGTTTGGTTTTCCAATGGAAATAAAAGCTGATATATCTGGGGACCCGAACTGAAACAAGGCACCTGAGGCTGAAGTTCCAGAAGGCACAGATGGGCCCCACCGGAGTATCAGGCAGGTCCTGCAGGCAGAGAGGGGAGAGAAGAGGTCACACAGCCACGTATGTGCTGGACACAGGTGGGTGCAGGTCACTCACTTGGCTGTAACAGAGTCTGTCAGCACAGGACTAACACCTCCCCAGGGACACAGGAGTCAAGGTGAGAGCCCTGGGCACGGGACACCCCTCATCCCAAAGCTCTGGGGTGCTGAGCAGTGGCTGTGGACAGCCGGGTCAGGCCGTGTGGTGCCGCCGGCAGGAGGTGGCCAGGGAGCACAGCCCCTCCGGGGGTACCTGGACGCGGTGCTGCAGGCGATAGCGCACGGACGTGCTGATCTCCTGGTAGCCACTGAGCAGAGTGGATGAGATCACAGCAGTGCCCACTGCGGTGCTCAGGTACCTGCCAGGGAAAGGACACTGCTCACAGGCACGGGAACCACAGGACGTGCTCAGAAGACGGGATCTCACACTGCACAGGACAGTCGGAGAGATCCGGATCGCTGCTGGAGCCGCCAGCGCCGCCAGCAAAGGGCCTGGGCACGGGGCACAACGGACCTTGGGGTACCTGGCAACTCCCCACCACTGCCCCTCCCTGCGGGACCGGCGCTGGAGCATCCAAGAGTTTCAGCTGGGCAGCCCCAGGGCTGAGCCGGCGCAGCGTGTGCGGGATGTGCGGGCGGCCATCCCCACCTAGTGTTCGGAGCTCCGGGAGAGCGGCGGGCCCGGCCTCCTGCTCGGGGAGCCACCATCGCCACCATCTCCAGAGACACCTGCCCAGCCAGCGGGGACCCTGCAGTACTCCCTGTGGGCTCTGTCCCCAGCCACCCCAGCAGAGCTGGTAACCCCCGGGGAACCACAGGCACGCAGCAGAGCCCACGGTGCACCCCGCTGCACAGGCAGCCCCAGCGCCAGGGCTGGGATGGATCAGGTTGAAGGTGACCCCAAAATTGAGCCATTGAATCAATGCAGACTTGGAAATGAGTTTCCAAGTGTGTCACTCACTTCTGTCCCTCGTCTGAGGCAGCCACGCCCGCGGACACAGCGCTGGCGCTGGCACCGGACAGGCAGCGCTGCAGGGAGCCGTAGCCAAACCACATGTTCTTCACCGTGACTCTGTGGAGACCTGGAGGGACAGAGCACGGGGCAGGTACAGAACACAGGGCAGCTCTGGGCACCACTGCCTTCATCTGGGGTGTGATGCTGGGCGTCCAGAACACCCTCAGCTCCAAGCTGTGTCTGAAAAGAGGCTGCAGAGAATCTCTCTCCCACAGCCTATCTCCCCTTCACCAAGGACATCCCCTCCCCACACTTCTCCAGACCACACGTGCGAGGTAAGCAGTTTGTGCCATTAAGGCAGGTGCTGCAGAAGTGCCCAGGGAAGCTCAGGTGTCATAACAAACCTTTGGTTTTCAGTCTTTGCATTTCTTCTGTGGGAACTTCGATGAGGTCATGCCTGCTTTTCTCAGGGGTCTGGACCACGTATGCCTCACCACTCAGCTCCTGCCCGCTCAGCTCCACCTCCCTCACCTCCATCCCTGTGGATGGGTAAAATCAGGTGCTGAACAAGGGTTCAGCCTTCCTCCAGAGCTACTGCTACAGCAAAGTACCACAGACACTGTAACCCCAGCCAAGACCCACAGCAGCAGCAGACAGGTCCCTTTCTGCGCAAACCATGGATGTCAGGGCTCAGTTTCTCCCATGCCCAGAGGTTTTTTACAATCCTCGTGCAATCCACAGCATGGGAGGTGCCCTCACACTGTGACGCTCTGCACGCAGGAAATGGGGAGAAGGCTGGAGGGTTGGCAAGAGGTGAGCCAGAGGAGGAGAGGAGCCAGGAGTGGACTTGGCCTGGAAACCAGACAGGGTGACTGATCCGGATCCTGATAAGATACCCTTCAGTGCCACTCACCAACATTCCCGTGTTGGATTGTGATCTTTGTCCTCTCTGCAGTCAGCAGTGGGACCAAGAGTGACATCATTCTGTCACAGAGCTCAACAACAGCCATGGGCCCCCTGATAACCTGCAAACACAGAGAAAGCAATGGAAATCAGCACCTGCACTCTCAGCCCTCCGTTCCCACAGCTTACAAGAGTTTCCTTAAATGTTTGGTCCTTGGTATACGATAGAGAAGCTAGGAGTCAAGACTTTGGCTTTGGTTTTCTGTGATTTCTTTACTGAAGGATGTTCCCAGTTCCTTCAGCAAAGAGACAAGTCTGGCAATGAGGGAAACTTGCTGTTCTGCATAAAAAGCCATTCAAACAGCATAGAAATAAAGAACTAAATGAGCTTCTGGAAAGAAAGATCTTTAGACTTGACTCCTGATTTTTGCAAAGCTGTAGAACAACCATCCGCTCTTCCTGGAAAAGGTTTCACTCAGGAACAGACTCTGCACCTGAAGGGCAGCAGAAGACTGGCTCCATGGCTAAAGGTCCTGTGAGCGCTGAATGCACAAGTGCCACCCCTGGAGTGCACAGCTCCCACCCCTTCTCCCTCAGCAGATGTGTCAGCTGCACAAGTTACACTGGGCCAGCACTGAGTTTATGCCACTACTGAGAAGCTGTGAGTGACTGTGGCCATGGAGAGCTGAGCAACTGTGGGCGATGAGGCAAACTCTGAACTACTCAGCATCCTTTCATCTCTGGATGTCCCTGGCTTGGTTCCTGGAGCGCTGTCCAAGCCTGATGCTGTCACACATTTTCCAGAGACAAGGTGGAGAGTGCAGACCTTTCACCAGGCACAAAAAACACACATGAGAACAGAGAAAAACCTAGGGTGGGATGATGGAAATCCCTCTTGCAAAGCCTGAGAGTGTTTTGAGCAGTGTGGGGGCTGACGACAAACAGCTCCTTGGCAGCCCACCCACGGAAAACACAACACACTATAAAAGGAAGGGCACTGCCCTGCCAGACAGCAGGATGTGGGAGCAAGGAATCTACAGAGCGCCAGGAATCTGCAAACTGTGAATCCTTAAATCCAGGCTGAAAAAGTGGAGAAGCTTGAAGAGAGCTGAGTCAGCCACTGAAGAGGTTTGCAAGGAAGGCACCACTTCACTGCGCTTGTTTGCACAAGGACTTGGTTGCCCGTCCAACAAACGAGGCACCAGGAAAGCAGCTGGCCCTGATCTGAGCTGGTGAAGAGGCTCCATGTCTGTGCTTGCAGCATTTTCACATGCTCCAGATTATGGCCACAAAGCCTACAGGTGACCATGCAAGGACAGCACGACCAGCCTGTGGCCATGCAGCAGGCCAAGGAGCTGCACACACAGGATGAACAGATATGGAACATGGCAGTCAGACTGGTGACACCATTACCTGGCTGATCAATGACCACGTCCCAGTATTCTGCTCTTCCAGAATTAACTCAGTTACTTCCATGTAATACTGGCCCAACTGTTCCAACATCTCCAGCTCATCTCCATCCTGGACTTCCATATCTGAAACTTGCTTTAGTAATTGAAGCACTGCAAGGAGGTCAGCTGGCTCCAGCATGGGCATTTCTCCCTCCCTCAGAACAGTTGCCAAAACATCAAGAGCATCAAGAGCCACAGAGATGTTCATGTCTTGCACATCACTCGTGAAGACGCTGTCAGGAATCTGCCATGAAAAACATGGTTTAGTTCAGAGCAGGGCCCTGACTCTACCTCATCATCAGCTGTGCCTTGGCAATGTCCTGCATGCCTTTGTGGGCATCAGGACACCCATCTGGCCAACTAGGAATATCCTGGGGAAAGGGATCTGTTGTCCGAGCTCCTGTCCTCAGTGAGATGAGTCAATCTGAAGCAACACTTTGCATGTTTGATCACAGCACAAGGTTCAGCTGTGTTGATTGCAATCTCCAACAGCAGCTCAGAAAAGGTCACAGGCAGAACTGCTGGCAAATTTCAAACTGCAGCAGGTGCCACCATGTCCACCCTGGCAGCTCCTGCCTGCTCCAGGTGCCAGTTGCCACTGCAGGGGCTGCAGGACTCACCACAGTCCTCGCTGCAAGGGTGTTCACACGGCTGACGAGCGAGTGGCTGGACTCCAGCTGAGCTCTTTTCAGTTGCCAGTGCGCATCTGGGAATAAACCAGAACCAGAACCACTGCTATGGTGTCCAACAGCGTGGTTAACACATGCCATGTTCAAAGCCTGGGGAATGGCTCTCAGATAGTGGCTAAGTCTGCAGGAGAGGCAGGACAAGGAGACTTCACAGCTGTATTTTATTTTTAGCACAAGATCCCATCTGGAGAGATGTTTAGCACTTCTTTTCTGCCTCTCCCCATGTTCCCCTGGCCAGCGAGTCTGGAGATGTCTGCACTGCATCCAGAAGCCATGGAACGTGTCCCACCACTGCTCAGCTGGGGAAGAGCCAAACCCCCTGTCAGCGCAGGCAACTGGAGCAAAGTGCCAGCCCCAGCGGGTTTTGCATGCGACCCCTTCAGAGCAGGAACGGGGCCTCCCCATCACTGGCCACCACCCCAGCCTGGATCCCCAGGAGTGCGTGCAGTGGAAGCAATGGATAAAGAAGTAACAGATGCTGTACCCTTTCTGTAGCGACAGATGAAAGGCAACATCTGCAAACAAGATGCATAACTGAATCCACTACTGCCAACTTCCAAAACTCGGCATTCCTCAACAGGCCCTGTGGAAACACACACAGACAGAAGGGCCAGGTCTCCCAGGGACACATCATCCCCAGCAGGTATCACCTCTCCTGCAGCAATCCACAAACCCCAGTACAACAAATACTGTGGGCTGCTCCTTAAGTGGCCCTAGAGCCAGAGCTGAGCAGGAGCTGGGCTCAGAAACGGCTCCCAGCTGGTACCTCCTCTCCAGAAGGAACTGGGAGGTGGCAGTGCCAGGTCTTGAGTTTGTGATTGATCAGTACTGTCACACCAGCCTGGCTGAGAGCCCGAGTCCCTCCTTTCAGCAGAGTGTTGAAGGACCGGGTGTGCAAACCCAGGGAACAGCATCCCTGCCAAGGAAGCCATTTCTCTCAGTAGAAGAGAAATCCCACCATTAGCTCAGGACATCTGAGCAGCCACCTGTGCCAGGGTCATTGCAGGGGTCTCAGTGACCGAGGATTTCATGATGACTGTGACTTTAAGCACAATTTGTAAACTGCCCAGCACAGCTCTGAATGTGCTTCTGCTTTTCTTCCCCAAGGAGAAGCATCATTCCACAAACTGCAACAAATTCCCTCTCTAAGGATGGGACTGGCTTCTCAGACTGTCCCTGCATACTGATCCCCCTCTGCAGAGGGGCCTGAAGCCACGAGGATAGGGAGACTTACCTGGGCAAAGAAGCTGTGTGGTCACTGCCTGAACAGTGCTCTCCAGCTCCAGAGCATTCGAGCTCCACCCAAAAACAAGGTCTTGCTCTAACACCCAGCATGACCGAACTTTCTCAATCTGCTCAGCGCTGAGGACTTTCTGCCAGATGTGCAAGTCAGTGATGTTCCCACTGAAGGACTCCTTTGCCCTGAAGGTGCCCCCTAGAGAATCTTGATCCTGCCCAATTATGAAGGTCCCCTGGCCGAGGATGGTCTGGGGGGCAGACGGCCCCACAGAACACAAACCACTGGCAGATGCCCTCCTTTTCCCATCAGCATAGATGGCCCAGGTCCCATTTTCCTGCTGCCAGGTCACGCAGAAGTGGTGCCACCGTCCATCAGCACGAAACACAGGCAGGTAAGGGGAATGGTGCCCATGGACTATGAGAGCAAACCGAACAAAGCCTTCCTCGTCCACAAAGCCACGGAGCTGGAACTCATTAATGAAAGCTGGCACAGCATAGGAGAAGATGGTAGCGATCTCCTGGGTCCTTGTGTCCCACTGCAGGTGGGCACAGGCTGTGACAGCAGGTAGTGCTGGGAAGTCAGAGAGCACCTTCACATATCTTGTGTCTGTTTTGTCTCTGAATACCAGGACTGGTACGGTGTGGCCCCCTAGAAGGACAAATTTCAGTCAGCAGAAAGGAAGAAGCAGAGGCCAGTAAAGTGATAATTTTTCCAGTCATATTTTTCAGAATGAAAAGGCTCCATCAGTGAACAAACATGTCTCCAAATAGCCCATGCCCATTTATATACTCACGCCTCCTCTTTGGTTTGTGCAGGACACTGCCGCTTTCCTTTAGCCAGACAGAACCTCTGATGTGGTGGGACTGCAGCAGTTTGCTGAAGGAATCTTGCTCACCATCCTGGAGTTCAAAGAGCAGCTGAGCAAAGCGCAGCTCACAGTACCTGTCAGCTTGCCACCAGTTCAAAGCAGTGGCCACATATTCATATGTGTGTCTTGAGGTCTCAATTGTGACAGGAGCAAAACCTGGAGAAAGAGACACATAACATGGGGAAACAGAAAGCCTCTGCAGCTCACCACTGCCTTACAAACACTGCCTGGTGCATCCTCACAATGGCAGGAGCTTACCTTCCCATCCAGCCCTTGGGTGGGTTCAGTGGGCACAGTGTGACAGACAAGCTCAGACTATATTGGACCTAAACTGGGGGACACCTGGGAGTCTGCTCCCAAAGCAACTCTCTGGCCCAGGGCTGGAGAAGGGCACACTCTTGTGGGACACACAAACCATGCCAAGCTCAGCACAAAGGAAAAGCTCACTGTACTGTGCCCAGGGACGGCCCTCAGGGAAGCTTGTTCAAAGCAGTTACGTACAAACAGCTTTTCTTGTTTTATCTGCACTTCCCAGCTCCTCCCAGCTTCTGCATTTGCAGATGCAATTTGCAGGCACAAAATAATCTGTTTTGTTTGCAGTTGCAGTGGTGCACAGAGCAGCAGCTGAGCAAACAGCCTGGCAAATAGCAGCTCTGCAAACAGCATTTTAGGCACAAAACAGGGTAACAGAAAAAGTTTCTTTACCTTCGTTTCCACCACCAGTCTGGTTCTTGGCAAGGGCTGCAAAGGCAAGGAGACTCCTGGACAGACCGACCTGGCAGAGAGGATGTGTCGTAACATTCATAGAAAGATTATCTCAAATACCCAAATTTTAATAAAACTCACCAGAAAGCTGAAGAACCAAGAATCGGGTCTCAAGTCTCTCCTAAACATGCCGACCAGCTGGAGAGCTTTCACCCTTTGCTAGAATAAATAAAATATTACTGGAGATACATCACAGATAGAGAAGCATTCTACAGAAAGCCAGTTCCCAGACAAAGCTGCTTTCCTCAGAAAGCCTTGAATCAAAAAGGAGAAAACGACTCCCTCTGAAATACCTGTCTTGGATAGTATCTTATCCAAAGAATTCCCAGTTCTTCTTGAAGAACTCAAGGTTTCAGTTTAACCTTTGTTTGCAGGATACAAAATAATTAAGCATAAAACATACAGATGTGCGACATTAATGAACAGGCAAGTTCGCAGAGCCTCTTTATCTGCATCAACTAAATAAAAAAGCCACCATAAATGGCATCATTAAGCAGTATTGCATCACTGGCAGCTTTTCTTGTTGCCTTTAAAACCCGCAAGAACAGAGCACCAGAATAGACCCTGCAGAGTTGAAAATCCAGCCTCCATGAGCCCAAGCACAGCGCCCAGCACCACGGAGCCGTCCCGGAGAGCTGCCCAGCGCCAGGGCTTGGCAGTGAGCACCCCCTGCCCCACGTCGGCTGCAGCGGGAGGAAACCCTGAGGGTACGGCAGTAAAAAACCTAGTAAAGTTATAGACTTAAAGACACAAGGATGGAAACCGGCAAAGTGCGCGCCAATGCAAGCAAGCCCTAAAGCTCTGGGCACTGGCTCCGCCCGCTGTGAGTGATCTCGGCTCTCAGCGGGGCTCTCCCGTGTGAGCTGTGAAAGCACACTTAAGCACTTTGCTGCTAAGGGAAGACGGAGATCAGGTCTGCAGCCCGGGCTCTCTATTCACAGTCTTCCAAAGTTCAGCAGTGACTTTGGAAACACTCTGAACACAGCTCCGGGCCCTCCAGGGAAAAGTACGAATCTGATGGGTGAGAGGGACCCACGGCACCGCCAACCTCCCGCTCCCCAGCCTGCACCTGCAGCCCCGGGTCTTCAAGGAGGGCCCTGGAGATGGTGCAGAGAAAACCTGGAACCCGGTTTGGGCAGAAAAACCAGGGCAGTGGGGAGTGCCCGGTGACCCAGTGGGGAGTTCCCAGTTGGGAGACCCCAGTGACCCCGTGGGGAGAGCCCAGTGACCCAGCGCACCCCGGGTCTGGCACCGCCCTGGAGCCCGGCACGGCCGCGGCGGGGCAAGCCCGAGAGCTCGGCGGGGCCGCGGAGCGCAGCTCCGGGAGTCTGGAGCGACGGAGAGCGGGACCGGCGGCCGGTCTGCTTCGCGGGACCACGGCTCCACACCCCGCTCCGCACCCCGCTCCGCATCCCTCTCCGCACCGCGCTCCGCATCCCGCTGTACATCCCGCTCCGCACCCCGCGCCCGCACAGTGCCCCGCACCCCGCGGCTCTCTCCGCCCGCCGCCCCTCGCAGCGCCGCTCGGCTCCGCGGCAGCTCCGGGACCGGCGCACACAAAAGGTGCCGCGGCTCCCCGCACCGGGTCCGTCCGGCCGCCCCCGCGGGCCTGGCAGGGCTGGGCTGGGCGGCGGGACGGCGACACCGAGCTCCCAGGGCGGTGCTGGGCTCGGCACCCTCACCCCACTGCCGACGTCCTCTCCCCGCAGCGCACCCCGGGACGCCCCTCCGGGACGCCCCTCCAGCCCACCCCGCTGCCGACACCTTCGCCCTGACAGCAAAGCACTCACAACCCTTCCCGCTCCGCTGTGCCAGCAGCACCGGGACCTTCTTCTCTGGCAGTCACTGCCTCATGGAAGTGTCGAACAAACCTTCCTAGGAAATCTGGCACATGATCTTGGCAAAGAAATCAGGGAGTGGGGGAGTTACTAGGGATCCTCACAGCAGCAAGAGCCCGAAACAGCCCAGGAGTGCAGGTGAAGAGGGACAGGTCTAGAGATGTCCAGTGTGTTCGTGGTCCGATGTTCTCGCAGAGCGGCTTCAGTATTCCGGCGTTTCCTCACACCAGGGCCTGCAGCTGCCCCGGGGTGGATGCCAAGGCTGGAGGGGCCAGGGCCAGGTCACCCCCATGGCTGTGGCACTCCCCACCTCACCAGCCAGAGCTGCTCTTTCAGTTGATGTCCAGTCACTTTTGCTACAGCAACAGGCACACAGTTCCCACTCCTCCCGTCCCAGTAAATGCTTGAATCACACCATGGATTCACCAGCAACTGGCTTTTGTTCTTCAGGGTCTTCGCCTGGGAATGAAGGCAATCTTCCCATCCCAACGCCTCTGCTCTCAGCAATAAATCTCCCACAGAAGAATGGACCTTGGAGGCAGCTGCTCTGGGCTGCTTAGTCACCGCTGCCAGTTGGGAAACAGCCTGGACAGCGTGGCACGGAGTGCCAAAGGCCCGCCAGCAGCGTGGCAGTACTGGAGAGACCTCTGCCACTCGCTGTGGTCTGGCCAAAACTGGATCCTCCTTGCCTCAGTAACGGAGGGAGCAAAGGGCACGAGGCAGAGCCCAAGTTTACGCCAAAGATCTTTAGATGGAAAGTGCAAAATTATTTAAAATTTAGGGATGGATTAGGTTTAATGAGAGTTACAGTTTCTCAGCAGACAGTAAAACTGTGTTTTTTGTGCCTGTGTCTTAGACAAAATGAATCACCTTTCGTAACAGGACAAAATACAGTTTTCTGGTAGCATTAGAAATGGGATCCAGCCCTCAGCCCTCCTGTTCTCTATATGCAAATAAATCTTCCTCTGCSCTCATGCAGAGAAGTGAAGTTTCCCATGACTGCTGAATGCCACCCAAGTCTCCAACCTCACCTACACAAATCCTATCTGAATTCAAATATGAACTAACTTCCATAAGTACACACTGGACTTTCAAATAAGAGTTGATGCTTTGGCTGGCATCAAGGATGGCTCTAGAGACCCTGGCAAGAAAGCATCACTGGCATTTCAAAGGAAATGTCACATCCRGCAAGTGGAAACTAATATTTGGCATCTCATTTTGCTTTCACTTAAAATCACACTGAAAAGGCCCCAAAGAGCATAGCCCAGAAACTGGGGTGCAGTGCCTGGCCTGAGGGATTCTTCCTTTGGACCTCCTGGCTCTCCAGAGGATTTCCATGCACATGTGGGCACTGCCAATTGTTTTCTCCTTGCCATGGAGCAGATTCGTTGCCATCAGTGCTGGCAATTCCTCCTTGTATCAGCATTAATTCCCACAAAGCCAGTCAGCTGTCTCCTTAGGGCAACTGTGGTTCCTGGAATCACCTTCATTCATACATCTTAAAATAAATTAGAAAGAACAGAGTTCCTGGAGTTAAGAGGTGTCCATCTAGCGCATGAAGACCTTGGCAAGCAGACATACGACCTCAGGAAGGTTGGATGGCAAAATCCCAAAGCACTTTTAATGCTGGTAAATCTCTCTAACAAGCAGCTGAGCAAAGGGCAAGTCGTGTTCTGCCATTTGGGTGATGCTGTCACACTGGGTTAGCTTGGCTGGGAACAGGTTGCAATTCTGTTTACACGCAGTCAATTTAAAAAATCAGCTCAGGTGCATTTTAAGGAATGTTATCCTTAGCAGTGAGTAAATCCTGAGCTGCCACCCTCAAGGCACATCTTTCACACAACCCTTGGAAGAGCTTCCCAGCACATGGGTGAGCAACATGTTAATCTTTATAAATCAAATATTTGCCAAGTGGAGTAGAAGCCATGTGTCTGAGCAAGACGCACTGAGAAATGGAACAAAGCACGGAGCGTGTCAGAGATCACTCGGTCGCGTGCAAGCCTGTCCCTTGCAGAGTTATCCTTCAAAACATTCCCCTAGCCCAGCTGTAGATGTTATTCTCTTCCAGCCTTTGTTTTTTCCCTCTTTTTACTGCTTGGAGCTGACACTCTCTCTAAACCAGGTCCTCCTCATGGAGTTTAGTGTCACCCAAACTTCCATTAGAATCAATTCCAAGCCAGGGCAGGGTTTGCCAAGGGCTGACTCAGAAGGCACTGGGAGAAGAGATGCAGACTTACCTCCCTCCCCAGTACTTACCTCCCTCCCCTGGGGCTGTGAAAGTGTGTCACACAACTGCCATATCTCAATTATTTCACACTTTCACACATCTGAATGTTTCACAAGCTGCTGCTGGCTTGTGCTGCTGTGGGATCTCCAGGCCAGCTCTCCCAAAAGAAGATTCATCAGCATTCAGGAAGCAATTAACCCTGCATTGCAGTGCTCCGGTCATGGCACAGTGTTCCTGCTGACAGGGAGCTGTCAGTGCAGGACAGCCCATCTCTGTCACTCCAAGCAAGTTCTTACTTGTGACCACTCTCACATGAATCAAGTTACCAGAAGCAGCAGTGCCTGGAAGCATCTAGGCAACTCTCCCAGCACCTCTGGACAAAGGCACAGTGTCACCATCTGACCTCCACACTCACCCAGAAAACTGGTCTGTAGCTACACAGCTACTGACTGGCCAGGCAGGAGTCATCAAATGCACAGTTTGGACTTGGGATGGCAGATGCCATTTCCCATTCACAGCTCAGCAGGGCGGGGACAAATAGGACACATGCTCAAGCTATTTCTTCAGGTATCCAAACAAGCTCCTTACCCTGCACACTGAAGGTCTGCATTGATGTGATTTTATGGCCAGACACCTGCATGTTTGGCAATGCCATTATTTGTCTAGTTCTCTTAGTTTCCTCTCCCCTTCTCCTTTCAAGTCTGTCACATCAGGGTTGACCAAACTTCCTGATGCTACAGGCTTCACATCAAGAGCCTGGTGGGTCATGGATACATCCTCCAGGAAGCTGAGGGGAGAGGGCACAAGGTCACAGGTAGGCAGAGCAATACCTCCCCGAGGGGACAGAGTGACCCATGTAGGTCTCAAGAGCCTGCCTGTAGCAGCCACCTCCTCGCACAGAAAATGCACAGTTCTCCCTGCAGTCCTCACCCCTCCGTGCCCTTGTCAGCAGTGGGTGACCTGCCCTCAGCACAGCACTCACACCTCAGCCCCTGGCAAACAGGGGCATGCAGGGCCTCTGCAGTGGGAGCTGTGCCCCTGCTCTGAGCTCTGCTCAAAGCACAGCCTGGGCATAATCACTGGAGACCCCCACTCACTGCTTTGTGGCACGTGGCAATCCTAACTTACATCCCTGGGGAGAAGGAACTGATAGGAAGGAAAATATTTTCCTGATTTTCCCCTGGCTTTCCTGATTCCTGTGTGTTGGAAGAACATCTGCACCAGAAGAAAAATGTTTGAGACTTGCTGACCAAATGAGTTCCTTCTAACAGCTGCTCCCTTCCAGGTTCAGGACTGGTCACAAGAAGCCGCTGATACTACTCGTGCTGCTGCATTGCTTTCAGGGCCTTTGTAGGGCCAGTAATTTAGGAGACTTTTAAACATTCAGAGTGCCAGGTAGGGAGCATTGCCCTGGGCTTGGAACTTTCTTTAGTTGGGTGAAAAATCTCTTCCATGGGGCCTGGTGCTTAATCCTGGTCCTGGCTGAGCAATGCAGAACTCCCAGAACTCTGCAGTTCCTGAGTGCAGAACCCCACTTGGTATAATTTCCTATGATACACTGACAACTACAAGACATCTCAGCTGAGAAGTAAGTTTCCTTCACAACCCCAGACTTATATTTCTAAGGATCCTGTTCCAGTGCTGTTTTGCTTTCTAGACTTGTTTGTAGAGTTAGATTTAACCAGGGTTTTATTTTCTTGCTTTTGCTTCTTAAATGCCCCCAAGTCTCAGTGAGGTTTGTTTCAACAATCTCATGTGGACATGCCAGCCTTAATCTGCCTCTTCCAGGCTCTTCTCATTGTCTGGGATGAAAGCCCAACACAGAGCCTCCCCGCTAATTGCCAGCTTTCTGTTTCCCAGTGACAGGTGTATTGTCTGGAGGAACAGACCCAATTGTGTCCCTGCACAGTGGGACATCAGCTGCTGATATTACGGAGCCTTTCAGGGAGCTTGGGCACGGCTGGTTATTTAGTGCCATMATTTATAACAAATCTGTGTAGCCTAGAAACTTCATAGAAAAAACAGGAGCTGCCTGTATTATTCATCTTTTTGGTGTTTTTTTTCTCAAGCCACTAAAATACTCCTAAATCTCCCATCCTCCTAACAGCAAGACAGGGCATTTGGTTCTGATCCTCTTCAAAACACTAAATCTTTCTGATATCTTTTTTCCATAGTTTTCTAATAAAGGGGTTTTGCTGGTTTAACCAGCCATCCACTGTGCATCTACTTTAACCCYGAATAACAGCGAAGACAAACTCTGCAGACTGTCATTCCTGTGAGGTGTCCATATGCACGGGCTGAGGTCACAAACATCATGGGGAGATGGGAGATAGTTCATATCTTCTGGAGGAACACCCTGAGGCAGGGATCTCGCTTTGGGGGGCAGTGACTGTGCCTGCTTTATCAAGTAAAAAGAGGAGCTCTGGTGCTCAGAGTGAGGAAAGGCAGCAGCAAAAGGGCTCCTGAGAGATGAGAGGAAAACATACAAGAACAATATTAGACCCAGATTGCATCTGTCTTTCCCGTTTTTCACATTAAAGGATAAAGCTTTCCATACRTGGCTGTTGCACAACAGCAGAGCTTCAGCCAGTGCGGCAGCACCAGCGGCCAGAAACACAACAGACCCTTAAGCAGATGGCCCAAGTCTTCACTGCAGGAACCTGGCAGTAGAGAAACCATCTCTTTACTGGGTTTAATCACGTCAGTCACAAGACGGGAGTGTCTACAAACAACTGGCATAAGCAGCTCCACAGCAACTTATAGGAACACAGATGTTGGGAAAGAGGAAGCACATTGTGTCCAGCTGAGCCATGGACACAAACCCTCCACAGTTTCAGAGTTCAGTCTGAATGAATGCATATTCCCCGTCTGGATGGACTCTCCACATCCCTTTTACTGACCTGCAGCACCACGTCTGAGAGCAGCACAGAGACCTCTTCATATCCGAAACTCTCTTCCTCCTCTTCCAACATGTGAGGTTTTCCCACCTTGTTTTGACAGAGCATAAACAAAGCTGGAAAGTTGATTCCAACACTACTAACAGAGGACTTCTGCAATTGTCAAAGGGTACCGGAAATTCAGGCACTTCTAAACAGTATTGACAAGAGATAGACAGTGTCATAATGACTGGAGTATGGTAATGCTAGAAATAGCACTGGGTTGAGGTCAGCACCGGGCTTTCTTGAGTTTCCAGCCCCTCAGCATTTGGCTGAAAGCAAACAAAGGGCTCCCCGGGTACTTCATTTGTCCAGTCCCTAGGGGGAGACAGTCTGTTCTCACACCTACACCTCATCCAGAAGCTTTTCCCATTTAGAAAATGAATCTCTCAGAAACTCTTGGGAACTTCACATCTCACTGCAGTATTCCCTTGCCTGCACCACTTGTTTGCTCCCAGCTTCAACCTCGTTTTTCAGTTTTCAAAGTAATGAAGGCACCTCTTGGACTCAAGTCAACTCTCTATTTCCTCTAATGAGTTTAAATATCCCAAATAAATCTGCTTTTGGAAGTTTCAGTTACAATGAAGAAGATCCCAGCAGAATCACCTTCTGTCCTGACCTGGGCAAGCACTTACTCGATTAGCTTCGGTTTAGCCACAGGTTAGTAAAGTTTGAGTCTATCTAGTTTTAACTTGTCAGAATTGTATTTAAATTCTTCTGACAGATTCTTGGCTTGCAGCTTGTTAACAGATCGTTGTTGAGGCGAGATGTTTGAAATTAGAGTAGTTTGGAACAGGAGAGACACATGGTGCATTTATTCTCCAGTTCAGCCATTATCTCCCTGCCTGGCTCCTCTCCTAACACAAGTTCACCTTGGGGCACTACAGGAGCTGCTGGCTAGTTCAGGAGTTAGGAATACAAACAAACCAGGAATATGTTGGAATATGCAGCAGACACAGCCATGACGAGGGGTCAGGAGCACAATCAGTGCTTTCAGCTCCTGGCCAGTTTGCATTGCCTCTGGCCAGCACTAATGAAAACCTGTCCCGTGCAGGGCTGGGTGGGTGCTGCCGGGCCCAGCCTCACCTGGTAAGAATTGACTTTTTGTTACTCCTTTATTCTAGAGAGCAAAAAATTGCCTGGTGATTTTCTCTAGTTACCCTTAGACAGCATGTTTGCCTCTCAGACTGCAAGAGTAGGTGCAAGCTTTGTAGAGTAAAACTGTAGTGAATTTTGTTAAACATTCCAAGTTACCCAATATCTCTTTAAAAGGTCCAAGAATTTAAGACGTCATTTGGCACTCATGCACTGAGAAAGCACCGAACACGAAACTGGGAATCCAGGCAGGGGTCAGTGCAGACACCAAAATACCTGGGAGTTCATACATTACACACACACACTGAAGACAGACCTCAGCTCCAATGCCCACCTGCTGAGATAACACTAAACATTCCTCCTATCCCAAGTAAGTTTTAAAAAATGTGTCTGGAGTGCTATTTAACTTCCCTGTCAGATGTCTTGTAGGATGATAAACCTGGATTGCAGTTTTGTTAAGGCTAGAAACAGATTTTCGGACTGCTTTWAAAAAAATGAGGAAAGTTTGCATTTTTCAGGCTTCAGCGTAGCAGGTTAAGGTGAGCTCTGAGGTATGCAGCCCTAGACGTTCCCAGAGGGTATCTCAGTGCGGAGCTGACCTTCCTCGTGCTAAACAGCAACTGCTGAACAGACCATTTGCTGTCTGTAGGGAGACCACACAAGCACTCCTTTATATATGGGACCAGAACCTTAAAATTTAATTGCACCTGACACTTTCTTCCCTGGTGTTTATTCTTCTAAATACTTTTGGACTTCCCTAACTCTTCTGAACAGCACCATCCTCCAACCCTGCACAGTGGGTGCCCAGTGACAGCAGTTATGCCCAGATATCACTGCTGTCAGGGTTTAGGGACATCTGCACCAAAGGGCTCTGAACATTAATAAGACACCTATGTCTACAGTGGAGGGCATCAACCCAGAAGCAAAGTTTACAACACAACAGGTGTGAAACAGCCCATGCCAGATGAGCAGAGAAGACCTTGTTCTTTAGACCATCAGTTGTATCTACATAAATGGGACTGGAGATGGGTATCCCAGGAAGCTGAGGGAGAAACAAGGATTTGTCTGACTTCCAGCCAGTCATTACCCAGCAATAGATGGAGCTAGTGGTGCACCAAGATGGCTTTGAACCAGGGAGATGTACCTGCACATCTGCAGAAGGGCCAGTCGCATACCTGGGAGGATGGGAAAAGGCACTATATTACCAGAAGGTAAAACAATAATTGTAGGACATCTGCTTAGTTGTCAAGGACCAAGAGGGAAATAAAGCTGTTGTCCCCTCTAGCTAAAACCTGCTGTTTCCTTTTCCCCAGACTCCCCACCACCAACTGCTCTACAGTTTATATGCCAATCCAATTTTGATGCCTGTAATTCACCCCAGAGACTGTTTATTTTAACTTTATCAAGTGAAGAGAAAAACAACTGTGTTAAAATGAAAAAAGAGCATCTGGCAGCAGGATATTCTGTCTCAGACAGCTTCCCAGCTTTACTGGTGTACAAGAACACGGGATTTCAGTTACCCAAGGGCTGAAAGAAGGGGAGAAGAGCATGCAGAGTGCAGGTTTTCTGTGTGTTTACTTTAAGGATGGTCTTGCCTCGTTTTGGTGGCTTTTTTTCTGCAAGACTGGCACAATCAAGAAAGAGGCTTGGCTTTGGTTTTCTTCCCTGTGGCTGTTTTTGTTCTCTTCCATTGGCAAATATTTTTGAGCATTGGAGGAAAAAGCAGACTTTGCCCAGGAGCTTTGCCCACCCACCCCATTTTTGTTTACTTCCATCTGAAGAACACGCTGCTGGAGAACACTCATTTTTCAATCACTAGGAGGGCCAGTGCAGGTGTGCAGGTTTGGGTGGAYGCAGGGGACCCTGGGGTCGTTCCTAGCCCGTGTGCTGAGCGGGCACTGCTCAGAGGCGGCACGGTGGGTGTCCGGGTCGCCTCTGGGAGTGAGAATGGGTGCTGCCCCACACGCGGCACCCACTCCAAGCATGACCTGCCTCAAGATGGAAGACACTTCCTTGGTAAAATACTTAMATACTTGGAGAAAGTTTCCATGGAAGAAGCCAATGAACTACTTACATTCTTGTGTTGTTCTACAATAGAAAGGGTGTCAAGTAATTAACGTTTAATGTTTGGAACAAATAATACATTATTTTTTTAATCAAAAAGATTGTTAATTTCAGGCACTTATATAGCTAGAAAGCAATTATATATGCGCTAGACTTTGGACAAATCTCACTGCCTGTCTGCCTTGCTTTAGAGCACATCCTTTCTGCAGATGTGGCCAGAAGTTCTGTTCTCTATGGATACATTTGGGCATTCCCTTAACGGGTTGGGACACCGGAGGAAAAGTTAAACCGGAGGTCGGATGTAGTTTACTCAGAAAACACCAAATTAATTTTAGTGACCGTGACATATAGCAGAACTCCCCTAATTTTGAAAATGGGCGTTTTTCTATTTTCTTTCGCCACAGAACCACTGCATTGACAGCACGTAGGTTTTGGGTGGGTTTCCACGCCCTCGGCAGTTTCCCGTTCTCCGCGGCGCAGACGCACAAGGCTCGGCACTTCCCCTCAGCGCCCCGGCCCGGGCCGCGCAGCGCCCCCCAGCGGCCGCGCCGCGCCGCGCCGCGCCGCGCCGCGCCGCGCCGCGCCGCGCCGCCCCGCCCCGCGCCGCCCCGCCCCGCCCCGCCCCGCCCCGCCCCGCCGCGCGCGGCCCCGCCGCCATTTCGCTGCCCCGGAAGCGCTCGCGGCCCCGCCCGTGCCCGGCGGAACATGGCGGCCGTGTCCGTGCTGAGCGCGCCCGCCGGCGGCTTCAGCTTCGACAACTGCGCGCGGTGAGGCGGCGGCGGGAGCGGGGCCGGGCCGGGGGGGAGCGCGGAGCGGCGGGGCCGGGCCGGGCTTGGGGGGCAGCGGGGGGACCCCTCCGGCCCGCCTCACACCGCCTGTGTTGCAGGAACTCGCTCCTGGAGGCCGAGCTCGCCCAGAAGGGGCTGCGGGTGCCCGCTGCGCGCAAGACCGGCACCACCATCGCCGGCGTCGTCTTCAAGGTGAGGCGGGCGGGGGGCGAGGCCGGGCCGCCCCCGCTCCTGCGCCGGGCCCGCGGCGGAGGCTGCGCGCCGCTGAGTCACCCCCAGCGTGCCGGCCCCATCTCGAACCCCGGAGCTGCCCCCAGGAGGGTCCCCTGTGCAGATCGCGGCTTTGGGAATAATTCTTCTTTCCTGTAGGATGGCATCGTCCTCGGAGCGGATACGAGAGCAACTGAGGGGATGGTTGTTGCGGACAAGAACTGTTCGAAAATACACTTCATTTCCCCTAATATCTAGTAAGTATTACTGTTTTTTGTTG
This sequence comes from Amblyornis subalaris, assembly GCA_018881555.1. Taxonomy (NCBI): domain Eukaryota; kingdom Metazoa; phylum Chordata; class Aves; order Passeriformes; family Ptilonorhynchidae; genus Amblyornis; species Amblyornis subalaris. The sequence continues at coordinate 1,121,885 of JACAXG010000076.1, forward strand.
TGTAGTGAATTGTTTATTATGTACATTATTGGGTAATGGTGTTGGTACTAGGATTTTTAGCCGTGTTTTTTACTAATAGCAAATATTAAGCTCTGTTTCAAAATGATAATTTATTAGCAAGACTCGGGGGTTCGTGGTATTCCATTTATGCTTAAGCTGGCTATCTTGYTTCACGCTCTGAAAATACTGACTCTGTGAGAACTTAATTTCCTCAATTTTACAATGAGAGAATTTCTACTTGTCACATAAAGCACAGAGGTTTCTGTCTGCCCCTGCCCTCCCCACCTCTTCTTAATTTGCTCGTTGCGTTCCTCAGTTGTTGCGGTGCCGGAACAGCTGCAGACACTGAGATGACAACTCAGCTGATCTCCTCCAACCTGGAGCTCCACTCCCTGTCCACCGGACGACTCCCACGAGTGGTCACGGCCAATCGGATGCTCAAGCAGATGCTGTTCAGGTAACTCAGTGGGTTTCTTGTCTATTAACAGTGCTGGTAAAACCACTAAATAAAGCTTAAAGGAGCATCCTGTCTTAGTCTGCTTAACCTTCATAACAAGACTTCAGGAAAGATTTCATAATTGCTCTTTGCTTAATGGGCTTTTGAACTGAGAGGGAAGAGAAATCAAGTCCCTGGTGTTTTAGGGAATTGGTGCTATGGCTGTGCCGTGAGACAGTGATCACACAGCAAAAATGGTAAGGGGTTGGTTTAATACACTTTTGATCACACCCATGAAAACTTGGGTATCTTTGTGGTAAGAAGGCTGGGCCAGTAATAAAGTAATGTGTGAGCTTTAAACCTGGGCCTGCTGTGTGACTTGTCCTAGAATCACTGCCTCAGAGAGTCCGCTGGACACCAAAGTAAACCATATTTTAGTAAATTTCTTAATTTATTGCTCCCGTCTGGTGAAAGTAGCCTGTCTAGTACAGAGTTGTGCTGGGGTAGCTGTGCAACAGCCACAGCTGAGTTGTGGGGTTCAGACTCACAGACRAACTTTGCTTCCAGGTACCAAGGTTACATCGGTGCTTCCCTGGTGCTGGGGGGAGTGGATGTCACGGGACCCCACCTGTACAGCATCCACCCTCATGGATCGACCGACAAGCTGCCCTACGTCACCATGGGTGAGTGCTGCTCCCTTGGGGCTGGGGCGTGGGTCTGGTTGGTACTTAAAATGGTTTTATTTAAACCCCATTGTTTGCTAGGAGCTGTACAGGCCTCAGACTGCAAAGATGAAGTTATGCCTGTGTTTATAAGGGAGGTGCACTGTTCTGTTTCTTCACAAACACAGGCTGTTTAAATCTCAGCTGCCAAAAAACTGGTACTTTGGAATGTTGCTGTGTGCATTCCACACCTTAAAGCATGAGACTTATGGGATTCCCAGAAACTTGCTGAAAGAAAAAGAAATTCCCCAGAAACTTAATTTGCAGGTAGTCCTAACTTGTGGTTCATACAAATTTCACTTGGGGAACTTGTGTTTCATTTGGAAGACTTGGATAATTTTAARTGGAAGCTCATTTTCAGTAGAGCCATGGAAATGCAATGGAAAGTCCAAATAAATATATCTGAAAACTCACCTGAAAATGAAGTGTGTTAGATAAGTAAAACAGAGTCAGCCTATGCCTGGTGCAGCTTTTATGCTGGTTCTGTTACGGGAAAATACACATTTATAGATACTCATTAATATTTTCTGCTCCTGGTTGGCATCTCTGGATAAAACACCTACTTCGGTTGTTGCTGGACATGGTAAAGATTTTTGGTTTTTTGCCGGCTCTTTGAGCCGAGCCGGGTAGCCGTGTTAATGAGTGCCGTGATTAACGCTCGCAATTAGCGGGGCGGGGCCGGGCCGGGCGCGGGGCTGCGGTGGCGGCGCGCGGCCGCTGGGTGGCGCCGCCGCCCCGGGAACGGCCGCGCGCGGCGGTCACGTGACGTCATTGTGCGGCGCGCGGGCGCGCTGTCTCGGTCGGGCCGCGCGCTCGGCGCTGCGCGCGCGGGGACTTCCCTGCCTCGGTTTTGAAAGCTTTAAAATGCAGCCTTTCTGAACAGCCTGGCCGCGCCTCTTGACGTCCACAAAAATAACGGAGTACCAGACTTAAGTTCAAAGGAGTAGGAAGTGGAGTGTCAGTGAATAAGTTGCYTGTAGCTTAAACTTTGGTTTGCTGTGGGTGGTGACAGGTCTGTGGCTGGTGCTCACACATTCCTTTTGGCTGTCAAACAAAGCCCTTTTGGGCCTCAGTGTCCTTCACCTTCCACACCTGATGCACTGACACTTCCTCCAGTAACTAGGATGTATTTTACTAAAAAATTAGCATATGCATATAGATGAAAGATAGAATTAAAACAGCAGAAAAACTATCAAAACTCAGATCAGAGGTAGGGTTGGAATTGTATTTCAGTCTTACTTAGAGTGATCTACTGTGTGGTGGTTTTTTTCCCCCAAATGTTCTAAATGCAGTTTATTAAATCAGGGTAGGTATTTTTGGCCAGCTAACTTCTGGAAATCCTGTGTTAAATAGAAAAGGTAGTTGAGAAGTTGGGTTTTATTTTGGTGTGCTGGTCTGTCTGTGGATGGACAGAGTGGTGTCCTGCCTTGCAGGAGAGATTTAAAAGCTACGCAGTGCTTACTCAGGACTGAGAACATCAAATTAAACTGTTTATGCTGACAAAGGACAAAATTGGATTTCAGCAAACGATGCAAGATTGTCTGATTGGTTTGCTTGTCTAGGAAAGCTTCTGGCCAAGACTTATAATGAAATGCATGCATAAAATTAAAGTACTTGAAGTATGTAGTTGAGCTTTTGGAAGCAGCCAGAGTGTTCAGGAGTCTCTTGTGGCTGGAGCTGCTCCCTTGGTGCCAGTGGAGCTTCGTATTCATAAATCAGCTCTTCATGCAGTGGCAGTGTCGTGCTGCAGAGCAAGAACCCCCACTGCTGGGAGCCAGCCCCCAGCCAGGAGCCACGCTGAAAAATTATCCCAATCCAAGGGGCTGCCGAGATCACGGAATTCTTACCTGGGATGAGCAGCAAATTGAATAACAATGAGTGCATGTGAATAAATGTCCTGCCAGGGAGCCCTGGCAGTGATGGATTAGGAAATGCTAAATGTTGCTCTCTCARGGCTCTGCACATCCTCCGGTGTGGTAGCAAACAGGTCCTTGGGTGAGGAGATGGACTGCACTTAGCAATGAGAACTTGCCTTCAGTGAAGGTTCTGATAAGAGGTCCAGTTCRTCTGTTTTAGAAAAGCTCCTGCAGTTGTAAAACACAGTGAAAATCATTGTCAGCTGGAGTTTTTCGCTATGTATCAATAATTGTCTTTCATTTTAAATCAATACTGAAGTGATACAAGTGCTCAAGTGAAGACCAGGTGGTATTTTAAAAGTGAATTTATTACAGTTGCATGCAGAAAATTTAACAACTTAGTTGTGAAAATTCAGGAAATGACCAATGTTACATAAAGAGGAAAACAATGAATTCTSTTACAGTCTCATAACTTACATGGTTCATGCTAATCATCAGAGTGAAAAGCATTTGCCTCAGAGTAGAGCTTTACATCTCAGCTTCTGTAGTTCTGCAGAATTTTTTGCAGTCAGTATTTTTATGTATGTAGATATTAGATTAATACTTCATGAATATTTGGTTCCACAGTGTAGCTTACTGAAAAGGTGTGCAAAATAAATTCTTTGGAATTGGGATGGCATTTTTAGCTGATGGTTGTGTTTCCAARGGTGTTAAGTGTGACCATTTGTAGCAGTTAGCGGGTTTTAAAGTTCGGGTTGAAAGGGTTTTTTCCTGAATGCTACATAATACAAATCATGACATTTCCAATTATCCTTCATTTTGTTATTCTTATTGCTCATACACAGAAGAAAGAGAACTTCAAACAAGTAAAAAGAAATCCAACAAAGAAAATTTCCTATTTTTGCAAACCTCAGTTTGAAATCTTACCTAAGATAAATACCTGGCTTGGTGCTACTTTGCGCTCAGGTAAAGACACTTTTTAATGACATGTTATCACACAACTTTCCTGAAGATTTTAATGGATTTGAGTTTGAACTACTGCTGAATCTGAACTGGKAGTGATTTAAATCAGTTACTGTGTGTATGAGATGGGAAATCCTTCCCAAATTAATGGATGGTGTTCTGCTGTGTTTGGATTTTATGCTTCTCCAGACATTGTTTGGGAATTGTGAAGCTTGTTTCTACATAAAGGCAAAGCATGCTTGTTAAAAATGAATTATTGGTGGGCRCTGAGTGCACGGACAAGAGAGCAGCTGTTTCCCCACATACAAACAAGTTCTCCATAGACCCTTAATATCCAAGTTTTCTGTGTTTTTATAGGAACTGCAATAYGAAAACCGTACTTGCAGTGTTTACTTAAGTTCCCAGATTTTATTGCCCACTCTACTGTCACAATGCAGCTTTCACAAGGCAGCTGAAGTACTTGGAACATTGTGGGGTTGTTTGGATGGTGTGTGGAATTTGACAGGGAGAGGGAGGTCGATGTAATGGATAGTGWAGTTCTCAGCCACTGGAGCGACTGTCCCTGGCTGCTGTTGGCATTCCTGCATGTCCAGGGCCAGTCCCAGCAGTGCAGGTGGGCTTCCCTCAGTTCCTGTGCTCCAGGGGCATGCTTGCATGGCAGTAGGGTTTTCCACAACAGTTCCTGGTGCTGCTGTCAAACAGCACGTGCTTTGTTTTCATGGTGACACTCGGAAGTGTGCGTCGACTGGTACTTCTGAAAACACAGGGCTTGCATCTGGTACTGGGGAGAGTGAAGAATTTTCATTGTGCTGTTTAAGATCGGGAAAATTCGTGCTTTCAGAGGATGCTTAGCTATGCTGTGAGGCTTTTGCTAAGGCAAATTTTAAATGCAAGCTTATAAAGCTTATGATTAGGATTTATAAGCACTAGAGAAGAAAGGAAGCAAGTTGTTCAGCTTCCTGTTCTGTTAGAACCTCCCTGGGATCTTGGTTTTCAGATGTAAATGTCTACATGCAGGTTTAATTAAGTAAAGACTTTCAACAACTCTTTGAAAATTTACATTATAGGATTGTCTGGATTTATTTATTTAAGCTTGGCACTAGATTTSGCATTTATTTGTGTCTTGGTAATATAGTGAGATAAATAAGTAAGTGTAATTCTTTATGTATAAAGGATTTCACGTTCTGTAACATAAGACTCCCCCCGCCTTTTTCCTTTTTATTTTTTTCTTCTTCTTCTTCTTTAAGTCTACTCATTTCCTGCCCGTAGATTCTTTTGGAAACTTCTTTTAAAAAGGAGCTGGAGGAATTAATCCAGCCTGAGCCATGTATGCCATTGTAGTATCGATAATTTTTATTTGTCAGTAGAGGTTTTAAGAAATCAAGACCACTTTTTCTTAAATCAATAGCTAATGTAGTAATTTCAGTCAGATATTATATGTTATACTTTCATGCATGCTTTCTAGTCTTTGTACTCTGATTTTGTCAACCCTTCCCCAAAAGCAGGGTTGTTTTCCAGCTTTGAGGCTTCCCACTCAGCTCATGGTAGGCCTTCACTTGGGTGCAGCAAGAATGTGGGTTTGGTTTGAGACTATAGCCCAGATTTTTTGCCCCCTCATTAGAAATATTCCTATGTCATTCCAGAACAATTATTATTTTTACTGTTCAGTTCCTGTATTTGTTTTGGCACACACTTTATTTTGACCGTGTTTGAAGGGTCAGTAAAATTCCTTTTATTTGTGGTTGGTTCTGTGATATCAGCTGTTTGTATCAGCAGTTTAGTTTTCCTATTAGTTGCTTAAAAATCTTCTTTATTCTCAGTTTCAGCGTTTAAAAAATGGAGTCATGTATTGCTCCAAGGTGTAAATGAAYAGTCATTGCCTGTAATACAAGTACACACTTAGAGTGTCCTACTGCTTTTAGATGTGATGTATTTGGTACTGTAAAGGTAATGATCCTCAACCACAGCAATATTCTGTAACAGGAATATCTGTCATATTCATCGGGATTACCATGTTCATTGATTTGTGTCTGTAAATCTGCTGTTTCAACCCTTTAAATTTGATCTATAATTGGACCTCCTTAAATGGTTCAGCTAAGGTAGTCTGTATTTTCTCAACAGTGTCACTGTCAGCTTCTCCTTTTTCATTATACATTCAGCAGACTTGATAAAATCAGCAGGACACCTCATTTGAAACTGTTTAATCGCTGCCTTTTGCTTTCACTAAACCATTGAGGTGGTCAAGCGATATACACAAATCATTTTAAATAGGAAATATGGCTTTCTCTGTGACCCAGCTAAACAGATAGCAGTATGCAAAAGAAGTTAAAAAGTAATAAATGCCAAAAAATCTTCTAATTGGAGTAAAAAATTGCAGGTAACTTTATTCACTCCCCAAAAGTAGTGTTTACTGAAATATGGGTAGGGCCACCAACAGACAAGATAATCTTCCTGAAGGCTCACTCTTTCTGAACAAAGCAAGTTTACAGTTTCAAATAGTATCATCCTGCTTTTTGTGTTAATTCATGGAAAACACATTTATAACCCTGCGGTCACAGTGCTTTGGGCAGAGATGGCTCCTGTTCCATCACTGCACTTGCACCTCATCCCTTCTGGAGAAGGAACGTTAAACTGGTGGTTTCATCTCTGGCACTTCGTTCAGCTGTTACTGTTCAATGTACAAATAATGGCACAAAGGAGCACAATTAACTGTTTACAAGCCCCGTGCCCTGACACCACCACTGGGGTCCTCATCCCCAGGGTTGGAGCCATCTCCTCATTCCAACACCCACTCTAACAGGGGCAGGCAGGAGGGATGGAGGAGTAGRGATTGCAAACTGTCACATTCTGCTAACTCTTTTTTTTAACCTTGTTTTTGTATCTTATGTTGAAAATAGTAAAAAGGGAAAGGCTGTCAGGACAGGACTGTGCCAAGTCTGTACACAAGCTGTACCTCCAGGATTAAATCAGGTGCTGACTTAGTGTAGACACTTTACAGTGTAGAGTAAGCTAAGGTAGGCTTCAGTCTGGTTTCTGCTGCTGAGATTTATTATACTTTCTCTAAAAAAATGCCATCTCTAAATCCACTGGCTAAAGGGGTGTCCCGATGTTGTCACTACAGGTTCTGGATCGCTTGCGGCCATGGCAGTGTTTGAAGATAAATACAAACCTGACATGGAGGTAAGTCTTGGGTTTTTTAAACATTGGTGTTTCTTACCTCAGCAATCCTCATGATCATAAGAATTTAGGAGGTTTGAAACTCTAAAAAAGTTAAATCTTCTCTAGTTTTGCTGCACTTAAAATGTACTAATGTCAGCTTACTGCAAAGCTGTAAAAATCGATGGATAAAATAAATAAATTTGCAAGAAGTTATATTTCTATATGGAAAAATGTGTGATTTGAATATAGTTGAAAGCTTTAAAAACATACAATTTACTGGTTATGGTTGACTTCAGGAATTTACCAGCCCTTGCACAGTCAGTATTACTGTTTTTCTGTCAGTCTGTCCTTCTCTCTCAGTCTTGAAAAGAGAATGCAACAAAAAGTGTTCAAGTAGTACATAAAACAATTCTGGTTGATTGGGTATGTTCAGAACTAGTGTCTGGACCTTTAATATCTACTTAAAAGTCAGAAGACTCATAAGGTTGTGTTTTGCTGATGATACTGATAAAAATTGAAAAGTGTTTGGTTGTTATAGAGAAGCATTCAGGAAATCTAAAAACTGGAGTGTCATGATAAGATCAGAGTAACAGGTACAAATGGATGTAGTGCGTTATTATTTTTGTATTTTCTAGAGTATTTCCTTGTACTTGGTTACAGCATGTTCAGTGCTGCTAATCTAAACCCTGAAAATCCAGTTGTCTGCAGACTTAATATTGATGAAAATAACTCCAAAACAATTACAGGGCTTTCTGTAACTGTATTTTGTAAAATGCCTCAGTAATGTCAAGTCCTCCTAAACCACATTAATCTCTTCAGACTTTCTGTGGACGCTCCTTCTCATTCCAGCTGATTAATAATTCCACAGTAAAGGAAAAATGAGAATTGAACACAAAACCGAATCCATTAAAAATGACTTGTAATGCTAACAGTTGCAATCATTTCAGCCTAAACTGTAGATAAAACTTAGAGCTCTTCAGTATCRCTGAATGATGTGGAAAAAGTTAGTTTACATCAGCAGAGGTCTTCAGATGTTCCTGACTTTTGTAATTCAACTCCTSTGCATCATTTCCTCCCCCTCAAGTGCACTGTGTTTTCAGCAGGTGATGGCCCCGTAAATCCACGGAGCTCCTCTTATAAAGCTGATAAATTAAGTTTAAAATGTGGTCTGTTGGATTCCTGTGATTTGGGCAGCATCTGAAGACACTGGACTTCTGGCCTCTAGTATATTTACAGATGTTATCAGAAATAATGGAATACTTTTAATAGGCTCTCCAGTGTCTCTGGGAAGGATCCTCACACCAGATGGCTGATAGAGCCACGAGAGAGAGGGGAAGACTGTGTTTTTCTCTCTCCCCTCATGCTGCTGCAGGAGTGAGTCTCCTTTTCCAGCCTCCTGTGTGACTGTGCACTTGGCATATGTGCCATTCCACTGAAAACATGGACTGCAAATCCTTGGTATCAACAGCTACAGCACAATAGTCCTCTTTCAAAGATACAAATGGCAAAGAGCTGTGCTGTGGAACTAAAATTTTCATCATATTCTCAGCTAGCTTTCAAGCTTGTATTTCAACTCATTTCTTGTGTAAGAGCAACCGAAAAAGGCACCAAAAACTGGTAAATCTCTAAATTTTTCTATTTAGAAAGGTCATCCTCATTAAACTGTCTTCACACACAACCATAAGTGGCAGCAGATAGTCACTTATAACAAGCATGTAGAAATGCAGCCTACCAATTTGTTGAAATAGATACTTAGATCTTTCATACTTGCATGCACCTTAACCCTTCCTTTGGTTTCCGTGGATAATCTGTTATCTAATAACAATTCAGGAATTGTATTAACCAAACCAGCAGTTTCAGGTGATAAAACTCAACTGTATTCCTTAACACTTTCTCATATTCTGTTACGGCTGCCAGTTTATAACATTTACTTTCTAAGTCAGATGTGGGCTTTTTTCAGTAAATTAACAAAATAACAAATACTTCTATTGAAATGAATCCAAATTAAATCTGAAGCACGCTATGTATATTTTACATAAAACCTGCTATGAAATGGCAATGAAGATAAACTTAAAATTTCTGGAGATTAATTTAATAAAATACATAGAAAATTATTATTTTTCTGTCAAGATSAATGCTCCTTTCTTTTGCACTAATTGTCAGAATATCTTGCTAGGGCTACTGGAGGGTAGTGGTGTGCTTCAAGACCATCACATCACAGAAAAATGATTCAAAGGCAAACTGTCCTGCACCCTCTGGTATCAACTTGCAAATTAGCATCTGGAATGTAATTAAACAAGCTTAATGAAAGTAGCAGCTGAATACTACTGGAAAAGACAATCAGCTTTTTTGCCTCTGATATATATTCTGTACTATTGAAGCTGATCACCAAACGCATCGTGTGAGCACAGTTAAAAAAAATTAGCATTTATTTGAAGAATAGGAACTGTTTTTCATTCTGTTATGCTTTTGGCATGCACTKGTGTCCCAGGAGAGCCATGCCACAGCAGATAGTGCACAATATTTATAAATCCATGACAGGCAATAATAGCAACTTGAAAAATTCTTTTGCTAGAATTTCAAGTTGAGAGCTGCCAAAAGCTGAGAGGATCAAATCTGCAGTGGCAGCTGCTGTGCCCTACAGTTAGAATCATAGACTTTGAAGATGCTCAACTAAAAAAAAAAAAAAAAAAAGACTGCAGGCTTAGCCAATTTTTTGCAGGTTTCTAGAGCTCTGGCTCTCTGCCTTTTGAAGATGAGTTGCTGAAGCTTCTCCCAGTGCCTGAGGCATGCTAACACCAGCAGGATGTGTTTTTTTCCATAGACTTAGTGTGTCTTCAGATTTAAGTAGCACATGCTTTATCAGTGCCAACTGTGATGGTCCTTTCCCTGGCTGCAGTTCTGGGAGATGATCTTTACCCAACATCCTTCAGAGGAGCTGCGGAGATGGATGGTGACGTCCCCAAGTGCCACTTGTGCAGCCTGATTTATGGAGGCAGGGTTTGTGGGGAAGGAGTGCTGGCCTCTAGAGGAACCATTATAGATCGCTGAGGATGGGAACACTTTCAGCCCTGAAGGCCTGTAGATGCTTCAAAAATGTAATGCCAAGCACCTAACTACTGTGGAACAATATTAATCTGTCATATGGGCAGCTACAGATCTACTTTAAAAAACRTAAGTGGAAGAACAGCACATCTAATGGAGTGTTTCGAGCTTAGATCTTTCCTTGCAGCCAATTTTTCTTCCAATAGAGTCGCCACATGGTTTTTAAACCTTACAGTCATTTTGTAAATGCATTTGAGCCTTCTGGTGTTAAACAATAGCAAAGAAATGCTCTGAGTAGGTGGATATGGAAAGCATCGTGAGCTGGGAAAAAAATGTCTACAGTATTAAATGCTGGCGTTCTGGGTTTATCTATCCTGTGGTTGTTGAATTCCTCAGGAGATGGGGAAGGGGGATGTATTTTCTTTTGGTATTTGATTTTTGGTGTTTGAAGAGTAGAAGCATTTTGTCTGTAGAATTACTTGATGCACAGTGGGGCTGTATTGTAGCCTTCTTGTTTAAGCAACTAAAGGCTGCTTGTAACTTCATTTCTTTTCTGTATTTCATCAAAACAGCCAAGTTTAATAAAAAGAGACTCCAAAAGGAAGAGGATTAGTAGAAGCCACGGAAGGTAGAGCTCTTGYAAGGGAAAGGAAGTAAATCTTGGAGTAATGAGTTCAGGACCACAGAATAGGTGGAAGAAAGGAAAGGAGATAGTCTGACAGATACTTAATAATTATTTCTAGGATGGATCACCACAAATATGTGAGATTATATTTATAGTCATTTATTGTACCATTTCTTAAGTGTGGCAAGAAATCAGCTGGTACTGAATGAAAACAAAAAGAGCCTGGAGGGTAAGAACAGATGAAAAAGAAGAGAGGACTGTTCTGAGTGTGTTCCACATGGAGCACAGGCCCTCTCCATCCTGCAGCAGCTGTGSTGTCCCACCAGAGAGGTGCCTGCGTTCCCCTGGCTGTGCTTTGGTCACTGCTCTGCAGTGGTGGCTTGCCTCACCTGTTTGGGTGGGACTGACATGGGCTGGGAGCAATCTGATGAGCAGTTTGGCAGGCAGGTTTGGGAGAAGTGAGTTTTGAGGTACTTTGGAGTAGCCCCTTATCCTTGAGTGAAGCAGCTCACTCAGGAAAGGCRTGGAGAACACTTTTCTCTGGATGCTCCATGTGCTCTGGGATCTTTGCTGTATCGAAGTGCAAAGTAGCCTGAATGCAGCTTTCACTGTGCACCTCTTGTTTCAGTAAAAAAAAGCATCAGGCACAGTACAAAATATTGTGAAAACATGTCATTTTCTTACATTTTTAAGCAGCTGACACATAGATCCTTCAAATGTTCCTGTGCTCACATTTCCTACTGTCCCTCAATATGGTGGAATTATTTTTGTTTATTAAGTACCGACAATAATACTGAGCTATTTTTGGAATCTGTCAARAGTCTCTAATCTTCAACAATAGTTGTCTCAGCAGTCTTGTCGCCTGTGTCTGTGTGACTGGGGGCTGGGGAGCACTGACAAGCTGCAGATGAGCCCCGTGTTCATTAGTGATGGTGATCAGATCTCGGGCTCAGGTGTGGCAGCCGCGCTGATCCTGCCAGCTGACACCGCAGCTTTAATGACTCCGCGGGACGGTCACCACTTGCTGGGAGGTTTGTGGGCTCCACTGTGGCAGCAGACAATGGAGATCAAACCAGACTATGGGAGTTAGGCTGGAGAGCCTGCCTGAGATACTTGAACCCCTCCTGGTGTCAAACATGGAGATTAAGTAAAGGGGGGAGGTGGAATCTGACTTGGTGAGCAAAAATCAGGACTTTGTGTTTCTGTGCCCTGTGTATCTGTGTATTTCATTACCCAGTGACAGGAACCGAGGCTGTTAGTGGCATATCTTCACTCCTTGCTGCCAGAGCTTGTGGCACTGCAGTTTTCAGCTTTCCTGACATAGCTGTGTTAGTGTCTCCTGGAGACACGGATTTCCATGGGTAAATATCAGGTGTTAGTGCATACAGTCAGCCAGAAAAAAAGGCTTATCATACCTSTTTCTTATTCTTAGGTTAGATCACAATTATCCTGTGGCAACTTGGTTTTCTGCCTGACATGTTGGACAGTTTGTTCTGTTTTCATCATCTTTCACAGAATTGTGCCCTGGATTGATTTCCTTTGTGGAAGTAATGTTAAACAGGAAATCTGGGCTGATTTGGAATGTGCAAGCTAGGTATGCTCTGGAATGGCTGGGATTGCAGGTGAAGTGTTTTGAGGTGAGTTTTCTGAACAGATGAAAGCCCAGTTTGTGTGCAGTCAGTGGGACACTGCCAGCAGCACCAGTCCGAGTTCCCAGAGATACCCAGCAGTGCCGCCTTCCAGTTCGCTGTTTGCAGACTGTATCCAGGGAAATAAATGTTACCTTCGTGTAAATTGGGCCCTGCTGCATGACAAAGAGCAACAATTTCTTCACCTTTATGAAAGTAACACTTAAACTTTGTCCGTAATAATGTAGACAAGCTGGCCAGAAGCAGGGCTCTGTGTTAAGAGATCATTTCACTGCACAGGGTAGGGGCAGGACAGGTAATTATTTTTGATGCATTTCTCAGGAGCAGGTGTTCCAGTTTAAATTGTTTCAGTTTGTATATCTCCCATATCTGCAGAACACAGGCAAAATGTACTGGAAAATATTTCACATGGCACGAAGCCCGAGTGCCGCTCCTGCGGTGAGGGCTGGCGGGGCTGAGGGCAATTGCTGTGAGGGAAYGGGGAGGAGGAGGTGGGAGCCAGCCTGGGCTTTATGAAGCATTTTGGTGTATTAGGAAGGATAAATTACCAGAGGGCCCAAGGCTTCTTTTCCAAATAAAATGTTGACCTTCATTCCCTTCCATTCTTTGTCAGAGGTAAAGCCACAGCTGGATGAGCAGAGATTTGCTTTACCTGAAGCCAGACATGTTATTGCTTGGTATTAATTTTTTTTTATGCAGTAATAGAAAGTAACCTTAACTGTAGTCTTTTGCAGGGTTTGCATATCTGGGTGGCTAAGGGTCGGTGTGTCACTGTACAGCAGCACAGCAGGGCCAGAGGAGAGCTTGCAGCCTGGCAGGATTTACAGCTCTGGTACTGTTGAGCCAGTTCCAATTTTGAGAATCAGTTCCCTAAAAACCCATGAACTTCACACATATGTAAGAAGTGATGGATTAAATGAGTTTTTATATTCATTCTTCATGCGGAGAATGGGAATAGTATTAAAAGAAAACCCATAGTTGTGAGAGGAGCTTGTAATTTAATTCTGTGCCATTGGAAATATGGATTGTACTAATCCCCGTGTAGGGAATGACATACAGCAACTAATGTTATTGAATAGTAGTTCCGAATCATATAAGTTTCTTGTCTTGGCAGGTAATTTGGCATAAATTGTTAATGTAAATCCAGGTTAGTGGGGAAGACATTATTTTACTAAAAAAGATAAACTGCTGATTAATTCAGTATAGAACTCAATTACAAATTGAAAGTGTCTCTGCGGGACGCCAGTACCCTAAAGACAGCAGATGTTGAATTGATACTCCAGCATATTTCACCCTGGTATGAAATATTAACGTGGTTTATTATACTGGTGGTGTATGGTATCAGAGAGGGGGTGGGGATGAGCTTGGGCTCACAGGCAGCTTCCTTGGAATGGGAAAAAACTGTTATCTCTGAGAATAATAATTGGGGACTACTGAGCAGTTTGTTTGCAAAGTTCTTAGTAGAAAATGGTTAGAAAAATAAACATTTACTGACACTTCAGTCATAACCTGACATAAAACGCGTAGGTCTAATTTWAAAAAAAAAAAAGACAAGGTGTGTCATTCCTTCTTCTGAGGCAGCACTGGAAATGCACACTTTTTGGGGGGAGACTTGTTAAACCTGAGTGGTTTAAATGGCACGTGCCAGCCCCTTTCCCAACAGCCAAACCAAATCCCCTTACGTGAAACACGAAGTCCTTTGCTTCTCAGATTTGTTCTCTTTGGACTTAGAGCAGACTTCAGCATCTCTTCCAGTTACAGATTGATCTCCACCCCAGCACTCACTCCCCCCACAGCCTCTCACACCCTGTACACTGCTGATTCTCTTCCAGAGTCTTAATTATGTTCCTGTAGGTGCTTATGTCCTTCAAGAGGTATTGCTTTTTAGCCCCAAATTCCCAACTCTACTTTATGGATTTATTTTTTTATTATCGTTATCCTTCCTTCTCATGCATGTCTTGGGGATTCTCACTTTATAATATAAAAAGTTGATCCTACTTAAAATTTGAACAAATCTAGTTGTAAAAGACTGTTATGATAAGTATTTGCATTTGTTTATTTTTACAAAAATAGTTGCCTGCTTATGTTCATATTATACTGATTGTGCACTTCATTTCAAATTCCTCTAAGAATTACAGTTGGAGAGCTGCACTGTGTATTGCATCTCTAACAGTGTCCTGGTGACCTGCAGAAGGGATTAATTTCATTTTGGTAAGAATTAGAAAAAAGAATAGTGATTTCTAGAGTTTTTAATCCTGGAAAAGGCATCTCCTGTTTAGCTTGCTTGTGAAGTTACAAAATGTTGAGGAAATGATGTTCACAAAGCCATTCCAGTTGCTCCCTTTGCTGCTGGAGCATAATGATAAACTTGTTTACAGGATGTTAGTAAAGACAGTATTAATATAATGTAGAAATAGCTTCACCTCCTGTAAGAAAGCCTCTTTTTTCCTTCAGTAGCACTTGAAATTTGGAAATGGCTTAAGTGAGAAGAGAAACTCGATCCAAGTCATATACAAGAATAATGTGTAAAAGTTGCTCCTTGGTGCTGCTTGGGACTCATGGCAGAGCAGCTGTGAGAGGTAATCCATCAGCTCTGAGTGTCTGCAAACTGCAACTCTCCAGATAACAGGTTTAAAGTAAAGATTTAATACAGACTCTATCTACTATGATGCTGCAGTGACAGTTTAAAACTCATTCTCTAAATCTCAGCAGACTTTATAGCCAGCAGTGGGCCCGTATAAAGCTTAATGGCATTACAACACATAAATCATCTTTTAAAGATGCTACCAGTAGCGCCAATATTAAATGCAGACAATTGTCTGTGTTATAAATAATTTATCAAACACCRTTTCAGATTAGCCTTCCACGCTGAGTTATTTATTTTAGCCTTTACTGCCCTATTCCTCAGGCACCCTTTGGAAGCGATGTTCCCGGTCACTGTAATGAACTGGGCTCTGTCCCACAGCACAGCTGTGCTGACCATTACAGCGGCGCTGGACCTCGCTGCGCCTTCGCCAAGCGCTGCCCATTTGTCATGCGGAGGTAAATGGAGCTGCACATTGGAGTCCAGGGACACATTGTGGGACGTGTGATGGGGACAGACAGATCGCCCCATAAAGTGCTGCCTGTCACCGCTGCCCTGCCGTACAGTTCATCACTCGGCTGTAATCTCATTTAAGGAGCAGTGAGGGCCCCAGAGGATGATATTCCCAGTTAGCTTGGTCTTTGCAACCATAAAGCAGGAAGTGCTCCTTTTATATACTCTGAACTTTTAGGGTTTTTTAAGATTAATTATTACAGTGACTCATTGAGGCCCTTGTACTTGAGACTGTGTCAGCACTTTCCTGCTAACCCCCTATTTTGTGACTGTAAGTAGCAGTCCTTGCTGAACTCCATGCAGGATATCTATAAGGAATGCTTTAGGTTTTTCTTGTGGCTATTCTGTTCAGCCTTCTAAATTGTAAAAAGAGGAGCGGGAAGCAGCACTAAGGCAGGGTTTTCTAAAATGACAGTTACTCCAAGTTCACAGACTGGGCCGCACTGTCAGTGAAGGAGMTGAGGTTACATGCTGGGCTCTCTGTGCAGTGGCTGCTTCTGCAGTTACAGCTCAGCTCTTCTGACTGTACTTTACTGGGTATTTTTAGAACTATTTTGGTAACAGTAGGTTGATAGAGTACATTTTTCAAAGCAAGTCAAATTTAAATAAGAGGAGCCTGTGAGGTTTACAGTGTTACCTTAAAAAGATGAAATTAAAAGGAAGAGTGGAACAAACTGCACCAATCTGCTATAGTTTTCCTAAGGTGTTTCTCTTACACTAACAGGTAGCTTAAAATTCTTCTGCTTATGCTACCACTTCATTTTTAAAACAGATCTACACCTCCTTCTTTGGTTTATTTTATTTACTTTCACTATAGTACTAAACTACCCTTAGTCTGCAACAAATCATTGACAGTCTTCTATCAGTTGAGTGGGGAATTCCTTGCTTATCAGGGTTTTATTGCCCAAAACACTGAAAGAAAGGTACAGGAATTATTTCTGCAGCATGGCTGTATTGTTCTAGTCAGCTTGGTACTGTAACTGAACTGTAACTCTATTTTTTTTATAAAGAGTAATAGTGGTAAAACTGGGATTGAAGAATTGCTGCTGTTTCTGTAGTTCACTGGAAGCCGTGCCCTCCTCCTGTGCAGTCCCTCTCCGTGGCTGTTGGCACAGGAATGCTGCCATTCCCAGTGTTCCAGAGGGGCACTGGGGAATGCGGGGCAGGCCTCGGCGCAGGCAGGCGGGAGCTGAGCTAATTTTGGGCTCCTCTTGAGCYGCACTTGGGGCTGGAGCTGCTGTTCCTGGCACTGCGGCAGTCATGTGGCAGGGTCCTGGCACAGACAGGCTGTGAAATTGAGGCACATTGGAAAAAGCTGCATTTATCAAATTCAGTGTTGACCGATCTCTTGTTCGTGGTGTCTGGTGGCAGAAGATTATTCCAAGGTGTAAAATAGCAGCAAAGCAGTGAGGAACCTCGGCATTCTGGCGGGATCTGCTGGGTGAGCTGAGCAGCAACTGTTGCACACAACCTGGGGACAAAATGGGCCACACCTCTGTGTCCATGAATGTATTCCAGTTTTACTATTTCTCTACTGGAACAGGCAGCTCTAGTCAGTGTTTTCAAGTGACTTCCTTATACACCTTTGAGAGAAAGTAAGGGATCTTACAGGCTCTGGTTTGTACTTTCTRGGCTACTGAAAAGATTGTGTGCGTATTATGTGTGTGTATGTCCATATTTATAACACAATCTCTTTTCCCTGCATTCTCACCCTTTGGCCAGGTGATGGGGGCACAGGCACAGTGGAGCTGAGGGTGCAGGACATCCCTTGCTGGTCTGGGCTCTCCAAGCCCTGTGGTGCTGTGGGAAGGGTGCAGGGTATGGGCTGGACCACAGGACTGTGTCAGTGCAAACATGTCCTTTGCCCCAGGAGTTCCCCAGTTTGCATTACAGCGGGAACGGAGGCCATGTCAGATGGTTCCTGATGGTGCTGAGCTGAGTGGGGGTATTTTTTCCATCAGCTCCTTTGGAATAGCCTCAGCCCTGCCCAGGAGCTGCAGAGGGAGCCAGTGCTGCTGGAATGATGCAGGAGGGCTGTCAGTCCCATCCAGCACTCGTATTCCCGCTGTCTCCACAGCAATACCAGTCGTGTTTTACAGGGGAGGGGGGAATGTGATGGTTACAGATCTGGTGTAGTATTTTAATG
The DNA here is from genome assembly GCA_018881555.1 of Amblyornis subalaris. Classification (NCBI taxonomy): domain Eukaryota; kingdom Metazoa; phylum Chordata; class Aves; order Passeriformes; family Ptilonorhynchidae; genus Amblyornis; species Amblyornis subalaris. The sequence continues at coordinate 1,139,583 of JACAXG010000076.1, forward strand.
GATATTTTGATGGATTTTAAATGTTTTCACRTAAAAGACACTTGCGAATGCTGTTGCGTAACATGGGCATTGTTGCACTCCCTTCTAAATAGTAGCTCTGTCTCAGTTACATCCATTACTGTAGTAAAGGTTCCTTTTTATTTTCATTTAAGTGGTAAAAACTTAAATAATTGCAGTATTTTGACTGGGGTACCAGTGATTGAAAGGGGTTTGGTGTATCATTTATTGTTCCAAGCTCAGCCTCTGCCACCACAGGGACACACAGTCCTGGGAAATGCCAGCACTGGGGCAGTGACAGCTTTTTAACTTTTCCAGGAAGAGGAGGCCAAGCAGCTCGTGCGAGACGCCATCGCAGCCGGCATCTACAACGACCTGGGCTCCGGCAGCAACATCGACATCTGTGTCATCAGCAAGAACAAACTGGATTTCCTGCGTCCCTACGATGTTGCCAACAGGAAGGGAGACAGGTGAGTGATCGTGAAGCTCTTGTGTGATCCCTGCTCTACCCAGCAAGTCCTGTTTTCATTAATACCAAATTTTGTCAGTGATCCCGAGTCTGTGTATGAATTTCAACTAAACAGCACAAATGAGTGGCTGTAGCAATGTTTTTTGTACACACAGTTTTTCTAAAGTTGCTGGTTTATCTGAAACTTTGTCTTGTTATTGTAGTCAGCTTAGATTTTGCAGTAAGCACAGTTCCTTTCCTTTGGATTTTTATAGGAAACTTGTAAAACTGATTAGTTCTAAAATTCTAAACACAAGTTTTCCTCTGTACCATCTTCCAGACTAATTTTCCCCCTTTTCTTTACCAGGTTTGGTAGGTACAAGTGTGAAAAAGGAACGACTGCTGTTCTCACAGAGAACGTGGCACACCTGGAGCTCGAGGTGGTGGATGAGACCGTACAAACCATGGACACATCYTGAGCCCCGCGGGTGCTCGGACAGCTCAGACAGCAGCTGGTGCAGAATAAAGAGGGCTCTGCCCAATCTCCTCCATGTGTCTGTACCTGGTGCTGTTGCTGCTGCTTCTTCCTTCCTCCAGTAGAGCAGGTGAGGCTCCTGCAGCCCCTGGAGGGCTCTGGTACTGACCCGAGAGGTGTGAGCAGGTGAGAGCCAGGCTCCCCTCCAGGCACCCCCCAGCACTAGGGGCAGAAAAGCAGCTGCTTTGTTACCTCACTCCAGGAACAAAASAGCTGGAGCAAAACTGCTCTGCAGAAGTCTGAGCGTTCTTTTCCTGATGGATACAGGAAAAGGTAAGAAAACAGTGAGCACTGCTGCCCCTGCCCTTCAACAGACACCGCTCCCCTGGTACCTCGCTGCAGGGCATCACTGGGCATCAGGGGATGCTTATGTTACTGCTCCCCTGTTTTCTGTAGATACAGACAGCATACAGGGCAGATCCAGCATCAGTTATAGTCTGATTGTCTYGTTACTCACCTGCACTTGGCCCTGAGCTTTTACTATATGAGTTAAACTGATTTCAGACTGTTTCATACAGCACCACATAATCCTGAAAAAAATCAGCCAGGAGAAAGCCCTGCAGAGTTGTTTTCTGATGAAGTCAAAAGGGAAGGTGTAGCATTGACAGGCASCTCCAAAAGGTGAACTGGTGCTAGTCCCCAGCCTTGGCATCCTGCAACAAACATCCTGGAAGAACAGGTCTGATGTGCCACAATTCAGAGACTTACCCAKTTTCTGGAAAAGCAGCTATGCACAATAGCTGTTAGGAACAGTTTCACACATACTTAGCTTTTTGTGAGGTTTTGTTTTGGTTTTTTTTTAGTATTTCCTTTAATACTGGACTTCTTTGTTTTTTAAACAAAGGTGTTTATTTTGGAAATTTTTTTTTATTTATCTAAAAACGCACAATTGCAAAAAATTACCTTTTGAAATACATTTCTTTATAAGCACTAAGAAATTTTATGTAGCAAGAAAGTGACCAGACTTCTCCAGATACTCGTATTTGAGCTGAGCTTCCCTGGAAGCCACCGCTCCAAAGAAAGCTGCAGTGGAAGGGGACACGTTCAGGCTGAACCCTGGGAAGTGCTAAAGAAGCTGGGTTTAAATTAACCAAGCTGGTTGGCATGGGAATGGTGGGAGCAATTTGGTGCCTCCACGACGTTCTCCTGCTGATTTGAATTTCCCAAATCTCTCCTGAGAGCAGCAGTAGCAACTTTCTGCTGAGAAGCCACAATAAAATGGCACCTTGCATTAATGATACCAACCACGTTCACAGCAATTAATAGCTTTTCTTGGTACCCTATATAAATACTCCCAAATTTGACAGGAAGTAGTTCAAGATCACACTGCAGTTTTCCTTTAAGTAGAGAAAATTAGGTTAAAAAAATCCACTAAAAGCATATATATGTATGTAACCCTCTAACCCTAATCTTAGTTCAAAAAAATTAAGGATTGTAAGCTTTCCTTAAGAAAAACAAAACAGGCACAGGCTGCATTTGAACTGTCACACACAAATCTACATGTTGGCATGAGCCCCTGTCACATGTGGAAGCGGCACTGGAGCAGCACAGGCTGAGGGATTTCCTCAGGAGCACTGAGTGCAGCCCTGCTCCTCCCGACAGGCACACGGAGTGGAGACACTGGAACGTGAATCCACGGCTGTTCCTAAAGCAGTGAGTATTTCCATTGACAGTAATGAAACAAATCATTGATTCAATGAATGAATTTAGCTGGTTGACAATTTTCATGCAGTTAAAGACGATGACTCCTTCAGATCAGGCTGAGATTTTAGAAATGTTCACATTCTATAATGAGCTTTCACAGTTTGAGAGAAGGGGCTGATCCTATGCAGAATTCCATACACAAAGCATTTCATTTATTTTTTAAAAATTTTCCAAGTGTTTAAAACACTGCTGAAGTTCCACGGATAGTACCCAACGTACTATTGAACGTGTAAAAGTCTCTGCACCAAAACTGAGTTGGCTTTGATAAACACTGGTTTTAAACAAGAACCTGGAGGCGAAGAAGAACCATTCCAAAAGGGAAAATGAGGGAAACAAGCAATTCTCTGCAGGAGCAAGGCTGGTTTGGGTTTGCTTGGCATGTTTGTCTTCTTTTCCCCAGGCTCATGTTTAACTCATCTCTGACAGAAATGCATCAGCAAAATACTCTTAAGTTTTCAATTAAAAAAAAAGAAATATGAGACAAAAGTGTTTCCCACCCCCCAACCCTTCCCACTTCCTAACTCTGAAGAGGAGGGAATTAATAAAAACATAAATGGCTGCTTTAAAATACACCAAGTAAAAATTGAATTTGCTATTAACCATTTGCAGAAGAGGCAAAGTAGCAGTTATACAAATTACACAAAATCTACGGTAATTCTTACATTAGTATAAAGTGATTTCACTGAAGGAATTATTTCAGTATTTCACATTACAGTTAAGATAGAAGGCCTGGCAAACGCCAACCCCTCGGTAATAGCGGCTACCCTAGATTACACACGACAGTTTTAAGAAAGGACCCTTAAATGATCTACATCCATAACATTATTGGCCTTAAAAAAAAAAAAAAAGAATCACTTGCAATACCTCACAGAATCTTCACGTTAAAGCATGACCACCTCTAAGAGTCCTTGTCAAATAACCTGCAAATGATGGAGCCTCTGCTGCGAGTGCTCAACCTCCCACCTGTGTGACCTGGCACCAGTCGCTTTCAGCTGAGAAAAAAAATTCAAGTAAGACTGAGCTGTGCTGGCTCCACGCAGCCGCGGCCGCTCATGTGCTCGAGGTCCAGACGTGCATTTGTTTGGCTATTTGGTGCACATAACCGATGTCAGGCCTCTGATCTGGGTCGGGGTATATGCACATGCTGACCAGCTCCCGCAGCTGAAAGACAGGAGAACAGGCAAACCTGAGTGAATCTGCTGGTTTCTTCCTGGAAAAGGCTACAGGAATGTCTGCCCAAGCTCTGGGGGCCAGGCCAGGAGATGGGAACCTCTTGAATGCAGATGTTGCCGGGCAGATTGCAGACACATGCTTGTCTCGTGTGTGCGTCCCAGCTCCAAAAGGGCCAGGAAGAACCTTTTCCACCAAATCTTCACTAAATATTCAAATCTTCCCACACCCCGGACTATTTTACATCATGGGCAGAGCAGGAGGACCCAGTGTGTGCACCCAGGGCTTGGGAGAGCACAGGGCAGAGGGAGGCACCAATGGCACAAGCAGGACACGCAGGACATAGATGAAGGAGGGAAACATGAGATCACCAAAATGTGACTGAGGTGAGAGGTGTGGAGGGACCTGCCAGTGAAAGGGGCCTGAGGGAAGGGGCAGCCTGAGCAGAGCTTTCCCTGGTACTAAATCTGCTCAAGCCTTTCAGTGTAACAAGTCTGACCAGCACTTGTGTATCTTAAGCTACTGGATATGGCTGTGAGACCCTGGTGCTTCCTAAGAACCTTTGTGAAGAAGAGAAACTGSTCATTGATTATGTTTAATAAATAAAATGCAGAAGGGCTGGAGTCTCCCCACCTCCCAGCCCTCTTTATTGTGCACATGAAAGATTGTAGCTTTTAATTATACAGACACTGAAAGCTGCTCGTACCCCTGAGGCACCGGGAGAAACAGCCTTGAGCCTCTGATCTTCTCACATCCTCCCAGTAGCCATACTGCCAATTATTTTAATGGTAATTAAAAGCATGGCCATAGAGCTATCAAGCACACAGCTTCAGCTGCATTAACGAACGTACCCGAGGTTTTCAGCCACGGATGGAGCGAGGCCCCGTCCTTACTCCCGACCCAAACCTGCTGCCTGGCCCTGCCCCATTCTCTGGTGACTGACCTGAGGGCAGACACACTGCTGCCTTCATAACCCTGAGACCCCAAAGAACTGAACACAGCCACCACAAAACTCCAACAAACAACTGAAAATATTTCTAGAGTTCTGCCCAGGGCCTGTGCTATCAGTACCACTTGTCCAAACAGTAGCCATGTTCCCCTGTGAATGCAGCACTGACACACAACCCAGGCAGTTCTGTCCTCACAGGCATTTCACCAGCACCTACAGGAACCAGTGGGCTGAGCCTGGATCAGCACCACCAGCCAGGATCTCCAGTTACCAGCAAATTTGTTCCCAATATAGAAAACCATCCCGGCTGGATCCCAGCTCCTCCTCCCACTCCCAGCAGCACGCAGTTGCTCACAGGAGGATCTGGACTGGTGAGACAAAAAACGCCACAGAGAAGAGGAACATCCCTGAAAGGAAAGGCCACTAAAGCAGGGGCTCTGCCCCAAACACTGCCTTATTCCTCTACACCAATCTGTACAAGGAAGTACCACACTGGATGTTGTTCATGGTGGAGCCTGTTCTAATTCCCTGTTTGTGCAGTTCCAGTGAGCACCAAGAGCAGCCGATGCAGCCGAGGAGCTGCAGCCACAGGCACAGCCTCCGCCAGCATCCCGTTAATAGTGCATGAACCATGTGGAGTTCTCTGGGACCCGGCGCCTTTGAGCTCTAAACCATCCTTCTCACCCCGACTGTATCACTGCACTACACACACGCTTTAGCACTGCCAGAGGGAAGCAAACAGACAGTAATTGTAAAGACAGGAAACACATCTGTCAGCTTACACTCATTCCTGCTGCCAACAGGCATATCCTGAAATGCAAGCTACAGCAGCACGGCAAAGGGATGCGCGGAACCGGGGCGCTGCTGCCGAGCTTCAGGGAAAAAATTTAAAAATTCACTTTTACAGGCTAGTTCTTAAAGCACTGTTTTGCACGAGTTACTTGGCAAGTAAAAACGAAGCAAAACGTAGCGGGTGGCAGAGGGTCCCTCCCAGGGCGGAGACCAGACCGGCTGTGCTCGGCATTTCCCGGCATCCTGCCTCGCTCCTCAGGACGCTGAGGTAGAGTGAAACAAAAGAAAAACCCCACAGGATATAGCGAACATTTAAAATTCCATTAGCCATTTCCTTTCAAATAGAAGGCAACAGTAAGGAATGAGGTGGTTAAGGAAAACCAGCTGCTTTGTCTAGGTGAGGTAGAAAGAAGTCAAGCCCATCTCCAGAGGCCCTGAGGAAACCCAACACACGTGTCTGCCGCTGGGCGAGCAGAACTGCGACAAGGGGGTTTATACACCCTTGTCAGATGCTACTCCCCATGCCTCATGTTCAGACACACAAGCCCCCAGACAGCTGCTGTAGAGGTACTTATTACATTAAACTAAATGGCTTTTATTCTCCACTTTTTCTTAAAAGCGAATCCTTCCCCACTTTGTCACACACTGAAAACTTCACAAACATATCAGTGCTGTTTTATGAAATGTTTTATGGGAAAGGAAGCAAGGAGAGGGCTTTCCCATCGCTCACTGCTGGTTTCTGCCAGCATCATAGACTTTCAGTTTCACAATATTCCCCCCTTTAAGAAATCTCTTTTGTCTTCATTTAGATTGTCAATATTCAGATATCACAAAAGCCATTTCCTCAGCCAGGTATCCAGGACTCCCATGCCTCCTCTGTTCTTCCCTGGATGTGGGGGGATTCTCTTTCCCTGTGCCAGGAGGAACTTCACTGCACCTTCCCATTCCTCTGCAACCACACTCCCAATTTACCTTTTCAGAATAATGTTCAGCTGGAAGAGGTGGGTAGTCACATTGCTCTATTTTTTGGCAAAGAGAAAACAGGTTCATTTTATCTCCATAGAAGGGACTTTGCAGAGCTGCCATCTGGAGAGAAAAAACCAGAAAACATTTCAGAAACACAAAGGATTTAAGAGCCCTTGGTGCTGCCAGTTTGCAAGAGCCAATTCTGTTCTCTGCCAGTGAGCAGAGCAAGGCATGCTACTACTCCAGCCTGCCCCAGCCCAGGCTGCTCTGGGATCCTGACAGCTCTGGTGCCAGGTGCTTCCTAAGAGAAAAACCCCAAGAAACAGGATGCTCAGAGCACCAGCCCATCAGTAAGAACCCAACTGGCTTAGGACAACTCTGAAACCCTCTCAAATACAATCATCTCTCTAAATCTTTGGACATTTAACTACTCAGAATATGAAGAATCTTCCAAGCATGAGCAATGTACTTCATCCATTAAAAAATCTCAGAACAACCTCAAAACAAAAATATCTTGTGCCAGAAATCTACTATTTAGAAAAAAGTATTCCAGGCAGATTTGGGAACCAAACTACTGAATATGTTCCTCATCAATCCGGTCTTTTTCCTCTTTCAGTTCTGTGTTGTGACTCCAGTATTTGCAGCTCCAGAAGTGCAACAGCTGCCTGAGATAGTGAGGAGAGTGCAACAGAAGGCTCCAGGTGGGGGAGAATTCCATGCAGAGCATGTGAAGACTCCTCACAAAGCCGTGTTTGTGTTACACCTGAGTCTCAGAAAGGGAACTCCATCTCTGTATGCAAAACCACTGATGSTGTGGGTGCTCAACCACGAGGCTCGAACAGTCACAGCCACACGGGCACTCCTGACCAGGGCTCACGTTGGGCCTGTCGAAGGTTATGGGAGTCCAGCATCTCCCTGCTCATGTCCCCACACATGATCTGAGCCAGCAGAGCCAGCCAGGCTGATGCGCCCAGGCTGTCGGAGCTGACAGTGACACCTCCTGTAGAAGCACCGCTGAACTGCAGGTATTACCCACTCTGGTTACATCTTTCCTAAACCATTTTGTGACCATCACACTGGCACACTTTTCATCCCCGAGGCCAGCTGAAGCTGATGCTTCTCACTCTGCTTTAAGGGGGTTATTTGATGATTATTGGTCTGTTGCTCGTTACCCACGCCGTGGAAGTGTCTGGAGAACTCTGGCTCACTCTGACACGCAGTGAGCTCCCCGCAGAATTAAAGCCAATACCGGATCCTCCAATCTATTACCATGCAGCGAGGAACCAAGATTGATGGATTATTAGTGATTTGATGACAGAGAAGCAGTTTTGATGAGGGCAGGGGTTGACATGCTGGGGTTGGGCTGGATTCCCAGAGGCACTGCAGGAAGGGGCTGCAGCCGGGGGGTCTCACCAAAACCTCACCACCATTAACGCACRTCTGAGTGCTGAGCAATGCAGGACACACCAAGATGAACCACCCTTGGTTTAAAACATACACCTATCTTTTGTAGAATTGAAAGTTACTCTGTTTCTTCCTCACTCCTCACCACTACTATCAGTAGCAAGGCTAAGTTAATCCTCACAAACCCCCAGACCTGAGGGTGCAGAGTCTCCTGACAGGATCCCAAAGAGCCCCAGTGCCAGGCGAGAGTGTCTGGAAGGTTTTGAAGGCAAAAGGTGAAGTATCACTGTTACTTCATTACTGTCGTGACAGTAGCAGGCAAATCAGTGGGAGAAAAATTACAGAGTCCAATTAGAGACTGTACTCCCCAGTTAGGATTGATAGCAAACTGCTCTCAATCAGTTAAAACAAACYGGAGAGCCCAGCACGGACTGTTCTATGGAAAACACTAATGGAGCATTAGGGAAAACACAAAAGGCAAGCAAGGGTTAAACAGGGTCTCTGAGATATCAATAATGCCAGTGAGGTTGAGAGGGATTTTCCAATTCCCATTAACTTTTCATTCCAGGTCTAGTTAAGAGCTCATGTGCAAAAGGGGAAGAATGGAAAGGAAACACCGTGGGGTTTGGGATGGTAAATGCAGAGAATTAAAGCGGAAAGAGAGAGCACCCAGTTGTGACTACAGCAGTCAGGGCTGTGGGGCCGTGACCACAGGCACTCCAAGTATCTCACTAACTACAGTTTGTGATGCTACATTGGGGTTTGCTCCTGACATTTTGATTAGAGCAATTACCCCAGGCCAGCCAGATCTCCATGGAAAACGCCCACCATGCAGCATGACTGGTTCAAACATCCAGAGATGGGAATCCCTGTTAGTGTTTAAATTGATCGTCTTGCCAGAACTGCTGAAGTCATTGCTTGTAGCTACATTCTGGGAATTAACAACTTATTTTTATCCCCTCCAAGTTATCTTGCTGACAGATATCTACAGGAAGTGAGGGATGAAGACAGTTACTACTATATTGATAAGATTTAATAAAAATCACTGTATGATTATCAATGTCAAAGTTAAGTGGTGCTATGTGGCATCATGTCCCAAAGCCCTCAATGTCCCTAAGTGGATTCCAGTGGACACACGTGTCTCTGAAGGCAATTTGTACATTAAATCTCTCTGCAGCTTATCTACACAATCTATCTGGAGAAATATCAGAAGTGACTCATACCCAAACAAGCATCCCTTCCTTACTTCTAAACCAAATGGAAAAATATTCTCCTTACAAGACATTAGAGCAGATAAAACACAGTTCCTTCAAAGACACACAGATCTGATGCTTAATTTTCCAAATTCTAGAAAGTTTAAAATATCAAGTAGCTGTTTAACTACTGAACACAAAATTGGTACCTGTCCAGTCCTCCCTGGAATCTGCAAGATCTCACAGCTCCTGTTCCCTAAGTTAAGGCTTACCTACGTAGGAAGGAAATTGAAAAACGCTTCACCAGCCAAATCTTTCAGATGTTACTGTAGTACTGCTACTCCTACCAGAGAATTATGTTTAGTGTGCAATTAATTCAGCTTCTTGAAATACAAGGAGTACCAAGACTCCTGTGCCATAAGGGGACCATATTGCCTGCAACAAAAACATAGCACAACGCTAAATATTTCTCTCTGCATAAATCTGGAATCCCATCTCTGGGAGCTCAGCCCGGAGTGACTCAGAGCAAGCCAGCACTGCAGCAGCACCCAGTTGGGAAGTGGAGTCCAACTGGGGCCACTCCAACTGCTCCCGACAGACCTGGCCAGGGCAACAGGCCTCAACTCAAAGCCTTACAGATGCTATAGGAAAATTTACTTTGTCCTGCGATGTTTGTTTAACCAACCAGTACATGCTGAAGTAGATGCTCAGCTATAGCAGTTTTCACATCTGATGTGCTCACACAATGAATTACATTTCTGTTTATTCTCTAATTCCATGTGGTTACCAGAAGTTGTATTGAGAAGCAAAATGTCACCAGTTCACGTAATTTGTTAACCAAAGACGATGTGAGCAATATTCTTCTTACTAAATATCCCAGGGATATTTAATTCCCTGGGCTRGGATAAAAGTTTTCTAAATGCTGGCATGCACTGTCACTTGAATTAGAAGAAGCATCCATCTAAAAGAAGATTTAGATTAGCCTATAAAGAAGTACAAGACTGTTTGATACCCTTTGATCCCTGCTGAAAATGAAATCACAAAACCAAGAGCACTGTTACAAAATCATAGCATGTTTAGCTATGTACACGTAATAGCTTTAAAGAACCAGCTGCACACTGGGCAATTCATCCCAACGTGTCTGCTCTGGGTCTGTGCCTTGAGCTGTAAGACAATGTACAATTAGGAAAACTTCCAGCCGTAGTCTAATCAGATACTGATTTCACATTACATAAAACCTGTTTTTCTTTACTGGAAGTTCCCAAAATTAAARCACTGCAATTGGTCAGAATTCCATCTAAGAAACCAGTAGCTTGCATTCAAATAAATCTGCTATTTTCAAAACAAATGCAGCTTTCAGGAGAAACTCTGACTATGCTGCCCTAACAGAGCTCTGCTCCCAGCAGGAAGGAGGGATACAGCGAGCTGGTTTTTCATGGCTTCATCCTCCATGTCTGCTGTGACCTAAATTAACTTTGTGCAAGTGCTGGATGGCACAACCCCCTCATTCAAGCTCAGAATGTGCACGACAAACACAAAATGAGTCAACTTTTCCTAAGGATTCTCAACAAGTTGACTGCAGTCAGCCTGACCTACTCAATCCCTGTCCCATACTGTGTGGTTATGGAAAACTCACGGGAAAAAAAAAATTAGAAGATACTTGCCTCATACAATAAACAGCCCAAAGACCAGATATCAGACTTAAAGTTATAGCCATTCTCATGTATTCGCTCTGGGGACATATAGTAGGGAGTTCCCACTGCAAAAACAAACAAACAAACAAACCAGGGGTTATTGTCTTACCAGTGACTGTGCAGCCTGTGTCACACAGAGAGAGACTTCATTAAAGGGTCAGGTGTAGCACAAAGAGCTGATCAGAACCAAATATATCATCACATACAAAGCAGAGAATAGAGAACAYAGTTGAAAATATCATCTGTATTTCTGACATTTGAGAAATGTTTTCTTTCTCTCCCAGGCTCCCAAGAACCTTCAGAGTGTCTTGGATGAACAGAGCCACTGGAAGGGATCATCCCCTTGGTTAACCAGACCGCACTTGGGTGTCGTGACTGTGACACCAAAGCAGGACTCTGGGGCCAGCACCTCACAGAGTGTTCACCTGACAGGGCACAGAGTGTGACAGAAGTGAGCCAGGTCCCATGGGGGACCCTCTGACAGGTCACCAGGCACTGCAGGGGACACACCAAGCCCAGCACCAGCCAGGAATGCAAAACCTTTCTGAAAGAACCAAGATAACCATTCCAAACTTTAAAAGCCTGCTCCAACTTGCAGTAATGTCAGAAGCTGGAGGATTTCGATGTGCTTCCACAAGTCTGTATTTTATCAAAAGAAATTTACTCAGTATTTTGGACAGAAGTTACAGGAAATTATTAATAAATTCCTTACCTCAAAAAGGTTCTTTTTTAGATCCTAAATAAGTTTCAGTTGTGGTACTGCAAATACAAGACATCCTGGCAGTCTCCACTACATCAAATAAACCTCAGATACATCATKTATTAAAACATCCAAGGACTGTATATGCTCTTTTCTCCTGCTTCCCCTGCTTGTCCGTCCCCTGTCAATTTTTCTTTTCCTTTTGGCATTCCAGTGTATCCTTCTCCTAATTAAAGACCTTTCCTCACAAGATGGCAAATGTTTAATTTGCCTGTAACGTTCAGTTTACAATTTCTCCATTTGAAATGCTGCCTGCAGACAGCTGCAGGACTAATAAGCAGCTGAAGGATGGTGCTGGAGGTGGAGGAACAGCCACCACCTTCCCCAACATTCCTAAGGAGGGATCTGCACACTGTGGCAAACAAATGAGTCCTGGGGCAGAAAGCAACAGCCTTAAGAGGCAAAACCCAACCCCTGGCACCTGCACAGGTGACCCAGCACAGAGAAGGTAATTTATTTGGACCCCCAAGATGTTCAGCAATCAGCTGCCCTGTGTGACGAACTCAGCTCATGCTTTCAGGTCCTTCAAATTAGAAATGACTTCCCTTTCAATGTGAAGAGTACCCTAATGAGAAGTTACATTTTTGCAAATTCTACACAAACGACAACACAGGAAAAGTAACGCATGGAGATGATTTTGTTTCCATGCTCAGGAGGAGCAGGTTAGACTGGCACAGACCCAGACCGGGCTGGGTTTAATTGCCAGAGAAAGGCCCCTGTGTATGGAGGAGACCGGAGTTCTGCTAGTAGTTAATTTTTACTAGGCTATATAGAGTAACTTCCCGGGACACCAGGAGCAGACAGGACTCATTCAAAGGCTTTCCATGGCTCTCTCCCATGTGCACACAACATCCACAMGATGGACAGCACAGCTCTCCAAGTTATTTCCACACATCTGCCAGGTTTCTGTGCAAGAACTGACTTGGCTGGAATAGCACTGATTCATTTTCCTGCTTAAAAGTATGCAGCTGCAGAAGAGATGGTGATTCATTCTGGGAAGTTCTGGAAGACAGTTCTGGAAGTCCTCACTGAGCACCAGTATAAGACACTTCCCTATCCGCAGCTCCTTCTGTGCTGCTGCTCTTCCAGCCGTGCCAGGAGCTCTGGGAGCCGCGGAGCACATGCCTGGCAGGAGGAGCACCAGCACCAGGCCCACTTTTGCCCCTCCAGTCCCCGAGCTCAGCGGTGCCGGTGCCAGGGGCCTCGAGCCTGTTATAGGCTCAGTTATTCCAGGTCACTGCGTGGGCACCTTGGAGCAAACAACAACGTGTGAGCTCCAGAGCCAGGCCCTGCTGCCACGGGAGCAGCTCCGCGGGGCGGCCCCACTGTCGGTTCCAATCATGCTTCCCCCGGCCAGTGCCAGCGGTGACAGGGGCTGTGGCAGGGGCTGTGGCAGGGGCTGTGGCAGGGGCTGTGGCACGGCTCAGTGCGTTACCGGCCCCGGATCGGGGGCGTGAGGCTGCTCCATCCCATTAATGGCTCTGCGGAGCACTCCGCGCCTGAGCTCATTTTACAGAGTCTACCTTGCACATTTACCTATCATTACTGCGGTCTTGTCAGCAAATGTACAAACAAGCAGGGCTCTGCGTTTCAAAACTGATGCATTAATTTTTAAATAACTGTCATGATAAGAGACTGACAAGGCCAATTCTCTTTATGGCCTGTCCAACATTACATGGGAATCTCCTGTAATGAGCATCTTCTAGAAAACTGCACAAGACTTCCAGAGCAATCAGTGGGGGCTCACCATTGCATCCTATTAGTCAATTTGACAAGAACAGTCTAATCGGAGACTATTAATCAGAAACTTTCTTCAGCATTTTGCCCTGCTGAAAATACAAAATATTGCTCACATTCAGAATTACTCACCAGGTGGTAGAGTAATGCTTTTGAAGTTATAAAGGCCGCAAAACCATAGGGAAGATTATGGCTAAGTAAGGAGCTTCCTATTCCATTCCTGGAAGTTGAAACCCCTCATCGAACACCAGTCACTTCAGCGATGCCAGAGCATTCCTGCTCCCCCAGCACTGCCTGTGGGCAGCTGCAACATCCATGGCAGGGAAACGCTAATTATTCCCCATTAACATTAAGAGCAGAGTCTCTTATTTCACCGGGAAAATACAAAGGCAAAAGTGGCAAAGTTATTCCAGTAATGAAATTCAAATTCCATTCCTCTCATACGGGCAAACACAGCCCAGCCAGGAGCAATGCTTCCTGTGAAACCCACCTGCTGATGGGCACAACCAAGAGAAATCTGATTCATACTTTTAGGAGGCTCTCTCAGAGTCTCATTCGCTGAATTTGATGTACCCCAGACAAGCCTTGCACAGCAGAGGCTTTCCCACACCTTTACACAGACTGCATTAGACTGAAATTAGTGCAGCACATCTCCAGATATTTTTATAGGCTGTGTATGTTGGGGCTTTTTAAATGCTAAAAAAGAGAGGCATCTCCTGAAATCAAACTCCACAATCATATTTGGCTGCAAAGTACAAGAATGAGTGAAGGGAAGGTTTCACCACTTCCCCAGCACCTTCCAGCTCATCTTTATCACGGACAGAAACGGGGGTTCTGAATCCATCACTCCTCTCTCTCATAGCAGGGAACAAAATTCTGAATATGAAAGAACCCAATAAATTCTGACCTTTATTGTGTCTTTACACAGTGTTCCCAAACCCAGAACTATCAGAACGCACGGGGCCTCAAAGGGATAGAGCTGATTAAAGCATCCCTCCATCCCAGAGATGCTCCACTCCTGTCAAAACAAACTTTGCAACATTTTGAAATACTCATGATGTTTGCAACATGCTCATTACAAATGAAAAAGGCAAAGAACTATCCTCAAAAACCTGAGATGCCATCCATGAAAAAGAAAAAACTGCCTAGTTTTTCAAATAGTAATAAAGTTTTCCAAAACTATTAGCTTAGCTTGAACATGAGCAACACCAGTGCATGTTCCACGAACACATGCAGGGCTGAGAAAAACATCAGGGTATGTTTTAGTACTATCTGGTGGTGCAAACAAAGCAGGGAAGCAATTCTGCTGGAAAATGAGAGTCTGGATCTCTCCCCTGGCTCACCATCTCCATCCACACTTGTAGGTTAGCAAGAAAAACGTACATCATTATTTAAAAGGAGTTCTCAAGTATCCCCTTCTAAACTTTTGCGTTCTTTGGGGTGTATCTCCAACAAGGCAGCTCAGGTCTTTTTCCAGGAGAATTTGGGAACTAGCCGAAGTAAAACTCTGGTCAAACACACTAAAATGTTAAATTCCTTCAAATCTCAGTGTGAGGTGCCCCCTCTAATTGTTTCAAGATGGAACACAAACAACCAACCAGATGAAATCTACTTATTCTTAAGAGAAAAACAATAAATATTTTGTCTGTAATACTGCAGCTGTTGTTACAAGACCTGTTGCCCTAAGCTCTCTCTCTTTTTTCTCATGATTATTATTGAATCACACAAACCTACCAAACTCCTTAATAGTTCTGTGCTTGGGTTGGGCTTTTTGGTTGGCTGGTTGGGTTTTCCACATGTATGCAGCACAATTTACCTGAGCAATTCTGCATCTCTCTTTTCTTCCACAAATACTGTACTAGAGGCACAGACCAAGAGGCCAGAACCTCTCCAAACACAGACAATATTGGCTGGTGATGTTTTCAGTGGATTTCTTGTGTCCATTTTTTCTTACCAAGCCCTGCTTACCAGCCCCTCCAAGCCCTGGGATTTTGTTTCAGATGGCAAAGTGGCTTGGCAAGCAAAAGAAAGAAAAAAAACAGACAAATAGTCCATTTATTGAAGAGCTCTTCAGTCACTCCCTGTTCACCCTCACATCCAAGCAGGGAGCAGAAGGAACGTGTAACACCCCACGTACTCCAATCCAGGGCTATTGGCATGTTCCAAACTGGGAAGATTTGACTTATGTGAGTCTCCCAAAAGGAAAATCTGCTCCAAGTACATTCTTGTCCAAGAATAAATAATAAATCATCTGCTCCAGAACAAGACTATTCTGTGTAAAACTGGTTTCTTTTGAGGTTTGGTTGGTCGGTTTTTAAATTCCTCTTGTTTTTTCAAAATGTAAAGCCAGTCAGAAGCTTTGGATAACGCCAAGTGTATCTGGCTAAAAATGGGCCTTATACCAGTTTTCAATAAAGTTATCCATTGTAATATTAATGGAAAATCTCTGTATTTATTACAGCTCCTATTAAATCAAGATCTACCAGCTTAATGTTAAGTTTTCCAAAGTCTAAAATTAGGGAAGGATGGTGAACCACCATGTTGTAGCAAGTAGTAACGTTCACCTTATGTACACTCAGCACCTTTAAAATGTGAATTTGCTGGTAAGGCTGGTGCAGGAAGAGCTCTTCCCTATGGAAAAGTATCTCCCGTCTTCTCTCAAGAGAAAAGGGAAAGTGGCAGTTGAGGTGGCACCCTGTGAACTCCCGCAGCCCCAGCTGGTTCCTGCTGCCTCTCCCAACACCGTCTGAGGCTGGAGGTGTCCACGTTTCCCCTCTGGCAGGTGTGCCCATGGAGGTTCTCCAGGGGCCAGGGCTTTCCCTGCCCCACGGTGTCCCGCAGCCCCGGCGCTGCTCCCGGCTCCCGCTGGCGCTCGGAGCACGGCGCTCGCCGGCATCTCACGAGCTGTGTACAGGCAAATCTTTCATTTTTCTTTCATTACCCCGGCATGTACTGTCACTTAATTTTTATGTATGCAATCCTTCCTGACAAATATGATCTGCTGCCTGGTAATTCATCTGACGTTCATTCTGTTCCTTGCTCTAATTACGGCTCCGTTCCCGCCGCGGCGGCGGGCGCTGCCGAGCCCCTGCTACACCTGTCAGCCGGGTCGGGACTGCCGAATGCCCTTTCATGCCAGTCTGCTGCTCGCAAATACAACCAAAGGGAGAAATGAGATGAATATATTTGCATAAGCCGCACATTCAATTCATGGGTCAGCAGCCAGAGAAATGATGGTTCAGGGCGGTTGCCGGGGCAACGCAGCACCGGGAACTGCCCGGGATCGGCGCCGCAGCCCGGCCCGCGTGGGTACCCCGCTCTGGGTGTGGGATGTTGGTCCCTCACAGCTACTTCAACAAATGTCTTAATTAAACCAAACCCAGGATCAGTCGAATTCCTGCTGCTACAAAACCTGTATCTCTGGCAAATTACCAAAAAAATAGAAAGAAGCTTCAAGTCTGCATATTTTTTGATTCTTAAAATATTCTTTTTCACTTGGATCCAAGAACCACTGGACATAGTGGTGTGTCCATCCCTCCCACAACATCCCCAGTCTCACTCACTGCCGCTCCCTCAGTGTCCTGCACCTCTCACCTGTTTCCARGATGCTGGTGATGTGAGGAAGGGCAGGGTTTGTGCACCAGGGGCTGAGCTCTTCCTGCTCCAGCTTTCTCAATTAAGAGAGAGCAGCCCTGATAAAGGTCACAAGCTTGGCTTACATGTGCAGCCAGTTTCCAAGCCCCAATTTATTCTTATTAATATAATAAGTGCAGCAGTCAAACTGGATAAGATCATATAATTAGACATGATCATATTTTGGCCTGTTCAGATGATGTGATCGTAACTTCCTGTGAAGAGGATTTATTTTCATCTATTAAGTAGGGTGGGGATATACCCTAGGACAGCTTTTGATACAAAAGGAAATCTGAAATCTCTTATTTGATGAAAGTAACTATAGAAATGCCTCTATTTTTTAAGCACACACAAAACAAGGTATTTTCCTTCCTTGTGCACTGAGAAGCCCCAGTGCTGTTGGCCAGTATTACCAATGAAGTCTGTTCATATCTAAGAAAGGATGCAGCAAGACACACTCAGTGGGTGAAACAAATATCGTGTGTTCCAAAATCAGCAGAGAGCTAAATGTAAAAGAGCTTAAATACTGCACCAAAAGCCAAAGTTCCTTCACTGCTGTAACACAGAATCACCTTTGGGACTCAAAAAATTCAGATCCATTAATGAAAATGGAAAATCAGCCACCTCTCAAGAGGTTACAGACACAATTATGAAATATTTCATACTGTAAGACTCAAAGAATGAACTGTATAACTACGCAATTTTCTATAACATTGGAATTAATGTCAGTGGTAAAAATGAGGAAGACAACCTTGAGRTATGTGGAAGACACGACGAAAGTTGGATTTTTAAAGCATAAGCTGAATTTCAGGTGAAGTCCCTTTTTGGAATGGATGAACCATGAGGGCTTTGAACAGGTCCTCCACCTCGGACAGTCACAACCCCGGTCAGGGCAGAGCCCTGACCAGCACCCACTGTAAAAGGTAGTGTGTGGGGGTAACACTGAATTCCAGCAGGCACAGGTTACTTAGAGTGGAAAAGCTGCATTTGGTACATTTGCTATAAAACACACACTGACCAGGCCAGGCCTTCCAGAAAAAAATAACAAACGGATTTTAAAACAGAAGATACCTATTAATGGCTATGAAGAGCAGTTAAAACACACTTGGGTGGAAATCCAGTCCCCAGCCCCGACTCACACTTGTGTCACCCTCGGGGGATGGACACCCTGTGTTTTAACATCAGAGCTGACAGTGCATGGCAGGCCCTGCTTAACAAGTACCAGCTTACCTAAGGAATGTGCTGCAGTGGTTTTAGAACTAAAAAACCGGCCTAATCCAAGATCTCCCAGCTTCACCACCCCTGTGGCTGTTATAAACACGTTGGCTGGTTTTATGTCTGCAAGAAGAAAAAGGTAAAAGGTCAAAGCCACAAAAGGTTATTTGGTTCTAATGCTGCAATAGAAGCATCGCCTGGAGCGCTCGCGGTACAAAGAGGCTCGAGCAGAACCGTGTTTCTTTAGAGCTTTGATAGGCTCAATCTTCCAAGGCTTCAAGCCCTGCACAGACACAAAAATCAGAGTGTACTTCCCAGCATACAAGAAATACGAATGAGGGAAAATGTAGGAAACAGCTCAACAGAACAGAGGCAACCTCTTCAACTGCTGGAAATCAAAGAAATGAGCCCAGTTCTCTTTGGGAATCTTCACTTTCCACAGGGAACTGTACTGCCCACCACCATCCCCTTACACAGAGGCTAATTACTGTTCCACATATATATAAATTCTGGGCTCTACACAGACCACTTGGTTCATGGAGGGCAGAAACCACTAGAACCCCAGTTTCCCAAGGAGTCACATCAGGACTGAGTTAGAGGCTCTTTCCTCATGTTAGAGCAGACTCAACGTGAGCAGCTCACGTTTCAGCTACCAATTACAGACCTAATTTGGGTACAAGTGATAAACTGCATCAGGGGATGCACAAGGGAGCAAAAATGGTATCACATTGCTGAAAAACATAATGGAGAATTCACTCCTTCAAAGGAGCAAGGAAATAACAAGCAGCAGAGATGGGTGTTGGTGCCTTTTGGGATATTTGCATTTCCTAAGTCCAGTCCTTCACAAAGCACTTCACTGACACTGAAAGCAGCAGTGTAATTTTTGGATAGAGCTCAAAGTCATGAGATGTTCTAAGGCAAGAGATTCAAAAATAATTAATGAAAATAGAGAACAGGTTATGAGAGTGTGGGACATATTTGTATTAATATTTCAGAAAAGCCTGCAAGACAGGAAAACTCTTCTCAACTCTCTAAGGTCACAGCTAATATAATGAAGACTATTTCTTAGAGTTCACTGTATCCAGGAGTCTCAGCATTTTATTTCTGACACTTTTCTAATGGCAAGTTTGACACTTCTACTTAATATCAGTGTCTGGAATACAAAGCAGCTCATCTTCCTAATACCACACTCACTTCGGCCTGAACCCTTTAACAATGAGGCAGAGACAGAAGGAGAAATCCATCTCGCAGGCTCCAGCCTCTCTAAACATGCATTGGCTGAACATCAGCATAATTGTTTTTGAATGTAGGCGCTTACTAATTGGAACATTATATTATTATTCAGTGAAAAGAGACTGAATTAATGTTACCTCTGTGCATCACCCTGCGGGAGTGCATGTGTTCCACTGCACTGCATAACTGCACAAAATATTTCCACACCGTCCTTTCCGGGATTAACCGTTTCTGCTTTTTAAAATACTGTGGGAGGAAATAAATAAAAGATCAGTGAAAAAGCAACATATTTGACTCGTTCCTGGAATTGTGTTAGTCAGCTGCAGGTTGCTCATRTCTTCCAGATCTGCAGCTGCATGACTTTTCTTCTGATTAGCTTTTAACTCCTCCTCTCTGTGTGGAAACTTCGATGCAATTCACTAATTAACAACTATTATGAAAAATACGCTTAAATAGGTTTGACATTTTTGAATGGACACAATTACGATTAGCATTAATCTCCTTAATTACCTTGCAAAACATATTTAATGCCTCAAAACAACAAATGTCTCAAATATTTTGCCTTAAGAAACAAAAGACCATTAACAAGCCCCTTGTAAACATTCATTACTGCATCGTCTACTAACAAGGGTAAGGAAATCTGCTTCCCTTTTTTAAAAGATGGCCAAAGCATCAGTAAAGGATCTGTGTTTCTTCCGTGATCAGGTAGAATAATATATTCTATTTCATGCATAATAGGAATAGTAAATTAACTGCACTCTCTAGTGAGACAGAAAGACACTCCCTATCAGCAGAAACACAGCTGGAAAAGGGCTGATTTGGGTGTGTTTAGGCAGCACCAAGCACGGCCAGGTCTGGGTTCCAGGGACCTCTGGGTGCCCCAAAGCACTCAGAATAATGGGAAGCAAAATGCACCAACAGGGAGTGCAGCATGGCCCTGGCTCCCTGGAATATTGAAGTCTTCTTCAACCTACTACAGGAATAAAGAACCAGCTGCACATTTCAGTGCAGGCCACACGTTACAGACCTCCGGCTATTCTCCTTCCTTTTCAGAAGGGCTCACCAGTTGTGTCTGGCACTGCACTCCGGAGCCCCAAAACTGCAGGGTTTGGACTGTTGGTCCCTGGCTTATCACCGAGCCAGCTCTTCAGCCAGAACATTAACAAAATACATTTCTAACACCCTTCCAGAGGTTTCTGCTTGCTTCCCATGCCCTGCCACACAAGGTGTCCCTGGTAACGACTGCATCGCCGCACACCCTCCTGCCACRCCACAGCTGCACTTCCCTTGCATCCCTGAGAATTCCCATCTGCAGCAAGAATAAAGGAAGGGATTTGTTTGCTGCCCCTTTCTGCATCTCATGCTTTCCACCCTCAGCACTGACATCTGATGTCCGTTGTCACATTTTCTATTTTATGTGAAATGCTGTTACTGGTTCGTGTTTGACTCAAGTAATGGCAAATTTTCTTTTGCAGATCAGCTGTGAAGGGGCACGACTGTGCAATTCCCCAGGCAGCAAATCTGACAGATTGCAAGAGTCTCAACCCAAAACTCGAGAGAGAGCACAGAGGAATTACAGAGGGTGAGGGAGAAAGTGTTATATACACAATAAAATTATTTAATTCTCATTAAAATATTTAAGAGTGGATATGCAAGACCACAAGTGATAATTTTCTAAATGTCATGTCCAATAAGGTTCGCCTGACATTTACAAGGAAGTCCCAACTCTCCGGTGGGTTTTTCTGCAGCTCTACATCCCTCATAAATAATGCAGGCACCGGGGCATAACAGAGACAGGCCCTGGGTTTATCACCCTCGCACCTTCTGAGTGTTGTCACTGCTGTTCCACCCAAAATCCACACAGGAGCTTCAGCTCCTCGGAGAGGGGGGACAGGGGGACACGGAGGGGCCGGTGGGGAAACTCCCCTGCTGCAGTGGAGCTGCATTTAGGAGGATGCTTTTGTTCCCTCTCGGATTTAGGGTCTGCTATTTTTTTTAACCTCTGTTTAAAAAAAAAATAATTGAATTCCTAGATTTGCATCGATAGAAAAACTTCATCTGTATGACCTTGAAAAAAACAAATGCATCTTCTCCATGCCTGAAATACAGAGGGAACACGGAGCAGCCAGGGACGCCAGCAGCCAGTACAGCCCAGTGATGGGCAAGGCACCAATCCAAGAATCTACCAGTTTTGTTTTGGAAAATGTAACTCTTACTATAATGACAGAAAGTAATTATAAAAAAAATTAAATTTGCCTGGTATTTGTCAGTATTTTTAAACTAAAAACTACAGATGACAAAAACCCACAAATATTTCATAACATGAAATCTTACAATTCTGTAAGTAGGTAAAACTTTTTGTAAGCTAAGATTTAAAAATCAAGCAGAACGCTTGCACAGCCCAGGGCGGTCACACACAGCCCTAACTCCTGCTCTCATAATCCTCAACCGCAACCACAAAAAGCATGAGATGAGCTGCAAGTTTCCCAGGAAATGGTGGGAAAAGGGTAAAACACAGAAGAAGCCACAAGAAGACAGTGAAAGACAAACCCAGGAGGTGCTGCACAGGCAGAAGGAGCAGCTGTGCCCCCACACCCTCCCCAGCGCAGCCCCGAGTGCGCGCGGCTCCTCAGCTGGGACAGATCCCACCTTCCCTCCACTACCAAGGGCTGTGAAGAGAAGCTGGATCTGGAATCTTGGGGCTGTCCCCAGGAATGACTCTGCCAACCGCCTCCCCCAGCTCACTCGCCCAGGGGGGCTCTCCTGTGAGACGAAGCAGATTTTCCTGGGTACTGTAAATTTAGCCATTGACTATGGACTAAATGGGTAACTTGTTTGACAGCCTTTGGCCTAGTGCCTCATAGCTCTGCTGGCAAAGAAAACAAATCTGTTAATAAGATATTTTAACTGTGACAACAAGGAGGAGGAGAACTTTCCAAACATTCATTTATGATAATTACAGAATAATGATGGCAAAAACCAGGTAAAACATGGAGAGAAGGTTGAGAGTGCTAACAAACATGATATAACACATCTGTTCTCACAAGGGATGCATGTCTAAAGATTAACATGTCAAAGAAAATATAAAAGCAGGTGGTAACAGCTTAACTAAAGCTGGTTTGCAGCAATACAAGTATTCCTAAGAGCAACATAAAAGAAGAACAAGTACTTGAAACATTTTCTCAAACCCAAATCCCCATTGTAAAGAAAGTCAATACACTTCCTTGAATGTCTTCAGAGTGGCAGACAGGCAATGTGAATAGTGAACCCAACAGTAATTAAATGTCCCCATCAATCACAGACTGAGTAAATCAACCTTGCAAATAACCCACATCCCACCAAGTCACAGACACTTGCTCCCCTCTGCAGCAGTGACCAGAAGCTCAGGGCATGGCCTGGAGTATTCAAAATGCCACCAGCCACTTTGGTTCAGGTCTGGAAGCACCCTATGGGTGTGCAAAACTGCAAGAGGAGAAAAAAGGTGCTTCTAACACAGCGGTGCTCACCCCACTGCCTAATCCTGGAAGTCTCTAGCACCTCCAGGACAGACACGTCCTTACCTTAATCATCTGAGAGAGATCCCCAGCATCAGCCAGCTCCAGGACAATGTTGAGTTCATTGTCTTCAATAAAAGAATCCAAATACTTAATTATATTAGGGTGGTTCAGTTGCTGCAGATAGAGAGAATGCAAGAGAACATTTACAACATGGTCATGACAACTCCCAGATGCAACACCTGCACCTTTTGTGACCCACATGCAATATGTTCCCAATGGGTGCAACCTCAGCCTGGGCCAAGCTATTACAGACAAAAATCCTGTAAGAAATAGCATTTCTCACAAGCACAGCATCATAAAAATGTCTTGAGTAAAGAGCATTTTGACCCAAATAGAGTGAAACAACTTCTTCTATTGTAAACTTGCCAAATATTTAAAAGCGATGTCCTGAAAGATGCCTTGTTAAGCAATAACTGATTTTTTTCTCAAAACAAAAAAAAAAAAAAAAAAAAAAATGAAAAAAAGTCATTATAAAAGTTCTTACCTTCAAGAGGTCAATTTCTTTAATACAGTCTTGCCTCGCCTTGGCATCCATCATTTCAAAAATCTTCAAAGAAAAAAACACAGAAGATAAAAATGAAACAACAAAAAAGTACTTTATACTTTAACAAGCAGTTGGTGTTTCGTTCCCCAATTTGTATATCCTCTACTGTAATGAGTATTCACACAATCCCCAGATCAAAGAAAGATCAATGTTTTCTTTATTTTGAAAGCACTACAGGGCTAAYATTGGGATAAAACTAGTTTTAGAACCCATAGGCAATATTCTAAGCAGCATAAAAAATAAAGATACTGGTTTGTGAATTTGCTGCAGTGATTTTCATTGGTTTAGTTATTTTTAATTTCATATAGTAAATAAAAGACAAAATGTTTACTTTTCTCTTTTAAACAGATACAACTTCCACTGATTTCTCTGTAATAATTAACAATAACATTGAGCATTAATATTCGTTCTGCAATAATCAGAATAAGTCACAAATGAGAGTTTGGAGGATCTATTGAAGGATTAAAGGCAGATTTCTTAAAACAAAATGCTGTTCTGAATACTGCCCAATACTTTCAGCCAAGTTTAAAAAAATCTACACTTCTGGCATTTAAGTTTTTCAGAAATTCTTCTCAAACTCCACCAGCAAGCTCCAGCATTTCTCCCTTCCCTCGATGTTCCCATGGTTCAGCTGTGTTGGGATGGCAGCTCCTCGTGGGACCAGTGTGGCCACAGGGCTTTGCTCTTTCACACACATTTAATAATTATTTTGTGAACTCTTTTTATAAAGTAAAAGGTGAAATTTAAAACAAATATCAAATTGCGCTACTGCTACATAATTCTGATTTAGAAACAGGAACCCACGCCAAGGTGATGAGGGATAAAGACCCAGCAGTGCAGAGTTATCTGCCTCAAACTCATCCTGCAGACCCTTGAAACATTCCCATTCTACTCCCAAAACAAAAGACTCTGCACTGAAATGCTCACCTGAACTTTCTTCAATGCCACAGGCTTTCTGTCCAGAAGACAAGTTGCTTTGTAAACTTCGCTGAATTGGCCTCGTCCGATCTTTTTCTCAATCTGAAAATCTGCCAAGGTGCAGCGATACGGGTACGACGTTAAATGTCTCTGTCAAAGGAAATTCAGTCAATGACCTGAAGAAGCCACTCACCCACTCCCTGCTCCCATTGCTCATGGTCAGGAATTTAACCTCAGCTGAGCAGAATGGAGAAAAATCCAGCCACAAATGCATTAATTCCTTGCAGACGTATCAGTAACACCGGCTGGAGGAAGCCAAATGACTTCTTTAAAAAGGGAATTAAAGCCTTGCCTTCCGTGTAAGTAACTAATTAGTCCCAAACTGCTCTCCCTCGTTACACAGCCTCTCATCGGCTCTGCCTGCCTCTGTCACCCGGGAGATGCCAATGCTGCTACTGAGCAGTCCCAGGTAAACACCCAGCCAGGCAGGGAGACACAGCCTAACGAGGAGCACGGGCTCCATGGACTGGGATTGCTCCCGAGAGCCTTTCTGGTCTCCTCTGTAATTAGCATGGCTGCCAAACAATGTTTAAAAAAGAAATTATGAAAATTAATTACGCAAAGTTACCATACGTGCCAAGTAGAACATTCTCAAGTTTCAGCATCTTGAGCCATTTCAGAGTTTGCATCAAAAACCACAAAAAGAGAAGTTCCCAACACGTGCTGGGGGGTGGGGAAGGGATCCCAGGGACGAGCCATTGCCTACAGCCGAACCTGGAGCAGACAATCTCAGCACGAGTGTTCCAGGAGAGCTGGATGTAATAAGGAATGACTATTGCTACCACTGTCACTTCCTAATGCAGCAACAGAGGGCTGGAGTTGAGATTTAAAATGCAGGTAAAGCTTTCAGTCCAGCATTAGGACCTGCAGCTATTCCTGAAGGCGAGTCCCACAGAAAGAGGAAGGTCACTTCACCAAGTGCTGCCTTTAAGTAGTTCAGGGCATGTTTCCCTTTAAGAACACTTCAGTCTCCCCTACACTCTGACAAGTCATCAGCTATTAACTGCAATCAAAGTTTGGTCAGCTCTCAGTGCTTGTGCTGTGCTTGAAGTTATGCTGCATTCACAGCAAAAAAAACCACCAAAACAACCAAAATTAAAGTCCTAGGATTCATTTCTCCAAGTCTGGCAGTGTACACTATCCAATAAACTGGGAGCATCCTTTCAGTCATGAGGGAAAAGGTATCCTACAGGTCAGCAGACAAAAGGCAGAATGCTAAAACTGCATTACATTATTGTTTACACACATTCTCCTCTAAGTTACCAAGTTATCACCAGAGTAAGGCAACATGGGATGAAAGCAGGTAAGAAAATATTCCAATTAATCAGCCCCTGCAGCCTTCTCAGTTTAAGCTGGTTGCAATCTCTCCTTGCAGGGATCTGATAAACTGCAAAGGTTATTTGATAAACTGATAAACTGAAACACTCTTCAATACACCTCACAGTAAATGGGAATACTCAGCTCATTCCAGGCAGTGTAACAAAACATCAGTTTACCTGCGCTGTTTGCATGACAGAACCAGCAGCGTCTGAACACACAGACTTGTCCCATTTGCCTCACTCCCACCAGGAACATCTCCACTTCCCAACTGTTTTACACATGAGCTGCTAAGAAAGTTCCTTGACCTGTACAGACAAACCACTTTCCCCAGCCAAAACAAAGGTGTCAGTATATAAACCCACAAAGCACCTTTTCCTAATTTAAAAATAGAAAGGAATCACAGCATTTTGTCCACCGTGCCCATGTGCCTCCTGAGCTGTTCTTGAGCAGTAAGAAAGTCTGAGCAAAAGCTTTTCTAACTTGGAGTTATCATTCACAATAGAAGCAGCACTTTTAATAATCATTCATAAGGCAACTACTACRAAACTTTCTTTTTCAGAAAGAAATCCATGCTGCAATCAAGGACAGCATCCACTGGCCCTTCTTAAATCACTGAAATGTGTGTTTACATCAAGAGTGCTAAAGTGTAAATTCATATTTCAAGCAGGTGCAAAGGAATATCTACCAACTTCTGAACTTGAAAACATAAATGAATGTTAGGCAAGAGGGGGGGTGGGGGGTGTCCCAGCCCCTTTCCCAATGAGAGCCCCCAGAGCCTGCTAGTGCTGGCCATGCCTGGACACCTCTGCTGATGTGTTCTGGCACCCACCAGGACTGCAGCTGCGTATTTACATATGCAATGACCTAGATTTGCATGTGCTATCACAGCCTATCAGCCCTAATTAAAGTAACAGAGTTTCAGAGAGGGCAGGAGATGTTTGATTACAGAACAAACCAGGAATCCTCCTCAGGTTAGACCCAACTGTACCTGAAAGCTCCCTATTGATCACAGGCCACTTTTCCACATGTTTACACTTCACCTCCTCTTATGCTTTGCTGTACTCAAATGCAAGCAGGAAACTGCTAAAAACTGTTATAAGGACACACAGAACACCTAAGAAATACCTGCCTTCTCAGAATAACACCCCTCTAGTCTGGCCTTACACACATTTCACTTATTTCATGACTTTTGACAGGGGAACTCCATTGTTTTCAAGTCCTTCCACAATTAACTACTACAATTTTTCAGAAAGCTGGCAAAGGACCAAATCCTACTCATTCAAACAAGCCGTGATTTTTATTTCTGCAAACCTCAGGGTTTCCATGTACAGATATAAATTGTGTGTGGTGGTTAGGTACCACCATCATCTTCAAACTTGTCCATTAAAAAAACATTTTCTCATTTTCAGGACAGATTCAGGCTCAGGTTTGTGTGAGTGCAGTAAAATCCAGCCCCTGCCTCTGCAGATCAGGTTTCAAGGTCAATGACAGAGCCTGAATTTAAAAAAAAATCTAAATTAAAAGGAAAAAAGAGGAGAAAAAAGCCAACCAAACAACAAGATCTCTAACCACTGGACATTATGAAAATTGGCTGTTTGCACATTTCTGTTCCCAGGGCAGCTGTAGGAAGGGCCCGGTCTGGGAAGAACTTGTTTTGAGACAAAGACTGTTCTCTTCATCCACACAATGAAGTCCCATTCTTCTCCTACTCCATAAACAAAAAAAAAAGCCAAAGATCAAAGTAAAAGAATTCCTCATTCGAATAAAAAGGCCATTCATTTTTAAGAAGAAATGCAGGGATTATTCCAAGAACAAGCTCTTCTGGACATCTCCTCTGGCACACATGTGCTCTGTGAGATGGAACCACCGATGCCAGAGCACAAATTCCAAAGCTGGCAAAAGCACACGATGGCAGCCCTTGTCACAGTCCTTCAGGCAGAGGTTTGCTAGGGCTTTTTGCCTCTTATTTTGAGGTGTTACAACATTTTCTGCAAAACAGAATGGGTAAGGTTCCGTAATACTAAAAAACCCCGACGAAATAAACCCTTCAGTTACCTTGTACAGACCTGAGTGGATTCATGCAAGGGCAAGGAACAAGGATTACTRGGAGTCGCTACATCCCAGATCATAAAAGTACCCAAACACAGGGGAAGGCAGGATTAGAAAAGTTCCTTGCTATAGACTTGCTCCTTGGATGCAGTTTCTAGTCAACAATCCCCAATTTTGGGGGCTGTCTGTGGCAATGCCACCAGAGACACCTGAACAGCTCCTGAGCAGGCAGGAACAAAACCACCTAATTGCACAATTGGAGATTCAATACAATTCCCTCCAAATCCTGCTCTAAGCATGTGCAGGTAGGACAGCTACACACTTCTTCAAAAGAACACATCTTTTGTATTTTGTTTTTCTTAATGAGTAGTTGTCCTGTACAGAATTTGTATTTTGGGATAAGAAAGAATAAGAAAAAACTGTTCTGTAGAAAGACTTTCAATCTGCAGAATAATTAGTGTTTGGCCAATAAATGTACTTCTTGTAATTACTTAAGATCGAGGGAAAACTTGAACAGCCCCCAGAGAACTGTGGGAGCAGCTCTGCCTGCAGCCTCTAACCCCTCGATTTGGGCCAAGGAGCACCCTGAGAATGAACACAAAAATACCATAAATACAGCCCTGCTGCAGAGCCAGGTCTGTCCCACTGCTCCCCTAGAGGCACGGGAAATCCAAGCCTGAATGGGCTGAAAAAGGGGAATGTTCACTGCTAATTGCACAACATAGAAACCCGGAGTGCTAATGTTAATTAATAATAAAGTCAGTTGTTTAAGTGCTGAATGACATGTGGAAAACAGGCACCAGCCAGCCCTGCACAAAGAGCTACAGGCATTTAGAGTATTTGTAATCAACCCAAAAATTGTGAGGATTGGTTCACCAACAGTTAAAAAGTCAGACAGTACAATCTTCAGATGCCAATAAAAGCATCTTTCCTGTAGAGCCATGAAATGAAATATTCTTTAGAAGAGTAAAAACATACTCGCCCAATTAATTTTCTGAAATCTCATTAAAAAATTTAGCCCGACTAAGTCATACACTTCTGACCTGAATTTTAATTATCTTTACGCTGGATATAAGGTTTTTTCTGATATTTGCAATGCATCATTAATTTTAAAGGAAYGGTTTCCTTGCTTCTAAAGTGCATACTTCATCTGAGTGACATTTACTGTAACTAATTTCACCTTTAAAAGACATCTGCAGCAGTAGTGGGGGAGCTCCAGTCCCTCCAGTAGAACATGTACACATTATAAGCAATGATTTACTATCAACATCAGTATTTCAAACTTTCTCGGTATGTCCAAAATTATACACCTGCCTCCATTCAATAATGCCTGCCTGAAAAGAATTTTGCATACTTTGAGGCTGAAGTTCCAGTGTGAATTTATGAGAACACATTAGAACAGATTGATTAAAGAATGAACTTCTAAGCTTGCAAGAGATGAGGAAACTTTTAAAATATGGATTATCCTTCAAACAGGTAGCTAAGTAATTATTGAAGAATACATCAGGTTTTTCAATTTGAGCTTCAAAATTAGACTACAGAGTCATCATAAAATATCCTTCACCTGACCTGTTACTTGGAACTCAAAGTTTGCTGAAGAACTTGACTTGAGTTTCAAAGTTTCAGCATCCCTATCAGCATGATAGGGATCTATCATGATATCCAGATAGTCTGTACTGATCTACACATTTTTACCAGAGCACGACAAGGGAAGAGAGAAATAGCAGCTTGAAAATATTAAAACAAGGTGATATTCACAAAGAAATTAAAATTACCATAGAAATAATCTCTTAACAGCTCTGCTGCTAAACTGTGAGTATATAAAAGAGTTGTTTAAAAGTGAGTTATTGTGTTTATTTAGTATGAAACTAAGTGAAAAATTACAACTCTATATTTTTATGTCACTGATTTACTCCTAAATAACTTTTACTGCTTACTGCTGTAAGCACTAAGTAATCTAGAGACRTAAATAATTAACACCTTCACTCTGGAACATTGCTAGAAAATGTTCTCCCTCTTGCTGACCAACTTCCTCRGGGTATCTCTGGGCAAGTAAGGGAGCCAGAAGCCAAAACTGTGATTTTACTGGACTTTCAAAAATATTTTTGGGCCTCTTTTTGTATTACAGAAAACTTCTAAATACCCAGCATTACTCAAAAGTTTCAACTTGTTAACTACACTACAGCAGCTAAAGACAGAAAGAAAAGCCTGACACACTGGTAGCTCTGTACTGATGAGTTATAAAGCAGAAACAACACCTCTGTCAGAACGAAAAAAAAAAAAAAGCTTTAGGAAGCAGCATAATTATAGGAAAAGTTTCTGGGAGAGGAGCCCGTTGTTGCTCTGGTCTTTTGAGGGCTGGCACAGCAGTTTCGGATGAAAGGACTGGAAGGAAGGGAAGGCCATTCCATACAAAATCCCCATCTCACCCAAGACTAAAAGCTCATATTCTGGGTTTATCTGCTTAGAGTTTTTATCTCTGCTATTAATGACGTTTCTTGTAAGACCTGTTCGATCAATTTTATCTTCCCAAGCCTCCCTCCCTTCCACAAGCTATTACATAGCGTAACATACAAACATATTCCCGAAAAATGGAAAACCAGAAATATGTCCTCAGCAATCCTATTATGCCACTAATGTAAGGTAGCCTGCCCTCTAACCAGTACCATTTTTTCATATGCTTTTTTTCCAGTTCCCTGGTAGACTGTTTATTTTTGTTATTAAGGTTTTTTATGTTATTTTGACTGCAAAACCAAAGAAAGTCTTCCTGCAATTCTAATTCCAAATTAGATCATTCTCAGAACAGTTAATAGAGCCCTCCATTAACATAACTTGGGTATTACCAGAGTTGAGGGGAGGTTTCACTGAACAATGACCATACAGCAAAATGAGCCCACTCAGCATCAGCATCACAGCAGAACATAGATTATTAGCTACTAATTACACTTAACTATGGCATTACAAATTCTAACATGTGCTCCAAGATGCCATGAATGTATCTGCTGCACAGGAACACTTCCTAATCTTGTTCATGAAATAATTACAGGGGCACTATCCTGCCAAATGAGGCAGTAATTAACCCTAATTGCTCAGAATGCAACTGGCTAATTCTAGGAGATTAATCAAGGGGATTCAATTATTATTAAATGACTTAATATGACAAATTGCTACATTAGGAGAGGGGGCTTTGCTCCACACCAGGGTACTTTCCCAGCAGTGCATTCACTGTGTGTAGGCAGCTCCCCTCCTTTGCAGAGCCTGTCCTGGGCACTGACAGAGCTTTCCCAAGGACCACTCCTTGCTCAGGGACCCCGGATCACCTCTGGACTGGCACGGTGGGAACAACAAGTGACCACCCCCAGCCCCTGCCCCCAGTAACATCACACCACAGCTGCAACACTCTTCTTTCTGACTGCTTTCCATGATGCTTTTGGTTTACTCCTTAAAATAGCATACAGGTAAAACTGAACTGCTCTGATAAACACACAAATAGGCTGAAAAGGCAAGCAGCCAGAATTCACAAAATCCAAGTTTCATGATTATACAGACTGTGGGTTAATCCTGGTTTTAGCCCCCTTCTGCAGAAAGGCAGGAAGAGAGAGAGATGACCTGCTACAGTGAAACTTTATTATAGGGTGGACAGAACTCATTGCAGGATGGATTCCAGAGACTCACAGGGAGCCTACAGTTCCATGTAGGATGAGCTTTTTCTTTTATTTGGTAATTACCTCTTCAGTACTTATGAAACTATGAAGAGAGATAAAATACATTTATTCACTTACACAATCATCTGCTTTACTTTGGCCTTTTCTTCAAAGAATCAAAGACAAGAGAAAGCCAACAGAATATGTTTACATAAAATGATTTAAAAACACTTGCTTTAAGCAAAATTCAAACTATTTCCTTTTTCTCTTATTATAATCAAAAAACTGGGTTCAGGAAGCTCTGGCTGGCTGGCAGAATGCCAAACTGGATATCCCCTAAAACTCCTATAACTGCACTAAAAACAAAAGGAGGGGGACAAAGGCAGCTAAATGCTAAGAAATCTAGAGACCTTCATAAAACAAAGACGAAAAAAAGACAGAAGGAGAAAGAATAGAGAACCTGCACTTACCTGAGGATCATGCTGGAATTCCTGCCCYGGCAGCTTGCACAGAGGGTTGTTCTGGTCCCCTAGGTGGTGAGGATGGTTGTGCTGCCCTTCCATGGTATCATACCAAACTCTGCCTCTCGGTTCTGCTGCAGGCAAAAGAAAGGGGAGAGGTTGGTCTCGTCAATACCTGTCCAGCACTGAAAGGGAGAAACTCTGCCTGGGCTGTGCCTACAAGTGGCTGTACCAGCCAGCAGGAGCTGATTCCTCCCCTGCTTTCTCCCCCAGACTGACTCACACACAGCTCTGAGACAAAGCTGGAGCTTGGCCGGGCTCTGACAGAGCAGAACAGACCCACTGCTGAAACGGCCCAGCAACAGGTCAGAGCCACCCCCCCCCAGAGATTACCAAATAAAACCACTAGGATCATAAACATTGCTGGTTTTGAGCAGAAAATGGGTTTATTCGGTCAGTGATTTGTTATCTACTAAGGATACTGCTTTTGTCACCTGTAACAGTGGCTACTGTCACTTTCCCAAGGATTGATGGTCCCCAGTCACTTACAGGACATCCAGAAAGGTCAGCACATCTCCATTTGTAAAACAAAAACGACAGAAAGTCCCTCCAGACGGTTGCAGCTTTCTTTGGTCAAAACAACAAAAATTTACCCACAGTCTTTCTTTCCCCACCCCAAATTACAAGTTTTCATGCAGATTGGTAAGACACAGGAAGCAGGAGCTAGAAACCATACTGGATTCAACAAGTATGGTTGAACAAGAAACAAACAAGGGAAAATTCCATCAATGAATTCACCCACTGCAGTTTCAGGCTAGTCCAACACAGCAAAAGGAAAGGAAAGTCTGCTCCCCTTCAAAAATGGTACCAGAACGTGCAGGAGTTGTAAAGAGCTGCCCATCAGGCAGCCGAGACATTCCAGTGCTGGAACAACACCGTGATCCCAGATTAACTAATTCTCCTCTGGCACAGGGCTGTGCACACATTTCAGGAACACTGTGGCCAGCAGTGGCAGGGCAGCTGTGGGCGTTGGGCTGAACAGCTCTCAGACACATCCTCTGCTTGCAGAGGCAGGAGAGACTGAACACACACGGATTTTCCAGCCCTTCTAGGAAACAAAACCCACACTTGAACTATTTGTGTCCAAGCCTGACACAGGGACAAACCCTGGTAATTCTATCAGCTACTCAGGGGACCAGGAGTGGATCACAGCACTCCCTGCTCCACACCAGTTCTGGGGTCAGGCTCTGGCCCCGAGCAAAGTCAGGCCCCAAAATACAGTCATAGCATTTACAGAACACACAATAAATACACTCATGTCCCTTCCCCACAAAGGGCCAAACATAGGTGTTGGTTATCCCCTACTCACACCCCTGTGAGCACTCTGTCATTCTGAGTTGCACCATTCCTGTCCTTGGCACCGATTGAAGCCTAATGGTGACAAGGGAAGATTTAGTGGCCAACACAAGCATTTGCAGAAACTTACTTCCAGAGTTTTGGCAAGTATTCACTCAGTGAAAGAACACCACCTGACCTCATCAGTGTATTAATAGTGCATGCCTGGCACTTGGGCAATGACTARCTCTTAATTTAAAATACAAAGGTATTTTAGATATTTGTGGGAGCGGGGGAGAAAATACGATGCAGAAGAATTTCTGCAGCGAGTAGTGCTTGGTTCTTTTAACAATTGTCCATGAAATAAGCCTTTAGCCCTGGCAGATCCTTCCCAACACCAGCTACCATAACACAGGGGGAAAGCGGAGAAAAGGCTCTGTGTCTCAAGCAAATGAACTTCCACTCTAACAAACACTCACTAGACAAGAGAGCTGCRGTTCCTGCTACATTAAATAGCTGAACACATGGGTTGCTCTCAGTAAAAGAGTTTTTCAAAGTTGGTACCAGGAAACTCCAGTGGGAGAAGGAGAATCACTGTTAGAGTGAAGACRTTTGATTTTAAGATTCTTTCAGTCTCAAGCATCTGCAGGTGTATTAGTAACAAGGGGAAAATACTTAGATAAAACTATGTCTCTTAATATCAACATTAAAATGTCCTATGAAATTCCTACCTTGCATTATACTGCTGGAACTACCTTCATTACTTTATTGTTCAAGATTTGGAGAAAGGCTGTTTACTTGAAGGGAGAGCCACATGTTCTCTCTCTTCCAAGTCCACAAACACAGAGCAAACCCTGCTACCAATGCTGGCTCCCCAGCACTGAGCTCCACAGGAGCGCAGACATCCCACACTCACAGCCCTGATAAAGACCTGTACAGGCAGGGCCACGTGAAATGTCCATAATCAAGCTGTGCATTCACTGCATCCTGCCTTCAGAAGGACTAAAGCCCAAAAAAAGGAAAGGGATTTACTTCTGAACATGGGAACTTGGATCATCTGATCACACCCAAGTCTGGGGCTTTCCTAACAGAGCCGTMACTCTCTGGCTGCCATAAGGAAACTCAAGGAGCAACCCCTTGCTGTGAGGGACCATCGCGGGCAGGCAGTTCACAGCTCAGGAGAGCCCACCTACCAGGAGCAGGATCTGGCTTTGGGCACTGTTTGTTTGAAGTGCTACAGCTGGAAGCAGAGGAAGGAGTAAGAACAAAATAGCAGCTTTGAAAAGAGATCCAGCACAGCTCAGATGACACCGCCGAGCCCGCTGACACCTCGGGACAGCGTGTCCTGCCCCAGGCAGTCAGCTCGGTTATTCTGGGCTCTTGGCACTGGAGAAGGAGAGCGGAAGGGGAATCCCCAGGAAGGGGCTTCACAGAGGATCTTCAAATAGCGGCCAACAGCACACAAACACTTCATTACATCAGAAAAGGTACGAGGTACACTCTTAACAACGGCGCATTTTTACTTGACATTGTCTTAGCTTGGCACTTTTCCTTCTCAAGTGACAGGCTCCTTTCTTCCTGCTTCCAAATTTCCTATGAAGCTTTGCAGTGTCACACATTTTCAGACTGAGTCTTGACTATGACTGTAAACCAAAACATTTTTAAATTGCATGAAGCATCACAAAGCTTTCCAGAAAGTGAATAAAAGAACAGGATCCTCATTAACACCACGGGAAATATGACCACAGCCCACATAGGATAAGCAGCTTCTTCTCTCAAACTACTGTCACCCTTCTGCTGTACAGTTATTCCTACACGCAGCAGCACTCACAGGTAACCTGGAGTTTTTCCAAAGCTGGGGAAAACAAAAACCCTCTTGTGCAGTCAGCTTCCCTGCCACATCTCAAGCTGCAATTCCTCTCTGGGTACCCAAGTGTCCTTACACCTCATCAGCAGAAAGCAAAACACAAAGCCCCACTGACCCGTGGTACCTTGCAGGTACCTGACAGGTGGGATTCCCAGGGCAGAACAGCCCAGGGCACTTGGTAGCAAAAGCCAGGATCATTAGTTACGAGACACTCATTAAGGAGCAGAATCTCATCAGCACCCTGGCATTCAGTCTCACCCGCCCTGGTGCCCCGGGTGCTCCTCGGTGAAGCAGCTGTGACCAGTCTGATCGGGTATCACCATGTGTCTCGGGATGCCTCCAACTCAACTGCAGGCCAAATTATTTGCTCCCAGATGTATAATCAACATGACAGGACCGTGCACCTCTTGAGCAGGCAGCAAAGCAGCAGCTTGTGCTCAGTGTTACAACCGCTTTCTGTACCAGCACTTTTCACCTTCCTGGAAGACACACCAGCTGCTCCGTGTGCCCAGCATTCAGCCCTGCTGCTGCCCACCACACATACACACACACACATATGTAACTGAGTGGAAAAGCATAGATATATAATACACATAAACCTGCTTTCYCACTCAGTCACTATATTCCTCTCATACCCTCTTACTCCACAGGGACTGGGGGCGGAGTCAAGCAGCTCTGTTTGGGTACCCTGTGTAAAACAAAACAAAATGACAAGTCTTATGTAGTTCCAGAAATCCACAAGTTGTTTAAAAGCAGTCAAGTACATTACTTAACGTATTGCACAAATGTCCATCTTGTACCAGATACACGAGTTGGCAGTGACTGAAAGGCAGCAGAGCACATACAGCAGGCTCCCAGGCTGGCTTGATATCCCAGGGATGTGCTGCTGGTGGGAGCTCAGGCTGCCCCTCCTCCCGGAGCCACTGCTGCTGCTCACTGCAGGCTCCCCAAAGACTGAAGCAATGTAAACTGTTTTACAAAATAAACACAACCAAATCAGCACCACTTTCTTCCTCTCTACTGCCCAATAATATTCCTCCTCTTCCTTGCTCATAAAATAAATCTGCCAGGATACTCTATGAGATTACCTATATATTTAAATGATGATCTGGCTTATGATTACATTATGGCTGCGGTTCAGGGCATGTGCTGCAGGGAAGGCAGCCCAATCCTAGGAGAGTATTATTTTCGAGTGACTTTTATTGTCCATTACCTTACACCATTTCTGTCACAGCTATGATGTCTGGTAGGAATAGTTCACAACAGAAATATCTTTGTCGTTAGTATTCTCATTGCAATTTAGTCAGATCAACCTTTAAATCTCATCCATCATACTGAAGAGCTTTGGCAAAGCAAGCACAGTAATATATGCTTCCATGCAAAACCTAATTACAGGCTAGGTTAAAAAGCCTACCCCGTTCCTTCTGCAGTGCAAGGTGACAGGAAATCCTGAGCATCCCTTGGTTTCTCACTCTCCCTTTTTGCTGGCGAAGTGCGTAACCCGTTCATTACAGCAGACTGATTCTGTCTGGCACATGACAAACTTACTTGAACCTAACAATTAAACTTCTGACAGCATTTCCAAAAGCAGAGAGTATTTACTGTAAATGCCTGACAATTTTTTTCCTCTCTGCTCGTCTCTCTCACCAGTCACCTTATGATGACTGGAAATTACCATAAGCAAATAGCAGTCTAACATCCAAAAAAACCCTCATGTTAATGTGAAATACACACCTGCCAACACTGAAAAAATATGAATATGAATGTTAAAGGAAACAACACAAGGAATGGCACTGAAATGCTTGAGACAGGAGAGAACACTGCAAGAGCACAGTTACATAATGTGATTCAGTAAAGAACTGCCCAGCAAGAGCTGCCTGTGGAGTGGCCACCCCAGCCCTGCAGGAGGGACTGTGGCCTCTCTCACCAACAGCTCCAACTGCACTGAGGGAGTTTGAGCAAAAACTGTTGAACAGAGTGCAATAAATCACCACGAAGCCGTTTCCAAATTTCAGGCTAAGCATCAAGGTGAAACTGTGTCTACAGATTCACACACACAAACATTATCCAGTTTGAGTTACCTGCAACTTATAACCCCCCAAAAAGGATGAGGGTCTTTGTAACAAATTGACCACTGAAGAGTAGAACGGTGGTTTCATCACACTTCACATTTCAGAGGGTTGGAATTACCCTGAGAGCAGGTGCAGTCTGTTAAGACTTTGTGCAAACCAGATTTTCAACAGCCAGTAAGGGATGGGTTTCTCAAAGATCCCAAATCTACTAACTGAGAATGTTTTAGTGAAATGGCTGAAAAGCCCTGGAGCTTTTTCATACCATGTCAACAACTGATATTCATTAAACAAATGCTGTGACAGACACCATAATTCACTGTTCCATACCTAGAAGCAAAATGACATTAAGTCAACTATTTAAAGCTATTCAGAGTCATCTCTCTGTGGATGTCAATAAAACAAATGCTTCCTGCCAATAATTAACYGTGTCAAACATTCCACTCTGTTACAAGTCGCTCCCTACACCCAGCTCAGGTCCATATTCCCATTCTAAACAAGCAAGATTATAATTTCAAATACTCTGTTTTCTAATTTCAGGGAAAATCTAGTAAAATGGCTTGAAAATAGCAAGGTCTGGCACAGTACTCCCCACTGTATCACTGTGTCTGAGGATGCTACTTGAGCTTATACAATACTTTTGAGAGAACGTTTGAAGTGCCCATCTCTCACCAGGTAGGCAGGTAGCTTACTTCTAATGTTAGTTTTAAAAATTTTAATCTGAGTTAAGGGTTGGGTTTTGTTTGGTTGGTTTTTTTTCTATGTTGTAGTACCAGCTCCCTAGAATTGGTCCTAGACCAAAAGACATAATTGGTTGTATAAGTCTTCTGAATACATTTCAGATGCTCTGTAGATCCATCCATTCCAAGGGATGGTTTCACAGGGCTCCTATTAAACAGCTCCAGGATCAGTGCCAAGAGTACCTGGTGATTTATATTTTAAGGTAAATGTTCCTTTTCACCAGCCTAACTGAACTATGCCTACCTCTTCTTTCACTGCACTGAATTTCCTAGTGCAACAACCACATGTAAATATTTATGTGTGATGTTTGTGTAGGATGTAAACATCAAATACACAATCACATCCAAAACTGAGGATGGATAGCAGTCAGCAGCATTTAAAGTGACAACAGCTCCTCTGAAGAAAGATGATCATGTGGCCATGGTACAGCAACAGCAGGTTGCATTCTTCCCCAACTAGTTTTCACTTGTGCGTTCTAGATAAAATAAGAAGCCATCCTTAACTTATATTCTCCTAGTCGCAATTTTGAGCCCTCCAAAAAATTCACTATAGTCATTTTCACCACCTTTGAACCATTACAGACAGACCCCTCAGGCCACCACTACTGCTAACGAAACACACGTCAAAAATAAACACATACTGAATCTACCTGGAATTTTACTGTATTGCTTACCAAGCATGCAACAACATGCTCCTTTTTTAATTTATAATGCAATAAAGCTTTCAAACATGAAGCCAAATTATTTAAGAACATTTCTGTTATCCTTCTCGGAATTCATTCATTTCTGATGAAGGAAAGATTAAATATAGGCTGGAAATATATTCATAATGTAAATGTTCACAGAAACTGCCAGACATTTTCACATCATTAAATGCTAACTGAAGTAAGTCCCATCCCATGGAGCCACGGAACACACACTGTCTGTACCAGCACTGCCACCTCCGTTCCCGGCTGGCTCTTGGCACAGGAGGGAACAATCTCACTGCACCCCCAGCCAGGTGACAATGACAAGTGAAATACAGCCCCACTCTCCAGCAACACCTGAAGAACCCTTGTCAAAATGAAGAGCTGAACTCAAGCAATTGGGCAGATGGATTATTCAAGGCTATGGTGAAACCTCGCAATTTAAGCCAACCCCTAAAATAAGTTTCTACCAGACACAACTAAGAATCCCAACTACTTCCATAGCTCATTCCTATCAGACGCCTGTAGTAACCACTCATCTCACACAGGAGCACAAGTGAACAGATCATCTTAAGTCAGTAAAACAAAACCAGAAGTAACATCCAAAGTACAAAAAAAAAAATTTAAGTAAGTTCTGCTGCTACAGCCCCAAATCCTGAATGTGGGATCTGTTCAGCCCAGCCTGTTCTCAGAAAGTTTAACAAACAGATAACCTTAAATCTTCACGAAGTTTTCTATAAATCTTTATGTACATATGTGATTGGAAACACTACCACTTAGCACTTACAAATACCTTTTAATTAGCACACTTCCAAGCACTTGAGAAGTATTAAGCAAACCTCACAAAGATACTTATGAAATATTGCTGTAATTTCTAAAATGTTTAAGAAAGGTAGATCAAAGTACAAGAGCAAGCCCATGTCAGATGGGCTCAAAATCCACAAAACCTGCTGTAACCAACTCTGCTCACACAGCCTCTCTCTACAGCCTGAGAGAAGTTCTGTTGACTATTAAAGACTCACATTATGGTCTCAAATCCAGGAAAAAGGAATGGAGGGAAATACAGATATATGTTCAACCCAACTTCAAAACATCAGCACAACAGCTTGAAGTATTTACATTTCCCATAATCAGAAGGAAGAGGAAACGATGCTGAGAACTGTGCAGCCCAGCCAATCCAAAGATTCACGTGATTCAGATCCAAAGGCAACTTCAAAGCTGCCTCATAAAACTCTACCCAAAATGTGCAGGCAGCCAGATGTTGGCATCACAGGAAGAACTTTCACAACATCTGGATCCTACAAGCAACAGCCAAACGGAAGCAGAAACTCTTCTCCATGTAAAAGGAGTTAACATTTTTCTGCTTACAAAAATAGCTGCGGTAGAAATAAGTTTGTATTTTTTCCACCCCAAAATACACTATGAAAGACTGTATTATCAATATTGCTACTAAATAAAAGTCAGCTTCCCTGCACATTCCTGAGTATCTGGAACTAATGGCACAAGTTTTCCAAAAATTAATGCAGCTCTTTAGTTCATATCCCCACTTCTGTACCTCTGTATGTCGCAATCTCCATCTCCCTTCCCACATGGGCACAGCTGTCCTTCAAGATTCATTCACCAGTCCCTTGCAGATCAAGGCCACAGGGTAAAACAAAGAAGATCTGTTCTTTATAATGTCTGCAGAGCTACTTTTATTACTTATTTTGATGACAGACAGGGTTAATGAAGTTCTTGCAGAGAACTCTCCCTTTCCTGGGCTAAATGCCCAAATTCTTTCAGGATTCACAAGATTTGTCTATTTAAATTGGGTCCAATTTTTTTTTTTTYCCCCTACAGAAAGGCCTGCACAGAATGTTCTGAAGAGAAGCTGGGAATTAACCTTTCAAGAAAATTATAACAAAATGTGCAAGCTCTGTATAAGAGACAAATCACATTTCACACTGTATTCTGCCCTCTGTAACAATTTTCTATTGCTCTAATAAGCTTCAATGTTGAAGCACAAACTCAGTATTATCAGATTATTAAAAACCATGAGCTTACTCATGGAAACAAAAGTCTTCTGCCCTGCCCACCCTGCCCAACCTCCCCAATGCTGACACCTTATTAATACCTGTGACTAACACACTACTACTCATCAACAGAAATTTTTCAAGTCCAGCAAAATCCATGTGCAGGTATCCCTGACCAGGGAAGTTGGAAGTCACATGGTAAAGCAAGTGCAAAAAGCAGAACAGTCCCTGTTCCTGCATTAGTTATGAAGCACAAAAGCTAAAATACAACATCGCAGTCACTTCAAAGTACAAACCAGAGGGACTAAAAGAAATCCCAATAAGTCAGTCACAGAGTAAGTTATTGCATACCTTAATATACAAAGAACTAAGAGCAAACACATGTAGAGAACCATTCCCCAACACTGTTTACTCTTGGATGGTAAAGTTCTTATACCTGACATAACGTTATAAATTGAGTAATTGACCCACAAGGAAGTAAAGAGCTCAAGAGAGTTAAAAATTACYCTATAAATACCATAAAGATTAACAGATTTGTAATACCCACCCAAGAAGCGCTTACTCTAAGTAGAATGATTATGAACACACAGCAAGAATATTTACTCCATRGCCCTGAGTTCAGTATATACAGACTCCACAAAAGGCAGCACTGGTTCTTAATACAGTGACAGCTGAGAGTCACCACTTAGGTTTCCCAGCTGATGAAAGGGTGGCACACAAACACCCAGTTGTGACTTATTCGCTTCCCTGGAATACATTCACGTATTTTTAAAACCTTGTAAAGGTTGTTTGATG
The DNA here is from genome assembly GCA_018881555.1 of Amblyornis subalaris. Lineage (NCBI taxonomy): Eukaryota > Metazoa > Chordata > Aves > Passeriformes > Ptilonorhynchidae > Amblyornis > Amblyornis subalaris. The sequence continues at coordinate 1,181,070 of JACAXG010000076.1, forward strand.
GGTTTTGTTCCAGTTTAACATTTTTGAGACTCTCATTTTTTTACAACTCTGACAGAAAACCTGATGAAACACCAGCAGCACAAAGAATGAAGCAGAACCTCCATGAATGGAAGAGGAAGGAATTTTTGCGTTCATGTTTGAAATCTACGCKACCCTGAGTCCCTGCTCTTGGAGGAAAGAAACCTTAAAATACCTACAGCTTTTCTCTCCATCTCCTCACTTGTAACGACATACATACACCCTGAGAACCAGAGCCCACCACAAACCCTCCAACACAGGCTTGACATTCAGAGTGTTGTTCCTGTGCAGGAAACAAAATGTTCCAAAAGGGAGAAAACCCATGCCTTTTCAGGAGGGCAGCAACAAGTGTCCACAAGGTTAAGAACAGGACCAGACACTTCAACTGAAATTCCTGAAAGGATTGTACTGAATGTACTTTGAAGCTGTCATCTATCCTGTAGGTCAGCATTCCCCAATTATTGCACCATCTGCAGTGATTTTCATCTCCAACTCCATAGTTTAAAAATCACCAAGTTAAGAAAAAACTTACTCTCGCAAGTCAAAGAGGACAAGTTGGCTCTAASGAAAGAAGAAAAATTGGAACTTACATTACCCCACACCACTCAAGGCAAGAGACAGCGGCGGTGTGGGCAGTGAGCACCGAGAAGGGGTGAAACAGCTCGGGCTGTGCCACCCCCAGCACCCTGGCTCGCGGAGCGAGCAATCCCAACTATCCAGCACCCGGTTTTCCTGTCAGCACGGACTTAAAGCTCCACTCCATGCACGCCATGAGTTTTCACAAGGCCGGTGGATACTTCCCACCTCATAGCAAGTGGGGCTTCCCAAAGACTCAACGACAAAAGTAACCGGAGAACAGGATCTGTCACTGAGCTCTGCAAAATGAAAGACTTGCAAATCCTCCCCAGGGTGTGGAGCAACACCTGCTCTGTCAGCAGGCTGGGCTGGGACGGGGTCACAGCCTTATCAGTGCGGTTTTTGCCCCCTGCAATACCACCCACATGGTGAGGAGACCGTGATTCATTTGGAAACAGCGCACGGAGGAACAGGGTGGCGACAGCCTCCCCTAAAGGGACAGCACAACCGGTCTCGGGCAGTCCCACCACATCAAACACCGCAGGCTGTCTGGGCTGAAAGGTGCGAGGATGTGCTGAAACAAGACACCGCAACCTCCTCAGGAAGCTCCGTCAGGTCTGCCGGCAGTGCTGCCCCGGCCGGTGGGGATGCTCTGCCAGCCACTCGCTCTGGAAAGAGCTGCGCAGTGCAAATGTTATCACCCTGTCAGAGGGGAATCTCTGCCCTTTTCTCCAGGACTGCCACGCTCTGGTTGATCGCCCGTGGTTCCTCCAGCTCGGCTGGTTTGGGAGAGGTTTGAGTTCACACTCTCCCACACGTCCTCCTGCCACCGGCAACAGCGCATCAGGAACAGTCCCTTCCCACTAAGAGGCTCACTTCCAAAAGCGTTTCTGGAACAGCATCAGCAGCGTCTCCACACTCAGAAAAACAACATTTCAACACAATTTCCAACTGATGTTATACAAACAATCCATTCATCCGCTGAATTCAGAAAAAAGCCTGTTACACCTTATACTGAGACAACTCCATCTGGAGGTGCAGCCAACACAGAGCCCCAGGGAGCTGAGGCGAGCAGGGACCACTGCACCACCCGACAGGGAAAGCTCAACAGGTTCACAGGGAGAACTGCTTCAAACTACCAGCCAAACCAGCCAATACTTTGATAAAGTAAAATCAACTACTTTCCTAAAAAGCAAATGCATTGATCTGTCCAGCCTAGTGCCCGGGTCTGTCCAAGGGCAGGGGATGAGCTGGCACCTACTTTGATTCATCATGTGAAGCACAATTCAAAGGTTGGAGTCCAGAACTGGAGACCAAAGTCACTCAAAACAAATAAGCACAAAAACTTTAAGAAGTGCCTAGGGGCTGTAAAATGCCTGTTAATAGTCCAGAGGGGTTAAAAAAAAAGAAGATAGCAAGGAAATCACCATAAAGGAGATAGCTGGATGCCAACAGCAGCAACAACCTTGTCATTTAAGAAGAATGATCTTATCACCTTTTGCACTTTGTGAACAGACATAACTATTTTAATAAGTTTATAAATGCCATGGTGAAGTAGCTGATAGAACAATAAACCAGCACAACCAATTTATAATCCCAAACTTCATGCAGTTCTGTGCAAAAACTCCATTTCTGCCATCCTGAGATCTCAGCAGAAAACACTCAACCTTAAACCTACTCATTTTGAGACTTCATTACACCTGGACTCTATTAAAAATGTGGATTTGCTGCTTGTTTCCTTAATAGTTTCTGAACTATCTGATTTTCTTGGGTACAACACAGTAGAAGCACAGGACAGACAATCCCACCTGATCTTAGCAAAACACAGCAGACTACAGAAGTCATGAACTACCTGCAAGGCCTTTTTTTTTTTTTTTTTTTGAGATGCAATAAATAATGCATCTGACTGCTCAACAAGCATCTGTGAGGTTTCAAGAACACTTTGGAGTATGAAATTCCCAGAGTCACATTCACTCACATCATTTGGTTTCAAATAGATACGAGTCTGCTGTCGGTTCACTTAAACGTGTAACAGGAAACTCAAATTTGACTAAAAGGTTGTATTACATTACTACTGGGTTTATATGGAAACCTTTTTAGAAGGAAGAAGCTAAGGGCTTTTTTCCTCTCCCATCTGCGACAGGCAGCTGTTCACTGCCTGGAATCTCTGATAGCAGACACTTAAAAGTAGCACCACGCTGAAGCAAACAATTCAGAAATTTAATTTCTTTAATTGTACTGACACTGTAAAATTATTTGCAATTTATTGCACCGTGCCATGTGATAAGYCATGTCGCAAGACTAAACACTGGAAGCTACATATATACTGTTTTAACCGAATAAAAAATACAACTTTTTTCTGAGATATTTTAAAATGTTGAAAAACAATCCAAGAGACTTCTCATGTCTGGACAGCAACAGCACTTACAGCGAGTCCAGATGTTTAAATACTTAGCACAGGTTAGAACTCGATGTAATCTTGATCCAATCCAATGTGCATATAAAAAATAAGCCAAGATAGAAAAAGACTTATCTATCTGTAAAAAGATCTGACAGCTTCACAGGCTTCTGCGTACAAACCACCATTAAAGCCAACTCCTTGTGCTTTTCTGTTTTTAAACAAAACTTCACTTACAAGCTCTAGAATTGCCACTTGGTCACGCACTCACACAGAACCTCAGTTCTCCCTACATTTCAGCCAACTAAAGACAGCAGCTCCCAGCCTGGCTTTAGAAACACACACCTCCTCACACGCCCCAAACCTGACAGAAATTCTTTGAAGTATTTCATACCGATCAATTTTCTAGGTAATTTGGACACAGTGCAGCAATGCCAGTCTGCTGGAAAAAAGCACTATGACTTTAAAGTCAGACCTAAATCTAGATTTTGCATGCAAATGTTTTGGCTTCTGGGGCTTTTCCTTCAAAAAGAAAAGTACTGACTGGGCCAACATCACCTCTTGGTTTGAATGCCTTGCACTCTTCTTCCACCTCCTAGATACTACTTTTTCCTCCATTTAACTTTAGAGACCAGCTCTACAGTGAAACATGGAATTCACAAGTGGAAAAGAACCAGGCTCTGGCCCGTTCCCACGGCCCAAATCCCAGTCCCTGCGCTGCAGCAGGCTTGGATCTCTCGGTGCACCAGTCCCCCTCTGGGAAAAGGCAAGGACACAGCTCRGGAAAGCATCAACTGCCCTTCCAGCAGCCACAAGGAGTCAAGTGGTTCAACTCTCTTATTTAATCAAACTCTTTTTGGTTCCTTCGTTTTACACCAATTYGCTCAGCTGAGCCAACCCACAGGGTGGGGAGTGCCAGCCTGGGCGAGCAGGAACACAAGGGGAACCTTCCAGCTTGGTAGCAACAGCTGAGTGACTGAGCTCAGCCAGCCCGGGACTGCCTGGAGCTGACACACGGAATCTTCCCAACCCTCAGCTTTAGATAAACTGCACTTATCTCCCGGAGCACTCCCTGACCTGCCAACGGGAATGCACAAGGCACTTGCTGAGTACTGGCATGTGCTTGTGCTGAAAGCCTTACAAAAGAAGGGCAAGTACAACAAACACAGCTTAACAGCATTTACTAACAGAAAGAAGTATTTTCAAGGCCTCTGCCTTTTTAACAGGACAAAGCATTCATTTTGCCCACTTTAGACAACCTTTAACTTCCACATGATTTTGTACTGGGAAAGGCCACTCTGTCCAGTCCACAGAGGGTGGCACAGACACGTGTGAGCCTCCTCTGCCACCATGCCTGTCCTGGAACCAGGAGCAGAGCAGGTCGCCATTCTCTTGCTGCATTTTCAGCATCTTCAGTGACAAGTGGTATCAAGGCCATCATAAACTGTATTTCAGCTGCCTGACTACTTAGTTTTTGCTTTCAATATTACACAATTTTTTTCTTGCATCTTGCATTTATACTGGATACATCAGCACATCTCACATAAYTTCCTACAAACAGCCCAGTCAAGCACCTGGAGAGATGTACATTGGACTAGTCACCATCTGCCCATAGAAGGTAAAACAGACTGGTTAAGTGAGTTTACAAGACAAATGCAGGAGTGTGTGTCATGGGCAGAATGGCCATTCATTCTGTGTTCACGCCATCCACAGCATCATGACCACCGTGTGTCAATCCAACCATTGAGTTGTAGCAAAACTGTGGAGATGCAATTAGAAACATGCTCGTTCAGTGGTGAAGACGAGCCCAACTTCTAAAATGAGGTTCCATGTACTTATTGTTCTCATTTGCTGGAGATTACCAAGGACAACCTCTTCTGTAACAAGACTCTCTAAAAAAAGCAAGTTAGAATGACAAAAACTAAAGCACAAGTTGGGCTATTAAATTCATTTTCCCTAAGGACCCATCTGGGCTTTCATTTAGGACAGAGCAAAAGTCCTACAAGCCCCAGAGGTCTCACTGATTCCCACTKTCATAATTTCATTTTTGCCATCTTCCTTTAAGTACTTCCTCTGCTCCTCCAGCCACAGTCCATTTTCTTGCTTTAAATTTGGACTGAATGCATTTGATTTCTCCCACCTGCCCCACCTGTTGGCTGCTGCAGTCACAGGGGCTGGTCTGTAGTGCCACGTTGGTTGTTGTTGTACATTTTTCATAGCCTTGAGGCTAAATATATTTCACACCACATAAAGGAGAAAAAGATGCTAAAATACATCCACTAATTAGTCCTTTATACATCTAGAAAGCTGCAGGTGTTCAGGAAGGGGACTTGTTGGTAACCATCCCCATTTTACAGCTAAGAGAGCAGAGGCAGAGCAAGACAAAAACCCACATGGGTATTACTGGCCCCTATACCCATCCAAACCAAAATACTCATTKTACTCCAAGTAAACAACAGCTCATTCAGTACACAAAAAACTCTCTCAAGCCATTGCAAGAGGCCTTCAGACCAACAGGTAGGTGTGAACAAAGCCCAAAGGCATGCTGCAGGAGAAATCTCAGAATCTCTCACTATTTTGTCCAGTACAGCCTCCATTACTACAAGAAATGAGAAAAGCCAGTGTAGGCTCAATATTTTCAACGTACATTTCAGTGTTATAGATTGACATAAAACTTTTCAGGCAGGATCACAGAGGGCAAATACTGCAAAAAAACCTGTTTCCCAGTACTGGCTTGGAGTCCAAGTTATTCGTCTTCACCTGCTTTTCTCCCAACACAATGAACAGTGAAGAATTTGAAAAGGTGTATTAAAAGCCACACTTCAATTATGTCTCCACGAAACACCTATTTGTCAAGAAACAGAATTCCAGAGGAAGGAGAGGAAAATGAAACAAGCAGAAATGTCTTATATATCACAGGTGTTAAGAAAGCCAAAGGTTGATTCTAGTCTGACAATTCCTTTGGGGTGACAGCAGTCACTCACACTCCATCTAGAAATCTCACTTCTCACCGAAGATGGTCTTTTTCCGTCATAATAGAAGTTCCTCACAGTTCCCATTTTGTTAGGTCTCTAAGACTCAGAGCCAGAGGAAACAGGCAGCAACAGTCTTATCTAAAAGCAGTTCCTTCTTTTTTTCTGTTGTTGCTTAACAGAATATGAMTGTCACAAAGAAAGTCTACAGGAAAAAAATAACAGTGGAAAGAGTTTGACTCAATGTCAAGAGATGTCTCAAATGTAAAAGCTGTAGAAATGCTGCAGAAGTTAAACGGTTGCTTACAGTGATTCACAAAAAAATGAACTTTTAAAGGAGACACAGAACTGACAGCAAGACAGTCACAATGTGTCAGGAACTTGCATCACTGGACTTTTAATTGCTACAATATTTCCCATCAAACTACTTATCCTGCAATAATGCCATAGGCAATCACCACAGGCAGAGATATTCCATGTGTGTGAACAGGCAGACAAACAGATGGGCTCAGAAATCCACCGTTATTCTAAACAAGCATAAATCACACTTTGGAGGGAGGAACATGTTGGGGGGGGGGGGGGGGGGGGGGGGGGGGGGGGGGGGGGAGACAGTATTTCATAGTTCGGCTCTAACATGTGCTCTCTCCAAAGCCATGTGTAATCCCTCCGGCACTGGGGTTACCTCGGAGTTCCCACCTTCGCAGAGCGCGGCAGAGTGCACCCCGGAGCGGGGACGAGACGAGGGGATCGCCAGGAATCGGCCTCAGGAGACCCGAGCGAGAAGCAGCCGGGCAGAGTCTCGGGGCCTCCCGGAGACCCCGGGCTTCTCTCCGCCCGCCCCGGGAGTTCCCGGAGCCCCACCGAGGAGGGGAACGAGCGACCGGCACGTCCCGGGCTCCGAGGGGCAGCGGCGCTCGGAGGCGCGCGGGGCCGGGAACGGCTGCGCCGGGCGCGTGTGCTCGGAGCACAGCTGCTAAAATGGAAAAAACCCAAACCTCCCCAAACCTTCCGAGCGCCACCAAACCGCGAAAACACTCGTGTTGGTACCACAGTCCCAACTTTGCTCAAGTCGCAAGGCCGGCGCTCGGCCCGTCCGGCGGGAGCGGGGCTGACCCGCCCGGTGCCGGGGACGTTCCCGGCCGCTTCCCGCTCCCGCCCGGGCACGTGCGGCCCCCGCACGGCCCCCGGCRGTCCCGGCAGCGCGGCCGCTCGACCGCCCCCGCCGCCCGTCGCTCGGTCCCGCGGCCCGGCCGGGGCTGCCTGGAGGGGCCGGGCGGCGCCGGGGCCCGGGGCGGGCAGGCGCTCCCCCGGCGCGGCCCGATCCGGCCCGGCGGAGCGCGGGGCCCCGTGTGCTCACCTGCGGCGCGGCGGAGGCGCGGCGGTGCCGGCGGCGGGGGCGCGGGAGCCCCGCAGGACCGAGCGAGCGGCGCCGCGTCCCGCACGGAACTTCGCCGCGCGCGCGCACGCCCCACGCTCCCGCGCACGCGCCGCCTCTCGGGCGCGCGCGCCGCCGCTGCCACGCAGGCCGGGCGGGGGCCGCGCGCGGGGGGCGGCGCGTGCGCGCTCGGCCCCACCTGCGGCCCCGCACCTGGAGCGGCCCCGGGGGCGCGGGGGGGGGCCCGGCCCCGCTCCGGCCCCGCTCCGGCCCCGCTCCGACCCCGCCACGTCCCGCGGCACCGCCCGGGCCCGGCCGCGCTCCCTGCCCCGGGACGCGGCGCTTCCCCGCGCGTCGGAAGAGGCGCCCGTGGCTCCCACCCCGGCTGCCCGGGATCCGCTCCCGCCGGGGCTGCGGGAGGGCAGCAGGGGCCGCTCGGCTCGCAGCGGGGCCCCATCGCGGGTCCGGCCCGGGCCTTTCGCAGCCACGGGCCTCAAGCGAGGCACAGCCGAGTTCCTGCAGGAACCGGCCTAAACGGGTTTGGCTCCAAAATCCATCCGGCTTTTGGGATGGAAAATCCTCAATCCTCAAATGAAGACATGTGTGAATGCTCGACATTAATTGAATTTGAACTTGAACTTCAACAGGTTTTTTTAGACGTAAACACAAACCTGAAAGTGAAGTTGGCGATAAACACAAACCAAACGAGCGAGGCTCAGCAATGGTCCCGGCGGGGCTGAGGACCAAGGCAATCGCTCCTGTTTTGTCAACTGTTGTCAATTCTGTCAAACGTGTGTGGAGATGTTCGCTGGTACAACTGGAAACTCCCAGTGCTGGCACAGCACAGTGCTAACGCCAGCGAGAGCCAGAGCAGCTCACAAATGAAACACGCTGTGCCAGCGAAAGCACCTTTGCCACTAGAATCATTTCCATGCAGTCCTTTCCTGGTTAAAAATAATCCTTTTAAGTGCTTCTTTTTCTTTTTAATCAATCCTCTAAGCAAGAGGAGCTGAAGTGCCCTAAGCAGTGAGCTCAGAGCCAATCCCAGGAGGAACAGGGAAGGTCAGCCTGGTTCACTCAGACTACACCGGGGACGGAACCACGCACACAGGGAGCTCTGTCCTTCGGGACRGGACTGTGGTTTCAGCCCGCTGTCCCATGCCTTGGCCTCTCCGTGTTTCTTAATTCCGTGAGGTGTGCAGCAGCTGTCTGAAGCAGACAGTCAAACAGTGCCGCCCTTCCCCGCAGCACTGGGGATGTGCTGTGCACGTGCCCTGGGAGTAGCAGGAAAGGCCCCACTCTGCATTTTCTGCCTGATGTTCCCAAACACGCAGCTTCCAGGGAAATGCCTGCAGCCCGTGTGGCATGTCGCTGCTGTGTCCCCTCCCTCTCGACTGATTGCATCACCTACACCTACACCAGAGCTGGGGGGAACCAGCTGCCCAAGGCATTTCGGTTCAAATCAGTCACTTTTTCCAGCAGACTCCACTTGCGTACTTTAAGTTTCAAAATAATTCTGTGTTTTACAGAACCTGAAACATGATGGTAGATCTTTGCTCAAATGGCTTTTATCCACAGAAATTCCTACTTTTAGGAAAACCTTCTTGCTAAAGCAGTGCCGCCTCCAACATGAAACTGTGGTGGTGGTTTGGGGAGATTTTCACTGTTTCTTCTGGAAATGTCGCTTGGTTTGGGTTTTGTTGTAAAGCTGTTTACACCATGCAAATAGAAATTTAGTGTGTTCAGTTTGGGTGAATACCAACAAGATCCAGGGGCTTGAGTTTCTGATACATCTCACATTTAAGACACAGTAAAAGTAGATTCTCTCTCCCAGAGCATTTCTGATGGTGCAGTTTCTCTCCAGGGTGCAGATGCCTGCACAGCTCTGCAATGCTTCTCACTAGAGACAGAGCAATAGACACAACAGATGGAAACTAAGAGGCCACCTGGTTTTAAAGCAAATCATATCATCAATCTAGCAGTACAAAATCTGAAACATGGGAAAGTGCTTAGAGAAACAAAATTAATTCAATTTTTTTATCCAAACTCAATTTTCCCAAAGTCTGTTGATGTACCATGTGCAAAAATGCATTTCTTTCTCTTAAAATGAGAATGTCAGTGGATTGAGGTAGAAGAACTTAAGTGCTTTACATCAAAACAACAACTAAAAAATATCTATTGTTAGGCTGCCATAAGTTACCATCTTTCTATTCAGAAAAGCTGTTTTTAAAAATCTGCTACATTCTTGTGCACAGCTCCAAGATCCAGGTTTTTCATGGCTAAATTAGACAGACCAGACAGAATTAATTTAAATTATCAACAGCAATTCAGTTAGGAAAGAAAATTAAATTTCCTCAATTAAGTCTTGACAGAAATAGACTTTCTTTCATATCTGTGCTACAGTTCTGTGTGAAATTCTCTTTTAAACAACCCCTGAAGTGAGAACTTTCGGATATTTACTTTACTTCTTCCTTGTTTCAGTCCCTGTAAGAACAGCCATAGATTAAGTCTCCTGAAGTGTAAGCAACGTATTTAATACACACACATCTAAATGAGGGTTGCATCATTCACAGATCCCAGCTAACCATTTCATTTAGTCAGTTAATTCTTTTATACAGTTCAGGGATAGGTTGATGTACATTTTAATCTACAATACTTAAAATCCCATTGATTCAACTGTCCAAAGGAACTCATGGTAGTTACTGTAAGTCTGTCAGGAATGGAGAACTACCTATTATTTTAGAAGTATTTTAAATAACCTATTTTTAAACCTAAAATACAAAGAAATAGTTTTTTATGCCTCTAAAGCATTTATAGCCAATACTCACATGGTTGCAGAGCACCCATGGCTCCTCACTATTTACAGCCCAATGTTGTAGCACTGACCCACTGGGAGTGAGGCCACTTTATGTTAATTGTTCCAACAGAGGCAAGCACAGCAAGTGAGCACTGTAATATCAGTGGGGGCTGAGAAAAATAAACAGGAACATTCCTATATTACTTGTGGGTACGAAGATTCAACAGTAACAAGTCCGTTATGGGAAAACTAGAATGATCTTGACCCAAATCTTTAAGGATTTTAAATCAACATACAGTCAATTTGATTGATTTACTTTATTCTGAGAGCTAAATGCAACTGTCACTGTATCCTTCATCCTCAGTCCGTTATTGATAAATTCCTGGCCTTACTGACTTAATATATGCCTATTGACTTATTTATTTTCCATTCTTAATAGCATACACTGAGCAGACTTCTAGAAGTTACTTTCGGGGGGCGGGGGGGGGGGGAACAATAAAAAACCCACCCAAAAATAACCTTCTTCCTCAAATGAAAATTGTAGACTTTAAGGAGAGTCAGTTTTCCAGCGGTAGCTGGAGAAGACAGGCTGTGGATTCCTCTTTCCACAGGCAGGGCTGCAGCTCCCTCCACGCAGGCTGAGTTCCACAGAGCGGCTGCAGCCTGCACGCTCCGGCTCAGATTTCCATAAGGTTGGGTCCCAGAGGAAGCATTAATGCTGAAGGAATGCATACCAGCGTGGAATGAGGCGAAAAGGCAGCACAAAATCTCTCCAACAGATTGCTCACAGAAACACCTCTTTTGTACCATATTTAAGATCTGTAGATTGATCTCACGAGCATTTGCGAAGCAGTTTAGTCTCAAACTGATAAGTGTGCTCCGAAAGGAGAGAAACAGAATCAAGGGAGATTAAAACGCGCTGGTCTTGGGGAAGATAAGGAACCAAGAGCTGCCACGTGACCCAGAAAATGCTCCAGCCTGGCCGCCTGCGGATCTCATCAGGGAACCAGATGTGACCAGTGGCAGAATATCCTTCCCAGCGTGAGATCTGGAGTATGTGATTGCCATCCAGGAAAGGGGAGATGGGAAAGTATGATGGGGAAAATGGCCTTTTTTATAGGGTTTAATTGCTTAGAAGAAAGACACGTTTTCTTTTAAAGAAGAAGGGGTGCTCGAGAACAGGCTCAGGAAGGTGTCTGGAGGAAGGAGCAGAAGGATTTTTCACATGGACAGAAAACTGAACATTGCTTCCTCTTTTCTGGTGGTTGGGTGTTTGAAATGATGAAGTGGCAGTGGACAGTTCTCATTCATTTCTTTGGTCAGCTGAAACCAGGGCAGGGCAGTGCAGAAAGTGGAAGAGGCCTGTTGTCCTCTACCCACAGAGCAGGAAATTGTGAGTTTTCATGCATGAATTTGCTCATTCTCCAGCACAGAGAGGACAGTTGAGAGAGGTGTTTCAGCCCAGTGGAGGGAACACCTCAGCCTTAGCACATTGTYCTTGCCACATCCAGGCCGGGTACAGGGCTGTCCCTGCCAAGCTGCTGGGTGGTACCCACCGCCACCCCAACTGCAGAGAGCTCATGGCATGAGCTCCACGTTGCCTCACAGGGGCTGTGGGATGGCTGTTTCTGTTTCTTTTGTGGAAGGGCAAGTGGAAGATGGAGTTTTTCAAGCACACAGTCTTGTCATCACTGCTTATTTTGGGGCAAGAAGGAGGAGGAGGAAGTTTGCTGTACAGAACTGGGGCTGGGACATGGAGTAAGTTGTGTGTCCTGCACACACGGGATAGCACTCACTGTGCTCTTGAGAAAGAAAGAGCTGTGGATGCCTTRCCTCAGCCTCAGCAAAGGATGAAGCCTGTGCCCTCGAATCTGTATTCCAACAAAGAACAGAAGTAGTGCAGGGAGCAGCRTGCTGGGGTGAGGCCCCCAGCAGCCCGTGTTGCCAAGCAGATGGGCTGCCGTGTTCTCAATCAACTGCAGTTTTTAAGGTCATGCCTAGATAATGAGCATCACAGCACCCAAGCCTACAGATCATGAATATATGGATGAATATTGACTCATGCATTTTCCCTTCCTCAGCTCTGTTCCTGTAACTGTCCCTCTGCTCCAGCCGTGTGAGCTCGGAGCTGCCACACCACTGGTGTTACAGCTCACCGTGCCCTTGGTGCTGGGCTTTGAAGCACCTTCATTCAAGCTCAATGCCTCCCTCTTACTTCTCCGGGCAGGGTGTGAATGTGGCTCACTGGGCTGGAGCCACGGAGCAGCAGGATAACTGCAGAGCCTGGGCTCAGGTGTGAACTCAAACCATATGTTATGCTGATAGTGAAGATAAACCGTTCCAACCACTCCATTATTGTGTAAGCAAGACACAAGCTTTACTGCTCTGTCTCCCTATTTCCTTAATGACCTGCCTTAAGCTGATCCCTGTTTATATAGTTTATATAGTGTCCCTGGTCATTAGTGAGGCTCAAGTGCCTCCCCTTGTGTAGCCAGAGAAGAGGAGAGAAAAAAGAAATAGAGAAAAGAGATGGAGAAAAGCAATTGAAGCCAGATTGAGCAGCTCTGGCTTTAACAGTCCTAGGCCCTTCCCCTGTTTTCCCTGACATTCCTCCTGGTGACCCTTTCCAAGTGTTCTGGGCGAGTTTCGCAGGAATGTACAGCTACGCTCTGTCTTCGTGATTTTGGCTTGTTATTCCAAAGGAGCTGGCAGAGCTCTCCAGCTTTCACAGCCAGATGTTATGAGTGTGACCCTGCCAGACACTGCAGGCCTGCACCTTCCCATTCCCAGCCCTTTGCATGGGGAATAGTTCCTGAGGAATCTATTCTGGGTAATACTTCTCTGTAGTGATTTGTTCTCTTCCTTCACTCCGAAGATCAGTTCGTAGCACCAATGCTGCTGTATCGTTTCACAGCTAGAAAAAGTGGGATGTATTTTGCCATAAACTTTAATGGGAGCAGGACAGATTGCTAACACTCATGAGTCAGGACCCAAACTGTGCTTGGTGTTGTGCAAAAAATACAGCACAAAAGGAGACTCCTGCCCAGAGAAAGCTGCGGGTAGTTTTACATTTCAGACTAATCATATGGATCCACAGAGACAAAAGAATGCAAATGAAAAATGAGGCAGTATTGGCAGCATAACACACAGGGATCATACAGCAGCTCTTCTTCCATCTTTCCTTTGTCTGTTCCAGGTATTCCTCTAGCTCGTGGACAGTTATGGAGATGCGCACACTGAGGCGCACGGCCAGGCCCATCCTTTGGCAGAGCAACAATACATCACTGCACACTGACTGACAGCACGACAACTTTATGACTGTAATCTCATGTCCCGTGTCATGTGGGACAGCCCACGCTTACAGGAGGTTGGAACAGTCAACCTCCAACCTTCTTCTTTCTCTTCTATTGCTGCTCGTAGTTTTGAACTAAACTATGCGGGACAAAAACTTTGTCCATTGTAGGAGCACATGGGATTCCCGACCACTGTTATGCTCAGATTAAAGCATGTCTCAGAACTAATGACTTGTCACTTCATTTAATTCATCAAGATGTCAAATGGAGATTGCACTTTACCTCAAAATGAGCTGGGGTGGACGTGGAAATAATGTAATTTAAATTTAATACCATCTTATAATGGTAGTATTCAAACATTCAAACAAATTACAAATTTAACCTTTAAAATAGTATTTTGAAAGGAAGTTAAAATAATTGCAGAGCACAGTTCTTAAAGTTGAAGTGCTTTCTGTTCCTGCACTGAGAGGTGCTGCAGAAATGCAGAGCATTATGTTTATTTATTAATAATCCCACAAAGAAATTTTCATGATCGCCACTGGGGACTGTCTGACAGGTGACACAGGCGACCTTCTGCCAGGAGTGACATATCTCCCCTACAATTTACATTCTTTAAATGATTTGCGATCAAATTACTTACAGCACAAATTAGCTTCTCCCCCCACTGTTCACTCTCACAGCCCCACATTCAACTGTTTGCTCCATAGGGCCATAAAAATAATAATACGGAAAGTCAGTGCCTTTGCTTCCAACATGGAAACRGTGCATTGGCCAAGAGATCGATTCCTGCACTCATTTTCTCAGGCACTGGGATTTGCATCTGGGGGAGATGCAGGTCATTGGCTGGARAAGAGCATCCTGGGTTCACGTTTTGATTGCACAACCAAATAAACAAACCAAGTGKCCCAATTAGGGGGAAGAAAATAATCAGCATTCGGTGGTACAGGAACTGAGCAGACTGAGGCACAGATTTGGAACAGTCAAAGAACAAACCCCAGACATTTATTGGATGTTAGGGAGACTGTAACAATCAGTGGCAGGGAAATGGTTAAGAGAATATTTTAAAGGTGCAAAGGGTCTCCTGACCTCTGCCACTGTCAGTTCTGTCAATGGGCCAACAGACGCCAGCGGAATAATTATGGCCTATATTTAGATTACGGATGCATCGGACAGGGTGAAGGTTGAACATGGGGAACATGGTTGTTTGCAGTTCATTAGTGATAGGAGCAGCCAAGGGTGGGAGGAGGGCACTGAACTGGATTCATCCCACCTGGAGTGCTTGTGCTGAGCTGCATAATGTCAGGGAAAGAGATCTGATTAGGTGGGGAAACAAAAGCAATAAACAACTGTGTTCAGACTGTCACACCCAGCGAGCCCAAGGAAGGAAGGAAGGAAGGAAAGAGCAGAGAAAGCAAGAGCAAGCTCTGGCTCCCAGCCACGCTGCTCCTGCAGCAAGGAATGCAGCTGAGACACTGGGTGGAAATGCAGAGCTGGGGGCTCTGTGCATGTGTTTGTGGGGTGTGTTTGCACACCCGTGTGACAGAAGAACCACGCGGCACATAAGGAGTGGTCTCCAGCTGTACCCTGTGCCTGTGCAGCCTGTACCCAGTACCAGCTGTGTCCCTGGCAGTGGGGAGGGTGCTGTGGGCTGGGGTGGGCTGTTCTCGGAGGTGGACAGGCGGATGCGCAGCAGTAGGACGTGGAAGGACTGCGATGACCCTGCCAACAAAGGCCTTGGGGCTGCTGCTACACAGGTCTCCAGCTACTGATCAGTAAATACAACTATTAGTAAATGGCAAGTCAGATAAAGAAGAGGTTGTAGGGAAGGTAAAATGAAACCAGATACCACAGCATCACATCAACTCTTCAATGCAGACTACAAATGACTGACAGTTTCCCATCATACTGACTAAACAGGGCCCCAGTCAAATGGCTGGCAAAGTTTCTTTACTCCGAGACACTGGGGATAATGAATTCAGAAGTTTCTGAACAGCTGCCTTTCATGGATCATTTAGAATTTGTGATGCAAATATGAAAAATCCATGTTAAATGCCCTCAACTAATTGAGTGGAGAACAGCGAATACAGAAGAACAGATCGCTGACCTTGGTAAAAACAGCACAAAAGCCTTAATCTGCCCAGAGAGACCAAGAAGGGAACTGAGGAGCAGAGGAAAGCAGAAGCCTGTATACTCTCCCTCAAGTTCCTAATTCTGCTTGCCAAGAGATAAATACAGACTTTCCTTTTGGGACTATACAACAGCACTTACCTCCTTTCCTTACAACCCATGGCAGTGGAGGAGTGGGAGGGAACTGGGGTTCTGACAAACTGCCGGTGTCAAACTTGACAATTCAAGGCAAATTTGACACTGGGGGAGAAGAGACAACTGTTAGGGAGTAACTGTTAGGAAAGGTGGGGAGGTGGTTTTTAACAGTTGAGAAGACAAGATAAAAGAAGAAAGGCAGGGCTGGGTGGGAGTGGGGTGGGTGAGAAGCAGGACTGCTCGGACCACTGGGGTTACAACACTGCTGCTCACAGGCAAGGGTGACATGGAAAATGCAATACTGGCAAAACTGAAAACAAAGGACAACTGTGGCTTTCCAGGATGACGTGGCAGAGCTGTTAACCTTGGAAAAACCAGGAGTTCATGTTGCCTGGCTGTATATTGCAAATCCCTAACATTTTTCCCTTGCTAGGTGTATGCTCCAAAGGTATTAATTGTTGACCATCAGCTGCCTGGATGAGGGGCTGTTTCTGCTGAGCAGGCTGGACAGATAAGACATTGCTCTCCCAAGGCTCCCTGTATGGAAAACAGCAGCGAGGTCCAATGAGCAAGAAGTCTCCCCAGTTGTAGTTTTCTAAAATTGGAACGTCACGTCCGCTGGGCTGCACATACCAGCTCTGGTCCTGTCAGCTGTTGCTCACTTTATCATCATGCTCCTTCGAGGCAGACCAGATAACTGCTCTCGTGTTGCTGCAGGCACCGCCACACCTTTCCCAGGTTGTGTCTGTGAGGAGCAGCAGAACAGAAACACTGGAGACAGAAGAGGCCAATCTATTATTTATACCCAGCTACTCCCCTTGGGCCTGAACAAGCAAAAAGCTCTCTTTAAAGGCTTATAGTTCTTGGTCAGGTTCCAAGAGAGACAAAAGGATGTTGTAAAAAGAGTTTCATATGAGCTTGGTAAAACACTCTCCTAGGGAAGAGGCAGCAGGTTTCCTTTGTGTGGGAAGGCAGGAGGTAGACGATTTTGTTTAAATTTACATTCACAATGAAGGATTTTCCTGTGTGTGTTTCAATGGCTCTCATTCAAATTTACATTTCTTTGAGCGGTTTTCTGCATTTGTAGGGTTTCTGTGCCATTTCTAAAGCAGCAGCCCTGTTTCATGCCCTCTTAAGTCTGTACCACTCAGGAAGTTGAAAGTGCTGACTCAGCTCTCCAGAGAGCCAGTGAAGCATCGCTGTCCTCGCTGTCTGCAGTTCTCAGATGTGAATAACCAGAGTACAAAAATGTTTCAGTGCCCCTGGTTCAAATGCTGGGCAGATATGGGGCTTTCTTCTAAACAGGAAGGAAACAGGGAGGTACCACAGGGGTGCCACTGCTGCTGAAAGAAGAGCAAAGACAACTGAAGCAATCGAGTATCGGGAAGAGAGCAGTGTCACAGTCAGGTGTTGTGCTGGAGGCCTGGGAAAACACTTGGAACGTGCTTTTGCTCCACTGGTTTCAGCCAAGTTTTAAATGCCCAGAAAGGATCTGGAAGATTGCCAAGACAACAGTGTTGTTGAAAACCGCAATGTTCAGGTTTGGGTGGGGATGAGGAACATGTTCCAGTTATTCCTCAGTATCTGGAGTCACAAGCCAGCAAGAGAGCACATGCGGTCGGTAATGCCCAGCAGGAACCGACACAGCCGGCACAAAGTTCTATTATTCCTTTTACTCAGCACAAACCACATGTTTTTCATTAGGTCCAAATTGTAAAAGAAAATATATACATATTAAACCAAATACCAGAGTCGTGTGAACGTGTGTTTGGCAGTTTGCGTTCAGGTTACAAATGCTCACAGTGTATTTTACAAAAACGCTGTTTTACAAGGTTGCGATCCGCAGTCAATAAYGCAAGACAGGCCATATTCTCAACCATCATTTTAGCCCACACGTCCTCAAGAAGCAAATAAACAAAGTAAACGAAATCATCCTGCACTTCAACAGCTTGGTTGGTTGGGTAGATTAGTRCCTCAGAACAAAAGGGTTCATGGATCAGAGACCTCTTCGGTTTCCTGAATGTTTTAAGCCTGGCTTCCTAAGGACGCAAGGCTCCTGCATTCATACCATCCATCTGTCATCTCCCCCCACCTCCTCCACCCCCATCTTTTTAGCTCACTGGCCAATTCTAAATAATTTTATGTAATTTGGCAGGCAGTAGACAGAGGCTCCAACACAGATTTCAGTTTGCCAAAGTTTGTAAAAGATCAGTGGACTAGAAAGTGATGAGATGAGTGTCCGTGCTGAGCCCTGCGGGCCGGCCCTGTGCACGGCCGGGAGGGCACGGTCYGGACCCCGGGCCCCAGGGAACAGGGGCCCGTTGTGCCCAGCAGGGCAGTGTCACACACACACGTCAAGGCACTCGTCACCGTAACGGCGGCTCACGCCACTGGTTTGGATGTGGGATGCTGCCGGCCCTTCCTCCGAGCGTGCTGTTCCCTGGCCTTGTGCGCGGCCTGGATTTCGCTGTTGAGAAATCACTGAGAACAAGCAGTAACTGTTGAGCAGCAATACAAGCGAAGGTGGTGTTTATGCCATAAAAGTATGGTGTGCTGGTGAGACATGTATAGAAGGAAGCAGGATCTGGGAAGCGATTGTTTTATGAGGGACTGACTTTATAATGACTCATTTAGCACAGAGCAGCAATTGTGACTTTATTAAAAATCACCATGTTCTGGAGTGAACTCCTTGGCTTGGCTACATGTGCTGCCAATTTCAGCTTCATCAGAAAACAGGTCTTGCTGAATTCCCATGGAAAAGCCCTGGAGTGGGTCCCAACTCTGTCTCCCACCCCAGAGATGCTGCTGGCACCCTGTCTGCGGTGTGGCGGGGCTGGAGCCTGATCCTGCCCTGGTGCAATCACATCTCCTGCTGCTTTTGTAACAGCTTCCTGTTGTTATTTCTGTTCCTCCGCATTCTTTAGGTACATTTTGTGCAGTGCTCAGACACTTCAAAGTGCTGGTATTAAATTAGGCAAAAATGCTCACTTGAGATAAAAATCAGACTTCTCCTAGTTTCAAGATTTCAAACTGCAGTCCCTTCCCTGCCACTGCCAGTGGCTGTGGCACATGCTGGGGCAGGATGTTCAGAGAAACACAGAGCCCAGGAAAAGCAAGTGTGGGAGAAACAGGACTTCTTATAGTTAAGTTTCCATAGCCTTTAAGAGGATCCAACGAATTCCAACATAAAACAGATTGCTTCATATTTTAAGTGTATGGACTTTACATGGCCAGTTTAAAACACTGCATCAAACTGCTTTTTTCTCTCCCTTCCCCCCAAAACAGGTTTTGGGGATGGAAATACTGATCTAAACTAAATCCCAGGAGCCTGACAATCCTTCTGCAGAACTTCCCTGAGACCCTGGGATGTTGCCAGCTTCAAGCGATGGAAAGGAAGACTGCCAGGTCACAGGGCATGCCACAGATGGGATTTGACTTCTAAGCAGTCATTTAATTTAGGCCTGGAACAAGATTTATGAGACTCTATCTGAAATCACAGAGAAAGAAAAAGATACAGGGCTGGGGGGACGAGGCAGGTAGATGTGAATTCAGATGAGACAAACTCCATCTGAGGTGTGTAGAATATTCCTGTGAGGCTTYTAGTTTCCATCTCTGTTTTACAGATTGGGAAACTAATGCGTCAAGTAAAAAATCCATGCTAGCAGAGAGAATAATAGCAGAGGGAAGAATAAGGACATGCAAGTCCTGCCGCCCAGCTTTATGGTCTGAGCCTCCTGCTCCTCCACAGTCCCTGTGCAGAGGAGATGGGGTGAAAAGGAAAAAATTTTGCGTTATTTTCTGCTTGTACCAAACAAGGCACATCCACAACTGGAGATGCACAACGGGGTTGGCCTTGCAGACACATTAGGCAGGAGAGGTCCAGCCAGCAGCCACAGAGAAGCTCCCCCAGCACAATCCCTTCTTGCAAAAGAGGCCTCAGCTCAGTGAGAGGGACGGGTATGTCAGTCCTGTTCCCTGAACAGTTTCACCAGCTACCGCTAAGGCATTTTTGTTGCTCTTAGTGAGCAGCACCTCACCCAGAACCAAGCTGGTCCTCGCAAGTGCTTGTCATTTTCCCTCTTCTCTCTCCTCCCCTCTTAAACAAAACCAAACCAAAACAAACCAAAAAGAAGTAAAATAAGAAACAAAACTGCTTCCCCACAGGCTGCAGACATAAGTGAGATACAGGTGCAGGCTGCACAAAGCTAATGAGTTCAAATCCCCACACACTCTCCCAGGAGATGCCCAGCCCTCTGAAGAGTGACAATGAAAAGAGAAGGAGCACAAGTGGGTGCACCTGTAGGAGCTGGCGGCTGCTCCAGCTCCGGTGGTGTTGGTGGGCAGGACCCTGCTCCAGGATACCACGCTCACTCCACAGTAATGCTTTTCCTTGAAGCGCTTAAGAGTACAACTTAAACATCAGCTTTTGTAGCACTGCACTGCAGCTGGTCATTACTGTCCCCCTTTAACAGCTGCAGAAACCGAGGTGCTGGGTAGAGCTGGGAACTTGTCTGTGCAAATAATGAGCTTTGTCAGGGCAAAGATATGGGGTGGCCGTGCTCACCCTGGTGTGCCAGTCCCTTCCCSATCAGCTGTGGCCCCTGAGGTTCCAGAGCGCAATCAAGAAACCCAGTTCCTGCCTTCTGTTAGTGGCAGTGACTGGTCACCATGGCAAATTTAATGTAGAGAGAGAAACTTAAAATGGCTCCCTTCCATTTTGGAATAGCAGGATCCAGGTAATACTCAAATTAGGCCAGGGGTAGCAACGTGCCACCACCCGCCCTGTGAACAGCGCAGCTCACGTGTGCTTTCCAAACCAGGACCCACAAAGCTCCCCATGAGAGAGACGCCCGAGCCAGGACCAGCTGTGGATGGAGCCAGGGACCAACACCTCGTCTCCTATCTCACTTCAGATCCCTGTGAAGTCCTGTACCTCACCCTGTCCCACAGGGAAACCACCTAATAGCAGCTTTACAGAGGAGTCCTGGCAGTGATGTGTCTTAATCACTGCAAAGCTTTGAAAGTCAGTGGGAGGACAAACATGTTCCTACAGCTTTAGATGGTGCTTTCCAGAAGAGTCTCTCGCTTTTCTGCTGGCAGCTTAGATTCCTGCTATTATTTTGTCTCTTTGGCACATCTGGAGAGGAAGGGAAGCTGCCTTCTTCCCCTGCCCTTGACAGGCCATGCTGCAGCCAAGCCCTGCACGTCAGTGCACTGACCAGAGGAACAAGGGGCTCACACTGTCCTTGMAAAGACCCAGCTCCACGTCCTCCCTGCCCTACCAAGGGTCACCTTTCCCCATTCTCCAGCCACCAGCCCGACACATGTCACACTGCACCTTGGCAAACTTTACTTAACCCTAGAGCACCTCTCCCACACCCCAGGCTGACAGCAACACATTTTTCCACTTCAGGACATTCCCAGTCATGTCCCACAGAGCTCTGTTGTTGTGATGCTTCATATTCAGAGACTGTAAATGTGCAAACCCCAGGAACAAGGACACAACATCCACGCCCACAAGCCAGTGCCTGAATTAAGACAGAAACCATTAGATCCTACAGCCAAGAGCGGATGGGCACTGAAATTCCCCAGAGTCCCACACACGAGCTATTTAACAGGAACAAAGCAACCCCCAGCGCCCTTTAGACATGGGGCTGGGAGATCCAGTTACCACAGGGTAGATTCCCCTCGGCTGGTCTGCCCAGAGGGCAGGACACTGCTCCTTGCTTCTTGCTGGGAGCAGCTGGTACTGGTGGAAGTTAACCTTTTCATCCACGACCCCCAGCGTCGCCTCTGCAGCTGGTGGAGCACAGCAGGCTGGGGCTCTCCGGGTGCCACGGGCTGGGACTCTCCATGGCTGCAGGCTGGGGAAGCCCCTGCGCCGCGCCAGCCACGCGGTGCCTCTCACAGCGTTCCTGCCCGGGCAGCGTTCCCCACCTTGGCTGCGCTGCCATTTACTCACCAGGAAATGTCTGAGCTTCGCGGAGTTGTGAAGCTCTTTCTGCCGCTGGTTATTAACCTGCAGGCAGGGCTGCAAGGGGGGCAGAAGACAAGACAGGAGCCGGGGGTGTTCACCCAGGTCCTGTGCACGTCCAGCCCCAGCGTCACAGCTGGTGACAAGGGCCTAAATCCATTCGCGGTGCAAACAAGTGGGACGCGCAGCCCTGCCCCAAAAGCCAGCACGAAGCCCGGCTGGAGCCGGCCCCCGTGGGGTGGCAGGATGCAGAGCCCACAGGTCAGACCAGCTGCCTGTTTCCTCAGGGAGCCGAGCCAGAGCTCTGGCCAATGTGCCTGACTTCCCTCTCATTTATTTTAGATTTTCAGCAAGACATTTCCACAGCTACTCCCGATTTACACCAGTGGGAATAAGCGATGGTCCAGGCCCCTCCTCCCAGAAGCCTGGCTGGGGTTCCTCAGATTTCTTACTCACAGAAAGCATTGAGAGTCCATTTTTTCCCTGTTAAATCATCTGATTTTTTTGGCTCCCCTTTTGAGAGGAATTCTTTCTTTCTTTTGAATTAATTTTGCTCAGTTCCAGCACTGACCCATGTTTATGAAAGAGGCTTATGAGCTGTAATGTTAACTAGCCTCAGTTTGCTGATTCAGCAGCAGAGTAAATAGGTAATTACACTCTGCCATATGTGTCTCTAATTCCAAATAGGTGGTGTCCAAAAGGCGCTGTGCATTACCAGTGGATGACTGGAGTTGGGACTGTAAAAATGAGTAAATTGGTCCCCAAGGCCAGAAAAAGCTCTGTCAAATCCCACTGTTTATATCATACTGAGTGGCTGACTTGTGGTTATTTTGTAATTTAATACTGCTAAATGTCAACGGGAAATCCTTTCAACTGCAGTTTGATACCTAGTGACAGAAAATCATTCAAGACTTAGACAAAGCAGCAAGCTCAGAGAGGAGCATTTTTTTCTTTTAATCTTTGCATAAAGAGTGATCCTGCAGCAGCTGCCCTGCCCCGGGGGAAACAGGGCAAACACACTGCTGCCCTCAAAGATGCCCCTGTCCTCTGCCACGCCCATGGCAGTGACTGCCTGTACCTCCACCTAGAGTAGGAGGCACTGGGCTCTCCGTTCCCCGTGCCTCCCCAGTCAAGCCCAGCTGGACAAGTTTATTTAGTTCTTGTCTTGCAAAGCCCAGTGTATGAGCCCAACTCTTCTGCTTGCATGTTTGTTTTTAAAAAAAAAGAAAACCCAGAATTGCCGCATTGTCCAAATACTTTCTGTAAACAAATCTAAACACTCAAGCAAGGGCTGCTCAAGCTCTGCTGGTGAAGGAGCTGCAGAGGAGATTGCCAGTGACCTGCTACATGTCTCCTTCAAATGAACTGAATCTCATGGGCTGTGTTATATAAATGTCCAAACTCTCCCAAAGCAGCCTACTGCACTCACGAAGGTGCTGTCCTGCCCCAGTGAGCTCTCTGAAGGACTGCTGCTGGGGAGCCAGAGAGACACCAAACAGGATTCAACTATTCTGGTGCTTCCAGCTGCTGGTCACCTCCTCAGGCAGGGACAGTCATCTCCTTTTCCCTAGGATCAGAGCATCGCAGTGGGGCAAGTTGGCAAGAAAAAAAGAGACTCGGCTCAGAGGTGGCTGGGCACAGCCCAGGGGGACCTGCCACCAGCTCTGCACTTTGGCAGGACGTTGTGCCGTGGGGTAGCACCAGCCCTTGGCACGCATGGCCAGGAGGACCCTGACACAGCCCAGACATGCAAGCAAAGGGTTTTTTCTTCCCAACGTGCAAGCACAGGGGTCTGCTTGGCCCAGGCCGTGTCCCTGCAGCTCTTTGTGCTGGGCAGCAGCACCATGTTTCCCAGGGCTGCTGTCCAAGCAGGGTCTGTTGCACCTGATCTGCTCTGCTCAGTCTGCCTCCTGCAGATCCCTCATCTCTGGGGGCTGAGCAGAGTAATTAGAGGGCTGAGAGCTGGACAAAGCCTGTCTGGTGAATGGCTAATTTACAAACGCTCAGACTGTCCACAGTCCTAAGCCAAAGATGAAGCTTAATTAGAGGCACAGGAGAAACTCATCTGGGAGAAAATTAAGGCAGAGAGAAGACCCACCCCATCAGAGGCAGAAGGACACCCTCAGTGCAGCCTGCTCCTTCAGGGAATCCTGCTGGCATGGGACAGGGACCAGAGCTTTGCTTGGAAGCAAAGGGCAAGTGGTGGCCCCGTGCCTAAAAGCTGAAAGGGCACAGTCATTGCCCATTGAGTCTCGCTCCCTCCTGCTTTGGGAAGCTCTGACAGGATGCACCGTGCAGCTCAAGCATCTCTCCAGGGCTGTGGGGCTCGGCCTTATGTTGGCAATTCCAGCTCAGGCTAATGGGGTCTGCRGGGAAGCTGTTTCACACTCAATTCTGCTGTTCAACACTGTTGGCTGCAAAGTGGGGGGAGCTGCACAAGCTGCTCCAGCAATATGTTTGCGTAGATCCCACAGGATCCTCAGTGACCCCTTAGGATCCAGTCTGCTTCCTCAGCTTTAGGTCAGTGGCTTCTAGAAAATAATGAGTGAATAGCTCAAACCTCTGTGTGCCAGGCTGGGGTAGAGCAGCGTCACCCGTCAGGAGCTGCCTGGCTCTGCGTCGCATCAGCGCAATGGGCACAATTCAGCCCAGGCCAGAGCCTGTCACAGCACCAGGGGTGCCAGCAGCCTSTGTTACAGGTCTTTTAGTTGCCCAAAAATCTAGGAAACCGTATTCTTCTCCCACTGTCTCCTGCCCCAGTCGTGGGGATGGAGYTATTTTGTGGCTGAGGCAGCCAAAGGCACAGCATCCATGATCTCCTCCAGCCATTTACTCTGGGGATTTAAGCAAATACTTTTTGGCCCAGGTTCTTGCGGGCACCTGACAGAGAGAGAAGCCAGCCTTTAATGCATTCCTGCTCTCAGGGTCTTCCTTCCCCGGTTGTGATCTTGGCTAATGCTATCTCAGCCCTTCCCGGGATGGTGTGTGTCTGCATTAGTGCATGTGAAGCACGCCAAGGTCTGCAGGTGAAAGAAACACRGTAATGCAGTGGTACTGTGTGATGATCTGTCGAACACTTGGCTCTCCCCCTGCATCCACACTTGGCAGCTCCTGGCATCCCCAGAAATACCAGTTAAACAGCTGGAGCACTGAGGGGAAAGTCAGCAGCATCCATACTGTAGCTGTGGAGAGATGAGCAGGTGCCATCCTTGACAGCCCCAGTACAACTGTAAATATTTCCATTTCTACAGCACTGTCAAATCCCAGTACCCCGGATGCAGCCTAAATGCTTTCTTGGAAAATCCCTAWTTTTTCAACACAATGAAGCTAGGACCTGTGTGGGGCTTATCCCTCCTATTGCTTTCTCAGAAATGCAAGAACTGCAAGGAGGAAAATAAATCCAATCACTGGCACAGCTGAGCTGAAACAATCTCTGTGCTAGCCCAGCATGTGGAAGATGGTGTCATCTTTAACGATGATTTGAATGCTATAATATAACTTCCATGTGTTAAGTACTGCCTCTCCCAAGCTCCCCACTGAAAACCAGCTCTTTGTGAGGCTTTGGGCACCTCACAGGTAGATTRGGAGCTCAGGTCAGGACTGGCTCCAGCACAAACCCACCACCAGCTTCTGCTGCTGCTACCCGAAGCCAAAGAGGCCCAGGAGAGGTGGGGTATGTCTCTAGCCACTAGGAATTACTATTCATGTGATCCTTCTTTCCCCATGGCCTCATCTGGCCCCAAACCCAAATTCCACAGCACCCACACTGTGCTGCATCTTCACTTTTCCCTGCCCGAGGCTGTTGGGATGTGTGTTGCATGCCTACAGCCTCTGCAAGTGGAATAAGGATGGGGGAGCTGAGTGAGATAGGACGTGGAGGGGATTTCCCAGCTTGTTCCATATCACAGGTTTCTACTTTTGAGATGAACATAGAGGGGAAAGTCTGGTTTGCACAGCAGTCCCTGTAAAGCAAGGCAGCTGCTCCATACCACAGAACAGCTTTGTTCTGGTGCTCCCGCAGCCAAGTGAATTCCTGAGCTGCTCCCCCCTCAGGCTTCCTACAGCCAGATCCAGCCCTCTGGGGTGCTGACAGGACCTGTGACACTGGGGGGTGTGGCTCCCCTCTGTTCTTAAAAATAACAGCTGAAGACAGCCAGTCCTGGTTTGTTTGATGAGGGCTCTGGGATGGCCACATCTCCTAAGCGAGATGTCTCCGTTTTCCCTTGCATCCCTGGGCCTTACACAAGGGACTGCTGACTTGTGCATTTGGGCTGCCCATGCACATGTGGTGGCACTGGGTCCTTCACACTGAGCGTGGCTTTGACAGAGTGTGACTGACCAAGGCAGTCATTTGAGAAAAACTGGGAAACCCGCCCCAGCCAGGGAGATAACAGATCTTAGCTCCAGGGACAGGGAGGGATGAACTCCTCAGAGCTGCAGGGACCGTGGAAACAGGGATGTCCTCGTTGCCCTGGGGTAAATGGTGTTTCAGGGAGGAGGCCCCAGTGAGGGGACGTGTGGCTGTGCTTTGGCAGGCCAGATCTGCCCCGTCACCCCAGCCTGAAGTGACACCTGCCAAGCCCTTCCACTCGGCTGGAAGAGATTAAAGGATGGAGTGGCTGGCAGTTAAGGCTCAGTTCATTAGAAAGAGTCCTGTTAATTGGGTATTAACTGGCCTCTGCTGGGGATCAGGGACACATGGGCTGGGAATATAGGAGCTGCAGTGTGATGCTTGTCAGACATTTGAACTTTGGCAAGCTGGTGTAGCTGGCATGGGGAGGGCAGCCCAGCCCTCAGCTGGCATGTCAGGCCATGCCCCTTGGAGATTCACGGCTTCTATTGTCTTGGCCAGACTAATCCCTCTTACTGGGATGCTGGTCTGGTGTTTCCTCCCCATCCCAGATTGTCTATCACACCTCTTGGGCTTTTCTCAGTTTAAAAATACATGTTTAGGGTTTAATCTGTGCTGCTTTAGGGCACAAAGACCAGGCTGGCCCTGAGATCACCTGACATTAAGTCCTGAAACAAAGCCCTTAGGGCAGAGTCCTCATACTCTGGCACTAAAGTCTCAATTCCTGTCGCCTGGAAACATAACAGGATTGTCTCYGTTTAGTGGGATTATGTCTGAAAAAGCCTTTTGTTACTGCCACTCTCTGCTCCAGGGTTGACAGCTGAATCAAACCAGATGGGAGTCCCACGGTCAGAAGGAGGAAATGGTGGAGGGCTCCTGGTTCTGACACAGGTTGACCTTGGACAAGCCCCTCCATTGCCCTACACTCGGCCTCTCCTCCCCGGGGCAGAGGGGAGGAAAGGCCTTCAGGGATCAAAAGCCTTTTGCTGCAGCCATACCAGGAAGCTGTGAGCAGCTCAAGTAGGGCAGGGGTTCCTGTCAGTTCTGTCCCTCCTTGACCCCAGAAGTGAGCCTCATAGGCCAGAACACATCCTGCAATGCGTGCTCTTGGGGACAAGCATGGGACTTTTGGCAATACAGCAGGCCATGGTCACAGGGGGGCTAAGGAAACATGGGGAGCACTGAGATCACATGGGAAACACGAGGCTTCCCATATATGATTCMCATCACCCCGTTATGTCAAACTCCAGCAGTGTCCCCTCGCAACAGCACCCTGTGCTACGGGCCAGGTCTCTGCGTTCTCAGTGCTGCTGGCATGAAACTGCCCAGCCCGAGCTCACCGTGAGCTGCAGCCAGGGAGCAGGAGGAGGAGGGTGCTGAGGGGCCTCTCAACACCAGGCTGCACCCAGCCTGCTCCCCCGACACTTCCAGAGCGGCAGCACTGACGGAAGCCTCTCTACCTCTAAGGCATGAGATATGCTATACACAGCAAGAAGGTTTGCCTAATTAACTCCGATTGTATATGACATTGTCATGTTGATTTACTAAATATACGCGGGAAATCTCTTTATTTCACCAGCTGATTGGTGACATAATCTGGGTCTGTAAGGAGCAGCCTTGACACCAATTCCCTCTGGTTATGTTACCTGTCTTTTCCACCTGCAATCGCATCAATGAAGCCCACAAGGAACTTCAATAACTAATTTATTCATTTTGCTTCTGATTTATAGTAAAAAGGAAAGGATGTCAGGATACACTTGTCTAGAATGACAATCAAGCCCAGAACCCTTCCAAGCTCGCGCCTTCTCAAGAAGTAGAAGGCTTCACCTTAGCAGCATGTGCACTGTGCAGTTCGCAATTACCAACACTTTTGTGTTACTGTAGACTCACACCAGCTGGGAGAAAGTTTCCAGGCAACACAAGCCTGGGAAAGTCATTTACCTTGTTCCCTTATCTGCCAAAGGTATGGGCATCCCTGACTGACACATGGCATGTTCAATCAGGCTCCTCATG
Source organism: Amblyornis subalaris (assembly GCA_018881555.1). NCBI lineage: Eukaryota > Metazoa > Chordata > Aves > Passeriformes > Ptilonorhynchidae > Amblyornis > Amblyornis subalaris. The sequence goes on from JACAXG010000076.1 coordinate 1,209,099, forward strand.
TCCCCACTTGCCCCAGAACAATTCTCCATGTTTACCAGGTGGTGCTGAGACCCTGCTTTTGTACTGTGCCATGGTACAAAGGGTCCCACAGACCCCTGAGACAACTTGTATGAGCAGCAGGCACAGGGAGAAGACTCGAGTTGATGCAAACGAATCCACAACTGTCCGTGGATGAGTCCCAGTAAACTGCAGTATGGCTCAAAGACTTCCACTTTATTCAACCTTACTTACACCGAAGTACACATATTCAATCTGTATTTGCTATCTAAAGAAAACGGACTCCAAGACAGCTCTGAAATCTCATACTAAAGCTTCTCCCCTCTTGTGCGACATGGGAAATTTTCAAAAGTTTATTTTGGCAGGAAACTGTTTCCAGTGTCTGACCATGTGCCAGGAGGTCAAGGCTTTCCTCCCCAGATGGAGAGCAGCAGAATAATTACTGCTCTGCTCTTTGGAGGCCCCGATGAAATCCCTTTCCAAAAGAGAATACAGTGCCTGGTGATGTTCTGAGAAGCAGCAGTTGTTAGTGAGTGGTGCCTGCAGAGCACTGCTGAGACTGCCATGTGCCCAGGTTTGCACTAACAGGGCYGGTCTGTGCCCCACGCAGTTCCTGCAAAACCTGACATGCATTTTTCAGGGCTAAGAGAGACTGGGAGCCACGTTCTCTCAGCACAGTGGTGGAAGGAGCACTGCTRTGCACTGCTCATCCCACCCCGGCTCAGCTCATCCCCATCCCAGGCTGCTACAGTGGCATTTCCCATTGACCACAACTCTGCTTTGACGTTGTTTTCCAAATCTGGAGTGTTTTTTAAGGCCCAGTCCACACTGAAGCAGTAGTTCTCAGGGGCTGGCAGAGTCAGTTGCCTTGCACTGGCAGAGGCACCCTGGGAGACCAAGAATCCCTCCTTCAGCAGTTCTCTGAGCTGCTCCAATTTCTGCCTGGAACAACTAAAGTTACAGACCAGAAACCACTTCCTCCTGCATACGGACTGTCCTCATCAATGCAGCACTCCCGATCGCAGTGAAACCAGAGCCTCATTTGGCAGAGCAATCAGGGGAGCAGGGTTAGCCGCTCAAGGGGACGTGCAGATACTCTGTGTCAGGCGCGGAGCCCAGCTCAGCAGCAGGGAAAGCGGGGGACAGGGGAACATGCAACTCCATTGGAGGAGAGCCTAGTTAAGACCCGTCTGTGTCAGCCCAAAGCTTAATCTGGATTGATGCAAACTGCAGAAAGTATCATTAGAGACTGTCTGGGGAAGTCACGGAGCTTCTCTGCTCCCTTCTTGTCTTCCACAATAATAGAGATATTTCTGTTTACAAAGGTGGACTTGATCCTCAGAATTTCCTCTGTAGATCTCTAGTATTTGCATGTGTCACCCTGTTTTCCCTGGCTCATTAATCACTCCCTGTGCTTGTCAAACTGGAGCAGTGCCTGCTGTGCTCCCACAACCTGCTGGAGGGGCCCCAGGCTGAGTGTTTGTGCTGCTGCAGAAGAGCTGCGTTATGGCATTGGGGCAGGCAGCCCCCGGGGTGCCCGACATGCCCGCCCAGTCCCTCGGCAGCCCGGGGCACTGCCCTGGCACAGCACACAGCTCGTGGCTGCTTTGCAGGCTATGGAACAAAAAGCTTTCCCTGAGCTCCAAATAAAACACCTCCCCCATCCCTGGGGCAGGTCTGCTGTCTGACCTTCACTGTGCCTCCACCGAGCCTGGAACAGGGGACCCACCCCAGGCAGTGGGAGAACTGTGGGGAGAGGAGAATGTGCCAACAAGATGTCAGGATTGCTCCTGAGCCAAGACCTCTTTACAGCAGAGGGAGGTCCCGGTCCAGTCTCAGCAAGGTCTCTTGAGCCAGGCTGTGGCTCAGGCTTGTCTCGAGCACAGTAAGGTTTGTCTCTGCAGTGTGCAGTGTCTCTGGCTGATTAGGAGCAAAGCCCATCTCCTCCTTCCTGCCTTTCCCATCAGCTGGAGCACACGGCTTACAGGAACAGCTCCTTTATTTGTCTCCCATTTTTAATGACCAATCTCTGTGATTGGCATGAGGAGCTGAGTCCTGGTAGGGCTGGGGAAATTCAATATTGCTAAGACCAGGACAGGAAACAGCAATGTGTTCCTGCAGTCACAACTCCACATTAAGTAATTTGTGTATTAAACTGAAGATGACACTATGAAATGCTGAAATTTTCTGGGTCCATTCCAGCTTACAGGGCAAAATAAAGGGGTTCAGTTTGGTAATTCTAAGACACCTTATCACCTTGTTATCAAGATCTGAAGCATCTATTTATGCATTTTTCAAAGCTGATCTATCAGGGTGGGGGCAGGACCAAGAGAGGTTCAATCACAGAACCTTGTGCAGAGCGAGGAACATGCTGACAACTGCCTTGGGGAGCCCCAGGGCCATGGGATAGTGGGATCCCTGATCCACAAAACAGTGGGATCCCTGGTCCAACGCTCACCTGCTATGTTCAGTGGTAACAACTGAAGCTGCAAGAGCTGCCATGTGGTCCCAGATAAGGAAGCTCTGCAAGATCCCCATCCTACTGAGCAAGGAAGGGATGACTGGGGCAGATGTTTCCCTGGACAGTGATGGGAAAAATCCCACAGGCTAAGGTAGTCCTTTCTGTTTGAAGATTTTTAACAAAAATGTCCCTGAGCTTGCAGCTCTGCAGAGCTCGATGAGAGACTTCTGCAAAGCCAGGTCTCTCAGGAGGTTGCCAGACTGCCTATTTTTAGTCAAGTCAGAAGCACTCCAAGGTAGTGCTACTCAGGGCTGAGTGACACCCAGGAGGGCAGCTGGGCTCCGACTCAGATGTGGAAAAAGTGAACTGTGTCTCATCTCCAGTTGCAGAGCCATGGAGCTGAGAGCTCTGGCAGCTGGGACTGACAAGTGCTGCCTTTTCCCACGTGCTGCCTCCTTTGCTCTGCACCACAGACTGAGCCCACGATGGGACCTGGGCTTTGAGTGTGCTTRTGTCCACGCAGGGCTGTGAGACCCACCGGGGTTCTGTCCTACCTCCCCCTGTTTCAACTACTCACCACTGAAAATCAGAGCTTGAAGGACAGTCTGAAATTTAAGCTTAATGTAAGGGTACTTCTGAAGTCTTATTGAATGTTAAAATTAAATCACTGAAAACCTGCAAATCTCTCACTGACTCCCATTAATAGCTATTAAATTTCCCAAAGGAGTCAATAACAAGTTATTGATTTGTATGCTCAGCAGCAGAACAATGAAAAGAAAAATCCAAGACCACAGAAATCTGGGAGGGCATTGCCAGAATCACACTTTAACACAAACAATCACTGGAAAATATTTCATTTAAGGTTTTCCAATGTCAAGTCAAAAGACGCAATACAAAAAGTGCAGCTGAACTGCCATAATCCTATGGATTGTTTCAGGTAGAACATATGCCTTTTGCACAGTGTGTGATAGCTTCTTTCCCACTGCTCATTAGCAAATTGCAACGAGAGCCTTGCAAACACACAATCATACATGTCTGTGAAGGGGAGGAGTAGGCTGGTGCAGCAACTCTGCCCTCCTCACCAATTCAATTAATGATGTGCTTAAATATAAGCTGCTGCTTAGTCACATACCCACAGATACACACACACTTCCATTCATATTTTGTTCATCCCAAACTAAGTATTTATATTAAAAACCTCTGCAAATGCAGAAAGCCAAGACATACCCCCAGTATTGAACGGCAATTAAGCAATTTGCTTTCCTCTAAAACTCGTCTACTGTAATCTTCATCAAGAAAATCAAGCAAACCCAAAGCAAATTAATATAGATATGCCTGCTCAAAGTAAATAATTGTTAGAGCAATCTCCCTACTGGGGAGGGTTTAATTCTCTTCTTTTCTTGCTGTTTACAGAGCCACTGCCAAAGAAAGGACATGTTTCATTTTCTCCAGTTCAGTGGGGTTATCTAATGGACCGGAGCGGACTCACTAAAGCTCCAGAGCATGGTATAAATGGGCAACAGCCATTAGACAATGCAAGAACAAGACAAATCAACCCTTTTTAGCTTCAGGTCCTCTACATGGCCCATGGGATTGAGCTAATGCAAGAACTGGGCAAAGAGAAAACCAAGGATTCAGTCCCTTAATGACAGGAGCTGCCTTCCCTCAGGGACAGGATGCTTCCCTGCAAGCAAGACAGAGGGACACTGAGAGGACACATGGTGGCAGAAGCCACACTTAGGGGGGCTTTGTGGTGAAGGTAGCAGGGAAAGGGGATTTTCCACATCGCGTCTTATCGGGAAGGAGTTTAAGGAGCCTGTGACAGTTTCCCTGGCCCAGGTGCTGGGAAGGGTCAGGACTGTTTTCAGCTGAGGCTGGGGGTGTTCAGGACAGAGCCCCACAGCCCAGCCCTGGGTTGCTCTATGCTGTCCTCCACAATACAGTCACCAGACAGGGCAGTCCAAATTCCCTTTGACTCATCCCTCTGGGGCAGCTCTGCACTTATTTGACTGACTTTGGGGAGCATTCCTTGGCATAAGTGATCAAGAAAAGAAATTTTCAAAGTCACCTGAGTCAGAATCACTCACTCACCAGCCCAACCTGTCCCTCCCACACACAGGCACTCAGACCAGCACTGCTTACAGGCTCTTCCAGTCTAGGCACCAGGAACAAGCCTGTGGCCAATGTCACCCCCAGCTCAAAAGGGTAGAGCTGCTGCCTGGAATATCTGTGATCAACATATGGAATCAGAGAGTGTGAAATAGTTGTTGCAGAACAGAAGTGAAAGTCCTGTTCTGACACCACACCATGTTCCAGGAACAGGCACAGAACAAGACGAGATCAGTCACTGCTCTGCTCTCGTGCTCTGGCCAGCGTGGAGTCACAGGGCTGAAACAATGCCACTTCCTGTGAAAAATGATTCAGAAGGCTAATGCACACCCGACTTCCCAGCCCAATGTGGTTTCTCCTCATTCCACTCGATTTCTACCCTTGCTCCAATACTATGTCCCTTTGAAATCCCATGAAGACACCTGTCCTGTCTTGCCAGAGGATTCTGTTCCTGCTTTTCTCCTACATCTCCTTCCACAGGCTTGCTTGGTTTCTCTGCCCCTGCTGTGAAAATGACCACACCAGCCTCGCTGCAAGGTACACAAAGAGGAGTTGCTCCACTAAATGAGAGAAAAAACCCTGGATGAAGATCCAAGGAGAAGGCAGGTGGCACATCCAGCATTCCCAGGGTGTGTTGGAAGGTGAGTATGAAGACCTGCATTGCATTTGTTACTTTCACAGGTGTGTRTCTGTGCCTCTGTGCGTGCTGACATTCAGACAGGACAACAGAGCTTTGCTGTTCCCACTGTTTGCTCCATTTGGGCTCAGCACTGTGAGCAGACCCGGGTCCATCCTGGGTGCCTGTCTCCCACTTTCCTCCCTGCCATTCAGTGTCCCGGTGCAGCACTCTGCACAGCTTTGGAAAGACAAGTGCACTTGAGAGTGTGACCCCCCGAAAGGCATTTACAGCTAATGGGGAAAGGCAGAGAGAGAATAAATATGCATTTTTCAAAAGCCAGTGTAAAAAAAGGTGTAGAATTAAGCTAGTGGAACAGAAATTACAGCTGGAGTCCGTGATCCAGGCAGAATAACTGAACAGCTGGAGGCCTTGTCCTTGAGGTGCCAGGGGTGGTTTGTTCTTCAGACAGGTATTTACCACTTGCACTTTTCCAGATCTATTGCAACATCTTGTTACAGACTTGTTTCAAAACAACGTTCCCCTCTCCTTACACCAAAATAAAATTTAAAAAAAAAGACTGATAAAATACAGAGTAGCCACACAAGCAATTGGAGGTATGGCAGCTCCTACCCACTGGGTATAATTTTTAACAACCCAAACCAGCTCCAGAATAAAGCACAGAAGATGTCAGCCCTTTGTATGAAAGGGCTTTTGAAAAAGCCAAGCTGATTCCAATTTGCCGGAGGCATTAAGACAGCATATGTCACAGTGCCTGGGAACTGAGGGGAGAAGAGTTGGCTCCAATGTGCCGGAAAACGGAGCCGCTACTGCAGGTCCAGCGAGCTCCGGCTGCCACCCTGCTCCTGGTAGCACTTTCCAGCATGCTGGCACTCAGTGCAGGCCACCTGCAAGCCAGATCTGGTCTGTCGGAGGAAACTGGGACCTCTTTTGGTTGCCCAGCTGCAGCTCAGCTCATTTGCACGAGGCAGGCTGCCACACGAGAGCTGCTCGAGGAAGCACCAGGAGGGAAACCAATCTGCTGCCTCCACACACAAGATGGGGAGGAGGGGGCGGCCCTGCCCCTGCTTCCATGGGGAGCACAGGGGATTGCTGTGGCAGGCAGGAGAAGGCAGGGGCTATCTTCTCACCAAACACCCTCTGTATTGCCATCTCTTCCCAGGCCTGGCCTTTTATCACACACAACTTCCTTCTCCTTAGTCATACATTCCTGCTCTCCTGCCAGAACGCGATCTCGGACCTAATGGCAGAGATGACTGAGCTGTCCATGCTCACACATACCCCTGTATCCTCTTTCCTGCTCCAGCTGCAAGGTGTCCACTCAACTACCGGCAAAGAAACAATAAAATTGTCCCTCCACAGTCAGCTGTCAGCCTCTGGGAGAGCAGAGCTGTTCAAGGCTATTTATGTATCAATAAAAAGCAGCGAAAATACAACCACAGAAAAGAACAAGAGACCTCTGTCCTCTGGAGAGAAAAATCAGTCATTCCCATATCTATCAGCCTGTTTTCTTACCAGAAACCAGTGGCCAGGTGGGATGGACAGGAATGAGTCAGACCCAGGACTGGTCATAAAGTGAGCAGGAAATGAGAAGTACTGTCTGTGCAAAATGTGCTTATCAGAGGGCTGGAATGAAAGTGTTCATTTTCTTAGGGAATGTTTTTAGTGGAAATGTTCCAAGTGTTTTTGTTAAGAAAAAGGCCTAATGCTTCAATTTTTTCACTGTTACTTTTTTCATTACAGTGAAAAGTTTTTAAACCATGCAGAGGCTGTTATTTGAGGGATAAAATGTTCTCCTGACATTAGCCCGCAGCGAACATCCCAGGAACGCCAGTTTACTGGTAGGAATGATCACAACCCAGCAAGTCCTAAACCACCCTGAAAGAATGTTCCATAAAGGGAATTATGGGCTCATAAACTAGCTTTTGCACCTGATGCCATGAGCTACACTCCCCTGGTTTGGGAAGGGAAATGTTACCGCGTGCACTGCATGTCAAACCAGAGCAATGCAAACTTCAATCGTACAGGCTGGCAGCTTCCTGTCACAAACAAACTGCAGACCAAGAGCTCCTCATTACTACCTCAGTCATTTCAAAGCGTAAATGTAATTATCATGATCTGATCAGGGACAACAGAGAAAGAGGAATAATTTGCTGACAACAATATTTGCAATAATTAATCTCCCAGATCTTGCCTTACAGGGTCATGGACGTCTTGAAATGGGAAATGGGATGTTTAAATCATCTGTGTCTCTTTAATCATCTGCACCAGCCGGGGTGACTCAGSGACTCCTGCCCTGAGTCTGGTGTGTCCAGAGGGGACAGGCAGGGCGCGGGCGCTCCCAGAGCTCAGCAGGGTCCCCTTTCCTTCCCCTTTTGTTCCAGGGACCAGGACTCAGCAAATCAAGAGGAAAAGCCCTGCTTTCAGTTAATGGAAAGAGCTGTAAAGCCTTTACAGACATCAGTGCAACCAGCATTTCTCAGCTGGAGTAGCTCAGCATAAAGGTTGCAGCCCTGAACCGAAATGCCATCCAATTCAGCCCCCAGCTTTGGGTCTACAACGGGTGGGCGTGGGGAAGTTTCAGCTCTACTGAGGACTAAGGAGGTACCCAGATAAGGTGTAAGTTCAGTAACCAGACAGCATGTCTCGAGCAGGCTTGTGGGCAGGGAGGAGTCAGGCAGAACAGACGGGGCACCAGCAGGGTTTAGAGAAGCCAAGCCAGGCATTAACCCTGCCCTGTGATGTGCTGGAGAAGCTCAGCATCCAAAGCCTCACTAGTCCTTGGACTTGCTGACACTGCCCACAACAAACCGATGATGGTCAGTGGGAATAGCTGGATGCTGTGCTGAAGACACTTTCACTCCCTCACGAAAATTAGGGATGTGTCTCACATCCTCCCTGTGCTCTGTCTGACAGCAAAGGGCTTCATTTCAGCCACCCAACTTGCCTCAGGAGGGAAGGGATGACATGAACAGGGACACGTGTGTTCCCAGGTCTGTCCACGTGCTGCTGGTCCTCATGGCATCCAGGCAGGTGGGTGGTGCAGCAGGAGATGGGAATCGGTGCTGCTCTGGCAGCAACACGCTGTAAAAATGAGCCTCAGAGAGTAATATTTCTTTCATGGGGAAAAAAACCCCTGCTCACTTGAAAGGCAGTTGAAGCAGAGATTAAAAAGGGAGCCTGAAAGAGGCAAATGGAGCCAGAATGCAGCTGCATTTGGAGGCACCATTTCCAGTGCTGAGCTCTGGCCTCTGGGCTGAGATTGCCTCACTTTGCTCCCTGGAATGAGGCCTGTCAAAACTCTCCTACCTTTGATCACCTTTTGCGGGAAAATTATGTACACATTAGATGCTCATTAACATTTATGTAAGTCATCTGCTGCAGTAGCAGCTTATCTTGTCTGCTACTTGCCTGTGGGGAAAAAAAGAAAACTCACAAAAGGCTTGCACAGAAAAGCCCCAGGACCACAGCACTGGAACAACGGTACTGCAAGGTCCATCTGACCCCTCAGCACCAGCCTTACCCTGTGCTTCCTCAGTAATTCCCACAGAGGCAGCTCAGGGGGAGCTTCCCAGCCCAAGCCTCAGCACTGCTGTACCAGGTGAAGTGGTTAACTGGATGCGCTCTGCTTTTAGAAAATGGTTCAGTGAGCACAGCTGTCACCAAACAACAGCAGCAGAGCCTGAACAAATGCATTCAGGGGAAATCAGATAATAGAGGTGGAAACTGTCCTGTGATCCATTTAACTGTGCCTGGTCCCACGAGAACACCACAGAGACTGCTGGATTTGGTTAACCAGCACGGCCGTGCACGCGCACAGGGTGGAACATGCTCACACCAGCAGCCCTGGGCACGCAGGACGTGTGGCCCTGCCAGCAGGACAGGACGTGTGGCCCTGCCAGTAGGCTGTGGGCACGCACGGACTATGCTAATGCGCTCTGGGAGCAGGTCTGGAGGGAGGGATGGGCACTATGCTCTGATCAGGACCCATCTCACTGAGCTTGTTGCTTCACAGAGCCTGTTCAGCAGATGAAATCTCATCAAAGCACTGTGTGGCATTCACACTGAGCCAGGCGAGTTTTGCAGGCTCCCCTGCTCACCTGGCTCAGACAGACTCAGACCACTCTTCCCACTGCTGGCTTAATAATTAAGGAGTTGTTCTTACCAGGTTAAGGACACATCTTTCTTTACAGAGCAGCCGGCTCAGTTTACCCCTAATTGCACTCTAGGTAAGAGGTTAAGAGGAGAAAGGATCTTATTATCTAGGTAAGCTGAAAAAAAAATCCCCAACCAGAAGGGCCAGTGCAGCTGTTCCTGCTTCTCCAAGGGCAGGATTCTGCCTCTGGAGCCTCCCCAGAGCCTCTTCCCTACCCCAGAGAATTAATTATCTGCTCCTTGTGCCTGGGCAGAGAGTGGAGAGAGATGATTCCTAGAGGAATTGAGACAGACGAATTAGGGCTCGCTCAGTGTTCGAAGTCAATCCCAGCCCAGCCCGGAACGGCTCAGGTCTGCACAACGTGTGCGGAGTCCTGCCTGTGCCCACGCACACCGAGCTGGGCTGAAACAAGGAAGGGTTGCTCCTGTAAGGGCCTGACACTGCTCACACCAATCCCAGCGATCAGCTGAGTCTGCAGGACAACCCCGGTGGCACTGRCCGTGCTCTCCGGCCCCGGGACCAGCAGCGGGTGCCTGAGGTGCCACTTGCACAGTTCCCCGCAAGGACAGAGCTCGGGGTTTAGGCGGCAGCGGCTGAGCTCGGCACAGCTCCATCCTAACCAAGGAGGAGCGAAGAGGCTGCAGTGCACCGGTGACCTCTGCAGCCCCGCAGCTCGTACGAGGTGGAGCTGTGAGTGCCCAGCTCAGGGGTGGTGGGGCAGTCCCAGCGTCCCTGCAGGACTCGCTCAGCCAGAATTGAATGAAACACACACAGAGGACTTGATACAAACCACCTGGGTAATTCACCCACCTGGCAGAAAGAGGGCTTAAGCACAGAGTTTCAGAAAAAGCAGGTTCAGGAATGGTGAATTTCTCCGGTTGTATTTAATTGGAATATAATTGGACAGCACGAGACACCCGTCGCTCCGCAGTAATTCTGCCAAAGGAATGTGGACCCCGTTTGGGAGGGGAGGTTGTCTGAGTTCATTTCTTTGCAGATATACTTGCATTTCCCATGCAACTCAGAAAATATGCTTATCTTTTCCAGGTAGGGATGCTTCTGGACACAGCTAAGAGCTGCTGGAATGCACTCTGTGGGAAGCACAGTGGGTTCATGGCAGGAATTGCTTTCCCATTTCCCAAGCACGCCAGTCAGTTCCGCAGCAATTTCTCCTTCTCTGTTAACAATGTAAAGCTTTGGCAGATTACCCAACTTAAAAAGTAATTTAAACTGCACTTATAAAATATTTCRTGAAACATTTCTAAAAACATTGCCACTTTCACTCCCCAGCCATGACAGCAGTAGTTGAAAGGAGGAGATTGCAGTGAAACCTCTCTCTTAAACTCAGATCTCTTGAAATTTCTGCTGCTTCAAGCTGCTATTTCTATTCTGTATTCACTTAAAAGGTGTGGAAAATAGGCATATTCAATATCAGATTTTGTTGTTTTAAAACTCGTGGAAGTAAATACTTTGATCTAATCACATGTAAATTATGTGTCACTGTTAAAATATGGGACTGCATGTAAATCTCAGATACAAAAKAAGTCATCACCGTCTCCATGTAGAATGAAAAGAAATGTAGCATATTAAAATCAGGAGGTTCAACTTTATTAGCATAACAGCTTCAGTTGATATTCATGTGCACCAAAAATGCATTCACAGCAAAATAACTCAGAAAGAAGAAAAGCCCTGATTCAGCACAGTAATTTAACTCATATTTAGCTTTGAGCATGTGCTTAAGTCCAGCTGGGCTTAAGTCCAGATGAAGAAACATTCTCTGATAGACATGACAAAGTCAGTAAAAGTTAAGCAAATGACTGCAGGCTGACCAAAAAATCCAGGATAGTTTTAATCTGAGTTCAGTCTTTGTTTCAAGCATGTTCTGTTGTTACAAACCTCTTTATCCGGGCCTAAACCAAGCCCTCTGAGGCTGATAAATTCATAAGAAACACTGTCCTTGAAGGATGGAGGACACAAGCTTTCAGGCTGCATCAATCTGCCACTGACAGCCAAAGAGAGAGAGCGGGAAAAGCCACAGGTAACACCAGCAGAAGCCAAGTGGAGTGAACTGGTGTACATGGAGAGCTGAACAGGAGCTGTTCTTCCTTAGTTTCGTATGAAAAAATGCATAAGGCCGTGAGTTCCCACCTGCTCCCTTCTCCCTCCTGAGCTGGGCAGCAGTCCAGCCCTCCACAGGATCCTACTCCCTGCCCATCCTCCTAGCGGGGGGCACGCTTCCATTGCTGAGGTGAGGAGAAAGGGCTCCAGCTCTCCCAGGGAAGGAAGGCAGGAGATCGCTGTGTTCCTCCCCTCCACGCCAGGGTTAAGGCGCTCCCTTTGCAGGAGAAGATGCACAGTGGCAGACGCTGGTGCAGAGGAGGCCGCGGCCACCACACACAGGGACCCCTGGCCTGCCAGGCTGCCGAGACTCCTCCGAGAGCCGGCAGTGCCTTGTCAGGCTGCTCCCAGATTTCCCAGCTCACTGATCAGTGACGGCGCGTTACGGACCATCAGGGCAGTGAATCCACGGCTCAGAAGGGGGAGAGCCGAGAGGGCTCCTGTCCCTGCCTGTCCATCAGCACACGTGTGTCTGTGTCTGTGCGTGTGTGTGTGTGTCTGTGTGTCTGCGTGTATCTGTGTGTCTGCGTGTGCGTCTGCGTGTCTGTGTGTGTCTGTGTGTTTGTGTGTGTGCATCTGCGTGTGTGTCTGTGTGTGTCTGTGTGTGTCTGTGCGTGTCTGTGTCTGTGTGTCTGTGTGTCTGTGTCTGTGTGTGTCTGTGCGTGTCTGTGTGTGTTTCTGTGTGTGCATCTGTGTCTGTGCGTGTCTGTGTCTGTCTGTGTGTCTGTGTGCGTCTGTGTGTGTCTGTGTGTGTCTGTGTGTGTGT
>JACAXG010000076.1:1221502-1371502 GCA_018881555.1 Amblyornis subalaris
TGTGTCTGTGCGTCTGTGTGTGTGCGTCTGCGTGTGTGTCTGTGCGTGTCTGTCTGTGTGTCTGTGTCTGTGTGTCTGTGTCTGTGTGTCTGTGTCTGTGTGTCTGTGTGTGTCTGTGCGTGTCTGTGTCTGTGTGTGTCTGTGCATGTCTGTGTGTGTCTGTCTGTGTGTGTGTGTCTGTGTGTGTCTGTGCGTGTCTGTGTGTGTCTGTCTGTGTGTGTGTCTGTGTGTGTGTCTGTGCGTGTGTCTGTCTGTGCGTGTCTGTGTGTGTCTCTGTGTGTCTCTGTGTGTCTCTGTGTGTGTGTCTGTGTGACCCACGTTGTGCCTGGGTGAAACCATCACCAGGTAGCCACAGCAAAGGATACAAAGCAGGACTACCATGCCTGAAGAGACACGAGTGTGTTAAAAGCTGAGTATGATAAAAATTATAGGAAATGGTTTTAAACCTCTATTAAGTGGAGGAAACTTGTGTTACCCTTCAAATTACAGCACCTGGCTCCCAAACAGAAAAGGACGGAGTCTCAGCTCACACACATGCAAGAGGTCAACAGATGCCAGCTGATGAAAACAGACCCTCGGACTGCCTCGGGAGGGTGGTCTGGGGCTGCTTGGCTGCAGTGAGGAGTACTGGGAGAAGAGGGAGGAACTCTGCAGAACCACTGCTCACACCAACCCTCTGCTGATAATAACAGAACTGCTCATTAAACCATGAGCTTTTCAGGGCAACAGCAAATTCTTACTCACTTTGTACACAACACCTAGAGAAGGAAAAGTACATTGTCAGTGAAGCCAAAGATGTTAGGATAAAAATTACAATTGAAGAGAATTGTTCTCAAATTGAGGAAGAAATACACCTGAATAATCTGGGCAATGGACTGTGCCACTTGCCAGCACAGCTGTCAGCAGCATGGTAAAACATTTTGTCCTATTCCGAAAGACTTGATGCCCTAAAAGCTCTAAACTCCAGAAAAAGCAATTTGGTGACATGAATTCAGCCATTTCCCAGCAATCTTCTTTTCCAGAGCAACAGCGAGACACCCTCTTTCAAGGCACTGCGAAGTGTCGCTGGCCCCGTGCACACAGGAGGAGATCACTGCTTCCTCCCGCTGCACATTAGGTGACTTCACTGTTTGCTGTGAGCTTTTGCAAAAAGTTCCTTTCATCAGCTGCCTTTGAGGTTCTTTGAAAAATGGAAATAATTAGGCATGTGTATTTTCATTGGCACAGAGAGGCTGAAGCCTGATCTGAAAGGCTTTGCCTCTGCAAGAAAATAATAGGTCCAATTAAATGTACTTTATTCTGTGAAGTTCAAACGCCATAGCTTTGGGGGCAAGAATTACGTGCAGAACATGGATATAGGTATATATAGGACTGGGGTTAAAGATACTCTGCTTGGGTTTACAAAGCAACAATGCTGATGATTAATCGAGATGCAAAGGGAGCAAGTGTGACACTCCTGTCCAGAGGGACGAGGAAAAGTCCTGTGTCCACTGGCACTCAGTCCACTGAGAACCAAGTAACTCCATCTGCATCTGCAATATCCAGCAGCCTGCTAAAATGATGGATGTAGCTGTGATAAAAACACACTGGCCCTGAAGGGAGCTGGATCAGACCCCTAATTATCATTCATGATTCCTTGTTCAGTTAATACTTGCAAGAAGTTTCTAAAGTTTCAAAGGAATATAAATTTTATCAAAGTATTTCTAATTGCACATAAATGACAGGTACCGTGTCATTTAGCTTGGGCCGCAGGGAAGGGGCAGCAGAGTTCTCCACAACCAGTGCACAGGTGCATTCAAAACTCACAGAGAAATCAAACCTTCATATAAATGTTAACTGAAAGCAAAATTGCAGTTAAAAAACAGATAGGATGCTCTAAAAGTAATTAAAAACATGTGAGACAAATCAACATGCTGCTCTGCTTATGGGTCTGGGCCCTCTGGGGGCTAACGCCTGTCTCTGCTGCCTGCAATGGCTTTCYGTCTGTATGCTTGGACAAAAGACACTTTATTACAGTAATTTATCACCCCATAAAAGTGGCTTTCTTGTATTGCTGAATAATTTTGAAAGAAATATGCTTTAAAAATTAAAAATGCAGTCGGTGTACACACACTCGGGTCTGCTGGGAGACATTTCTGCAACTACTGTAACTGCCTGGGTAGTTTTAATACCTCTACCTTCTATTATTTAAAGTATGATGATATTTTTTCCTTCTCTGAGCTTTGTCAGCTATAAATAAAAGATAAGGGTTGAACTGTACAGGGTATCTGTAAGCACTTCCATTATTGATACTTATGTTACTTGGAGGGGGTGGTGAGACCCTGGTGCTTCTCATCTGCACCTACACCCTGAGGCCCAACTGAGAAGAGTGGTAGGTGCGTGTTTGAGAGGTCATTTTCTCTGTGCATGCTTCCATTTTTTGTCCTCCATGTGGCACCTTCCAGCATGAAAATGAGACCTCTCCACAGATATTTAATGAAACACTAAACAAAGATGTTTGGGGAAACTGAGAGAACTGCCTGATGGCATCCAGAATCAACAGCAAAGGCTTCCTAGGATAATTTCAGGACTCAGAAGATGCTCAGAGAAGGTCTAGAACTGGGTCCATGATCCTGAAATAACAAAAACGTGTTTTGCACTTTATTCTCCTAGATCTAAAGTGTTCTTTGTCTGCTGCTCCAGCTCCAGAAAAAAAGGAGATCTTTTTCTTGGCACACTCTTGTCATCCAAGGTGTTGCCCTTGTTTTTAGCACCACATCAGTCCGTGGTTTCTCAAAAGCAGTAAATTGCAGAATGACATAAGGAAAAAGAACACACTAAGGTGGGATTAGTAACAAACACACTCATCAAACTGCTGCAGAAACAGAAGGGTTGTGTGACCTGGAGTCAGTCTGAAGGAAAAGGAATGTGTTAGTAAGGCTGCTCTTAAGGCAGAGCTGTAATTTGGTTTTACAGGTTCCARTGTCCTTGCTCACTCTGCTGTTTCCACCTGTCCCAGCTCAGCATCCTTAGCCAGGACATTTGCCCCAAGGTGAGTGTCCTTATAAATCCTTTATGTACAGCTGACTCACATCATTGTTCCTCAGGAAAGTTGCAYCAAACCAAACCTCTTGTACATTTTTTCTGCCTCCTGATGTTGCTATTTCAAGAAAATTTTTGCTGTTAAACAGACAGACTCTTCAACAGGGCAAGGACTACAGACTCCATAGGAATCCTCATCTCCACAACCCCTTGGAATTTGCAAAGTGGCAGAAACTGGGCTCGGAACAAAGACATGGAAGTAATCCTAATGGATACACTGGCATGAATCCTGCTCTTCGTGTTGCTTCTTCAACGCTTTTAAGGATCATGTGGGAAATTCCAGCCCATCCAGCCAGGTACAAACCAAAGCTGGAGAGTAACTGGGAAGGGGAGCCAGTGTGAGACAGCTGTCTGTGTATCCACAGGGTCACACAGGGAAAGGGACCACTCACAGCTACACTGCTCTGAAAACAGGGAGTTTTCCTGAGAGCTAATGACTACTTTTGGGTTTATTGTGGCCCAGTGAGATCAGAGTAACGGCATTGCTCAGCCCTGGAACATCCCATAATTTCCCTGATGGATCAATAAACACCCTGAGCTGAGTGTCTCCTTCATGTTCTATTTTCCATCTTGCCTCAGACCTGGTGAGGACTGTGTCAGATACGCCTTGCCAGCCGACACTAATTTCAGATCTGCAACCAGTCTGATGCCTCTTCAAACCACAACGTGATAAAATTAGATCATTACTCACATTACGCTCTTTGCAGACTATTATCAGAGGGATGCAAAAGTATCTCCCCATTTCATTTTCTAAGAAGTGACTTCAAGACCCAGAGAGTGAGATAGTGACTCATGCTCAGAAGTTTCTTCACCAGCTTTTATTTAAGCAGAGCTAATAATGAAAAAAGCTGCTCTCTGCACAGAGACCTAAAAACTAAACACACACGGTTGCACTGTAAGAGCAGTCACACAAACCCCAGGCAGTGTGTAAATCCTAATCACTGGTCTACATTTTAAAACCAAAGGGGCTGCTAGGCAAATCTCAGGCACGCCGAAAGCAGAAGGGTGGGAGCCTGCATCCAACCACGAGCATAAGGGAGAGTCCCTGAGTTATCTCGCTGGCAGATGGGCTCCTTCTGTATCACACATCCTTGAACTGCCACTGCAGTTGGAAACACGCAGCAAACCCTCACAGAGACCCGGCAGGGCACTCGGAGGAGCCTTGTCAGACACTCACTTCTTGCACTGGCAGGTGTTGGTACAGGTACCAACCGTGTGTGACCAGAGCAGAGGTTCATTGAGCCAGTGTCCCATCTCCATCAGTGGCCAAAGGCAGATGCCTACAGTAGAGCTTAAAGTTAGRCCACTGTCTGTTAGGGCTGACCCAGGTCAGCTGTTCATTTAGGGATTCATGTGGGAAAAGACACACCAGGTTGAGCTGGACATGTCCCACATAAGCATGGCAGCATTCCTGATTTCCCAAAGTGCTTCAAAACCCTCAGCCCCACTGCTCACACTCCCCTGCAGCCATCTGTGTGACTCCCTACCAAGCACTGCTATCTTTCCAGGCATTCCCAGCCAGTCCTGCAATATCACAGAGACTTTGCAAACCTGCCTGATTATGCTTCATGTTACAGTCCCAGTTTTATACAGCTTAAAAGGCATTAATATATAATGAATTGGAGTTGTTGGCCTGTTATATATACAAGCAGCATGTGTTCAAAATGGTTACCAGCACACCAGTGGAAGTTACCATAGATAATGATAAGCTACAATTAAAAGCAATCTATTGCTCTGCTGGACTGTGTAACAGTATGTAATAAAAGATTAATCACTTATTAAAATAGCTACAAGTATTTCATTAACCTTTATGCATTATTTCTAATGGGGCTTGTCTACACTGCAGTCACTGCAGTGACTAAGTGGGCTTGGTGACAGGAGTGCTGGGCAGGATTTAAGCAGCCCAGTTCTGTGCAGCTGCTGCACTCAGAGTGCTGTGGTGCTCAGCCCCTCTGTTCACCCAGCTCCTCGGGCTGGGGTCTGGCCCTGGCCAAGCCCCAGCAGGGCACAAAGAACAGGTTCCACTGAAGTGGGAGCTGCAGCTCCTGTGTGAACGCACTCAGAGATGGTTCTGCACCACGCAGCCCTGCAGGACACCTCTGGCAGAGCCAGGCTGCTCCCTGGGAAGTGCCAGCTCCTAGGGCTGGCATCCCAAACTGAATGCCCTGGCTGCCTTCCTGCACACTGCAGAGACATCCTGCCTCTGCATAGTGGTCATTCCCTGTCATTCTCTAGTGACCAGCTGAGCTCTTGCCACCTGCTTTCCTTCCCATAGCAGAAACCAGATAGGTCTGTTTTCTGGAGAAGAGCTCTCCAAGGAGCCCTGGATGTCTGTGCTCACCTTCACTTTGTGTGAGTGTCACCTATGCTGGGAACACCCATACTGTATTTTGCTGTTTGCACCTGGGGAGCTCGTTCCATTTAGTGTGTTCATCTTCTGTTATCAGTCAGACCTGGATTTACACAGACATATGGAAACTCAGGCAAAATCTTTCCTTGGAGCACACGCTATTAGCTCTGCTGATTACTCCCAGCAGTACTTACCACTGACTAAGAGAGGCTTTCAGAACTGAAGTACTTCAAGGACTGTGTTTCCTTCAGAGAAAGCAGTCTGCTTCTTCAACACCTTGCTACTTGAAACTCTGTGCCCATGGCGGCCTATCATGAGCCTGTAGAAACTAAATCAACTCAAAAATGATGTGTGCAACTGAAAAGTGGCTTTCAGGAATGATTTTTAACCGTGTAAAATAACTCAGTGGCTTGTTGAAAGCCATCAAGAGGCATGCTTGAGAAATAGTGTTTGGAGACAGCAGAAAATAGTTCTTCATCATGAAGGAGACAGCAAAGTATTTTTAGTTCTCCCTTCCTCTCCTATGCAAATGTTATCCTTTAATGTGGCTGGTCCAAGAGTGATAAAGAACACATCTTTCTCCATCAGATGAAAGTATGATCTCTTTACTGTGTTCCTTATCATGCTTCCTCTGTGCAAGAGGAAGCCTGAATTCTTCCTTAACTTCTCAGACTCTGCTGTGTTTAAGCCAGCGTTACATTCTGTTTGGCTCTCCAGCCCTTCCAGCTCTCCGACAGAATCATCTGAGGCATTGCCTAGGCTGCAACCCTCCTTTTTCTCACATTAGAGGGACCTATTCACACGTAAGGGACCTCCATTATGCTTGATCTGAAAGATACGTGACATGTGGAAACAACATACTTTGAAACATTCATGCAGCAGTTCTGTAACCTCAGCTAGAGCTCACAAGTTGTACATAGAGAGATTCCCTAAATCACTCCACTGACACACACTGTTCAGCAAAGCCACTTCTCCTGTGCCTGGGTGCAGTTCCTGCCTGTTGATACCTTTTGCTTTTGAAGGCTGGAACTCGTCTGATATATCAAGGCTGGGAGAGGAAGCAGTATTTTGCTCACAAGGGTTTGAAATCCCCATCAGTTTGCACCTGTGCCTTTCAAGCCAAACAAAGCTCTTGTATTGCTGGATGTTACAACAACAATGTAAAGTGTTGCTTAAGTGTGCAGTGCCACTGCTCCCCGAATTCCCCAAGAGCCAGGTCGGAGCTCCCACATCGCCCGCAGCAGGTGCCAGGGAGAAAAGAGCCAATGCTGCTTCCCAGGGTGCTGCCCAGGGTGCTGCCCACAGTGTGAGTTCCCCTGACCCCCCGCAGCACCCGGGCAATTCGGGTCTGAGCAGCCAGGTTTGGGTACCCGGCCCAGAACCATCGGGTGTTTCTGAACTCAATATTCTATGGGAGTAACGAGACAATCCAGAGAGAGATGCCAAATACCTTTTTTTCCCTTGATAAGTTTTTGACCCATACAATAATTTTGCAGAATTCAAAGTATAATTTGTATAAAGAAGACTCTCTTTTTTTGTTATCTTAAGACTCCTGCTTTGCAGAACATGGTCTCTCTGCAAAACTTGTCACAGTAGTGGAAACTGCCCCAGTGCTGAAATGGGGGAAGGTTAATGAAGATTCAGCAGGTAGCTATGATTCCTTAAAACTTTTCTTTGGCATATGTCTCCTTTGGCAATAAAAAGGGGTTCTCTGCTGTGGACATTATAGAGAGGGTGTGGAGCACAAGGAAAATTATGAACTGTTTTCTGGAGTGCAAGTGCCTTTCAGTTCTGGTATGTACAAACTTACATCTTCTGCTCAATTTGACAAGAAAGCAGAGTTTCACTAAATTGTCCCTGCATTTGCTCCATCCCACTTACCGCTTTCACATGCAGAAAGCATTCTTCTTCTTTTCAAAGATCCAAAGAAGGCAGGTCTCAAAAGAGAGCATTCCTGCCCAGGGTTGGATCTAGAGCTCCGCACTTGACTGAATTAATAACGGGTGTCCCTGAACTCACTTTTCACAGTATGAATGAAATATTTTTCACCCTTTGCTTGCCTCTGTTCTTGGCACTTCTGCAAACTATGAAAAGCTGAAAAATCTGGAGCTTGCCAAGAACTGTTAATACAAAAATGTAATCTTTCCTCTCTGGTCTGGCAGTCACATGTGTCAAGGAACATCTCGTGTCTGATCTTGGACAACACCTGAGCTTTTTCATACAAAATGGAGCAGAGCTGGGGCTCCACACATGTTGTACAGCTCTCCCTTCTCGTGCAGTGTCAGGAGCAGTCAGGCACTGCAGCACAGCTCAGCCTTCCTGTGTGCTGCTTTCACACCTACGTAGTTTAGCCTGTGCTGCAAAGTGGTCTTCTCTCTTGACAAAGCAATATTGTTCCTAATGTTAAATATTTTGTCTCTCTTTAGCCACGTCAAAGTGCAGTTTCCCACAGAGCAGGACACAGTACTGTGTAACTGGGTATGTTAAGCCAGATACCAGGTCTGGTTTTAAGAAGTGCTGAGCACTCACAACTCCTGTCGCAGTCAGGAGGTGCTTTATGTTCCCTGAAACCACAAGCCCCGCAAGCACAGCTCTCCGTGTCCCCATTCCCCAGTTCTGAACTCGAGCCCACTGTGTTCCCAAGTGCTCCAGCACTCCCAGCTGATGTAAATGAGCCATACTCTACCGAGGTCAGCTGGACCCACAGACTCGCACTGGTGCTCTGATCCCAGCTTTGGCAAAGACACCGTGGGGCTCTTCACTGTCTGGCCCATATTAGTGTTTCAAATACATAAAATACTGCATGCAAGATGAGATGAGATCGCTTGAATGGGACAGGGATTATCAGGAAGCCAGGCTGGGCAAGCAATTGCGTGATGTGCACGCCTTGTCCCATGCCCTGAAACACGGCACCAGGCACTGCCGTCCAGATCCCTGCTGGAACACCCGGCGGCCGCGGTAACGAGCAGAGCGGGGCCGGACACACCAGCCTTGACAGGCTGTAACGGGAGCTGTGCACCCAGCTGCACGTGCTGTAAAACTCTCCTTGACACCACCACAGTCTGCTCTCTTGGAGCCCTGGAATGGTTTCAGCATTTCTCAGACAGTATCATATCAAATTACTGAAAGTATTTTCAAAGAGGTGTTTGCTTCCCTACATTTTGTTTGAGTTAATAAAAAGTGACAGAGTTGGAGAGAAAGCAAAGCACATGTGCTCCTGGAAAGAAAAAAAAGCCAGTCAACAAAAAATGTGACCAACTGGAGACCAGTGCAATCAGGATGGCTTGGAAACATCTGCAGCCAAAGAATGAGGGAAGGGCATGGGAAAAGAAGGAACGAGGAGGGGAGAAGGCAGCTCTGCAAACCTCAGGCTGTCCCCCATGTACTCCACTTGCTGCCTTCTCTTACAGATGCTTGTCTAGATGTGGTTGAGTGCAACAAGCAGATAAGGCCAGCATGGCATAGGAACTGCTGCACTTCAGCAACAGCACCTGGCTCCTCAGGAACAGATATGGTCTGCGGGCTAGGAAGAAGAATCAATCTCCAAGGCTGACATTCTGGTACCTTTTAGCAGCACTAAATAGAAGATGGTGGCAAGAGGAGAAGAGGACTATTTTATTTATTTGGAAGTGCTAGAAAACAGTTTTTTGTTTCTTTCTAAGGTCAGGCATGTGTTTGTAGCTTGGAGCTAATTAAAATGCTAAATTACCTCCACAACTGCAGAGGAAAATCATAAGTTAATTATATGTGACAAAAAAAATTTAAGTTTCTTAGTTCATTTTGAGATAAACAAATGAAACCACTAAGATTTGTTGCTTTGGTGGCTTTTCATAACAGGAAATAGTMATACCACATTTCTGTCTGTAGGAACTTCCTCTGGTTCCCCTCTTGGCACCAAGGGAACTATAGGAAGCTGCCTGAAACAGGCACAAAAGCTTTGCTGTGGCAGGAAGCCAGTTCCGTTCACTTTCTGTCTCCTGCTGAGGTTATTGGGAACCCCTGAAAGGCTGCTGGCACTTGGCTGAACAGGAAAGGAAAAGGTCTGCGTCCGGCAGCTCTGCACTCTTAACTTAGACACACAAGGGAACTCAAAGAGGAAAAGTAATGCCCAGATTTCCTCTTCCAAGCTCTGTTTCTCACAAGGCGATGCAGCCAATCTCAGCCCAGGACCAGAGCAAGGCAGTCAGAGCCCAGACCAAAGCCATCCACGCACRCAGACAGGTACTGCACTCTGCACTCACGGCAGCCTTCTTGCAGACTAACGTTAAAAGGCAGACGACACCCGTGGCAACCAAGTGAAAGCTCAACTCATCACAAAACAAGTCCTTTGACATGTCACATAGGGTCCCATTAAAGTCTCCACATCCCAGCCTTGAACGTCCCTGTCTGAAGTTCCAGCCACTCCTGTTACTGTCCTGCCAACGTGGCGCAGCTGCAGGCTCGGAGCAGGGGCTGCTGCACTCCAAGTTTCCCCCTTGTTTTAAGAAGCCCATTGGTCACTGCTGCTGAAGTTGTCTGCCAGCCACGGTACTGCCCCTGAGTGCACAGAGCTCTGCAATGCCCTGCCACTGCTGTGTGGGGCCAGGGCTGCCTGCGCCCAGGCAACGGGACCTACAGTGTGAAGAACAGGCAAGGGTCACTGCAGATCCTCTGCACGGGGCATATCTGGATGCTCCCCTACCAAGTCTGTGGCACTCCAAAGGGCCTTCTATGTGCCAGAGCAATAATGGTCACTGAATGGTCACTATTAGCCACTGGAGTATGTATCTCACTCAGACACACTGTTAAAATACATCTTCCTAATTTGGAAAAGCAGATTTTGCCATCCTCCCCCTCTTCAAGCTCAGAAATGTTAACAAATGCTGCAGTTCAGAGGTATGAACACGGCTGTCCTAATAATGTGTCTCTCTAGATTCTTGTCATGATGCCCTGGTGATATTCAGCGTGATAATGAAGGCAAGCGGGGAAGGAAGAACAGAGAAAATAGCAAACAACCTGGGAATAATGTGGAGTTGCCATGAAGAGTCACAGATTTGCTTACTGGAATTTAGAGCAGTTTGATTTTTTCTCTGAAGTCCTGCTTGCTGCAGCAGAAGCCTGTACATAGCAGCAGAACCACTCAATGGGGCTCAACACTGCAGGGGCAGCTCAGGTACAGATGAAAAGGTTTGTCCTGGGCACTTTGTCAGCTCAAAGTTGCCCTTAGCCTACAAGATCCAGATGGAATGAGAGGGTACAAACAGCCCCAGGGCTGACATCACCTCACAGCCTCGAGACATTCCTAGTTAAAATGCAGGAATGACCTCTCCTTTCCAACCATCCCTGGAAAGCACCTGGGCTGCCAGTCACTGAAGAGATCAAGGGTCGAGAGAGCAGAATGGAAAAATAGCTCCTCCAGTTTGCTGCAGGACCTCGGGAGGTTAATGCAGCTGGGAGTGAGAGATGGGAAAGTGAAAGGGGATGGAGCAAATGAGAGAGACAGGACCCGCTTGTAGCAGAAGGTGCAGGGATAGAAGGAGGGCCTGGAATGGCTCCATCCATTTGTTCTCTCAGCCCAGCTGCCTCTTGCCTGCAGTCGCTCCTCGCCCCCAGCACCTCCAGCACTCCCAGCACACCCAGCCCTGCGCCCTCTCTGTTGCTCCGGAGCAAACGCGCCGTGGGGATCCGTAGTGAGATCAGCAAGGGATCCAGACATCTCTGTTCCTCCAGAACTGCAATGCATTGGAGCGAAGTTAGCTTTTCATTTTCTGCTCATTTATCTGAACTTTCATGATATGGTCAAGGTGGCAAAACTTCACTGTGTAACTGGGCCTAAAGCAGTAAGAGCCTTTTGCTAGTTTCTGCAGAACTCTGTACATATAAATTTATCAATTTGTGAGATGATTTTTTTTGTCTTGACATTTGTTTTTTATCTTTCTTAATAGACACAATGTTTAATTCACTGTAACTAAAGACGCTGGGATTTTAGTGAGTTTTCTGTCAGTTCCCATAACTCATTTTGATGGGAACCCATTGGATTTTAATGGAAACCTATTAGGTGAGCATATTGAGATCATTAATGAACTCGATGTGCAATTATACGGGGAACCACCTAAAGGTAATTAAAACCTATCAAGACCACTAGGGAATAAAGAGAAAGGAAGTTACTCTTGTTTAAGACAATTAGTGGAGACAATGATCTGAAAACAAAATAAATGATCCTTGATGAAGAAAAGCTATGTAAGTGGCTACCCTGGAAGAGATAGGCCGTGCAAACAAGAGTTTCTTTAGGAAACCAACAACTACTGTAGTTATTTTCTATTCCAAGTGGTGCTTTGACAGGGAAGTTCAGCCTTTTCCTTCCTATTGCTTAACTCTTTGACATTTTGCTAATCCTCTGGTTCTCTGGGTCTGGGGCAGAAGAGCACAGATTGTTCTGACACCTTTGTGCTTGTAGACCCAGGCASAGGGAAACAAAGGAGAGTTAATTCCTGCTGTTTCGGAAGGATCTGCTGATGACATTGTGCCTGGATTGTGCACACACACACCATTTCCTCTGTGTTCAGGGTAGCTGGAGAGGCTGCATGTGGCTAACAGAACCCAGGAATGGCAATACCCCAGCAGATGGGTTCCAGCATGGCAGGGAGCAGAGCTGYGTTCCACTCTTATTCCAAAGACTCAAATGCAATGAAAATTTTCCTTTAGTCTAGTACCRTTCTGCCCTGTTGAAGTGCTGCTTGATGCCAGGGACATATCCCCCTAACCATGAAAGGCCAGCATCTCACAGAGCAAGGAATCTGCAGGCTCAGAAAGTGCCCCCAAATCACTGATATATTCCTCAAGATCACAAGAAATTCTGTGGACCAGTGGACAGTTAAAGGGTCCCTCACTCCACCGTCCCTGATCCGCTTCGCATGCCTTTAGTGCAGAAACAGGGAGCACAACGTAATTAGCTGGCAGGTGATGTCCACCAAATGTCATCCCTGAACACATTTGCTTTAGTCCCTATTCACCAGCATCGACAGCAAGGCTGCTTCCCCATCCACTGGCAAAGGCTTTCGCCAAGATTTTAGAATTCAACAATGAAACAGGCCTGCAACTAAAACATTTATCTGGCAGTTTTCCCTCTTTAAGTCAAAGTGTTATGTTGGCACACTGTGCTGTGGGTGGCGATTTGCCAGAGAAAAGCATGTGTTGGAAAACCTTGCTCAATATTATAGCAATCTCGTGCTCGCAAGCCTCGTACGACTCGAGGAGGAGACTCTGCCAGGGGGGCTCGCGGCGTCCGCCCCTTCCCAGGGCAGGCACGGAGCAGAGCTGCACACTCGCCCCGAGCTATCCACAAATGAGGTGTTGCTGGCCACAGCCTGGTGCGTTACATGTCCTGCTGGGGAGGAGTGGGAGAGCTGGGGGTTGTAGGGTGACTGCCTGGAGTACAAGTCAGCTGGTCAGCAGGAGGCTTTGTGGAGGATAGCACAGAAAGACATTGTTTTATATTTTTTAAACATTGCCCTGCAGGTCCTTAAGTTTCTTTGGGACCAGCCGAAATGTTGGACAGCTCTGGTAGGCTTTTTATATGGGACAGATAATCCTCACTAAAGCAGAAAGACAGACCAGAGGGACTTGCCTGTAGTACAGAAAAACATATTGAGAAGGCAGCAGTAACTTAATATGCAAGAGAGGCCTGGATTCAGAAGTCAGTTGCATCATTCATTTAGCAACACTCAAGCTACGGAGCAAGAGCTGGGCTGCCAAGTGTGTGCACTGGGCATTGTGCTCCTGCCAAGTTACATCTTAGAGGAGCCAAGGAATGAGCCAGGACAAAAACAAGAGGATGGAATGGAGGAGTACTGAGCCAAAGAAAATCAGGACTCTCTTCCCCCTATGTTCAGCTGCCCAGGTACCTGGCCAATGATGGGACCAGGAGAACAGGGCCTGTGAAAGCTGTGGCCATCCCACTTTCCAGGTCAGCAGGGCAGAACCTATTGGCACAGCAGAGCTTGGTGCCAGCAGAGCCGTTCCCTCAGCAAATACTGCCAAGCCCTTCAGCTAAAATGTCCCTCTGGCCATCCAGATGAAGTTCAGCCCTTTGAGGCACTTCTAAGCAGGAGGTCTCTGAGACACGAAGGCTGCTGCTGAAAGAAGGGCTCTAACTCAGCCCTGGCTTCTGAGGCTGGGGGTCACTGGGTGAGATAGGGACCTCTGTTTTTTCAGCCAGCATGATCTGAGCAAGCCCTCTTCCCAGTCCGAGCACAAGCAGGACACGGAGAACAACACACCTTCTGTTGTAAGACACTACCTACAAAGCTGTTACCAGAACTGGCAGCTAAGTCAGACATCAAAAAGCCACAAAATAGGTTATTATTCCTTCTGCTTTTTCAGCATAATGTACACGTGTATTTCAAAGTCTTCAGACATATCCTTATCCTGCTGTCCCATTTTACTCCCCTCCTGCTCCCTTCTCTGTCCCCACAACAGCCTCTAGGCCAGGTGTTCACCAAGCACGTGGCTCTGTGAATCCCACCAGACAATGGCAAACTGCACCTCCTCTGTGTCATCTGATTTTTCTCCCTCAGCTATAGTGAGCATCAAATAACCTTTTTCACATCAATCTCTTTAACATAAAGTTGTGCAACACCCCCAGGGTCTGTTTGAGACTCTGGCTGTTGTTGTACTAGGGCCAGAGTTGCTGCTGTAATCACCAGGAGTTACAGCCCCCCTTGAAAAGCACAGTTTCAGCTATAAATTCCTTAGTCTGGATTGTGATTTCTCATTACACTTTGAAGATTAAATCAACGGGCTTCAATCCTCTCCTATGTTCATGCAGCGGCAACACCAGAATTGGCTTTGAATCACCTGGATATAGAAAACACAGCACAGGTAAGTGTCAAAGGTTCTGGGGGCAGTCTCTCAGCACTGCAAGCTCTTGAGCTAAGCCAAGCCCTAGGAGCAGTGTAGCGACAGGAAGTGACAGGCCAAGCTGCTACAGCTATCACCGAGTGTGGTTACAGCAAAAGCAATTTCGTTTCTCTTTAATGAGGTTTCCAAGTAAAACCATTCTGGGTTTTCCAGGATCTTCATCTTGCTCTATTTAAAACTGCCGGCGGGGCAGATGTCGCACAGGAAATCCCAGCGCCGGGCAGCTCCTCCTGCCCAGCAGAGCCTGCTCTCCTGAGCTGCAGAGCAAACACTGGAATCTAGCACACCTCAGTGGAAGTCAGCAGAAGAGCCCCCGTGTCGGGGCTCCCGTGCTTGGAGCACTTACTGCTCCAGCTGCCAGGCAGAGCTGGAGCCTTTCAGACTGAGGGGAACTGGGAGGCAACCACTCTGGAAGAAAGGGTCACAGAATAAAATAGCCCTGCAGCATGCACTCAAAATTTCTGTGCAAGCAGAGGAACACCTCACTTCCTCTGAAAAACAACATCAAATCAAAAAAAGTTGTGTGTAGAGCAGGAGGGGAAAAACATGTGGCTGTGATTCATACATCAACCTTTCATTAATAAGCCTTCTATATTTCTTCTATCTGCTCCACCTTGCTGATGTCTGGAGCTGCTGTGCTTTCACATGTCTTGCAATGCATACAGAGTGTTTTCAGAAAAAATAAAGATAATACAGTAATACTGTGCTTGTGCCAGCAACACCAGTCATCCTTCAAACTGCTCCCCTCCTGACAGAACTGCATGCAATGTACGTGCCTGAAATCCTCCTTAGGAAACCTAGCCTGTTTCGTCTTTACCCTCCATTTGAAATGAAGCAGGAGATGGGAATAAAATCCTTTCATTTTCTGCAGTGTTCTTGCCTTTTGTCTCCGTGGTGTGGCTGGCCTTGCCCCTGCTGCAGCTGAGCCCATTCTTTTGCTCCATGTTCCAGTTGGGATTTTTGACCTTTGGAAGAAAATAGCAGTTCTACCACCAGCAGGTTCTCAGTTCAGAAATACTTCTTCCATAAGGGACACCACTCCATTCGCCTTTCCTCTTTCCCCAGACCACCAGCAAAAGCTTCAATTACCTTTCCTTGCCACCCCTGCAAGCCATTTAACCCTCAGCTTTGCCCTGGGCAAGCTCAGTAACTGATTTGCCATTGCTTTGTGCCTGTGTCTCCTCAGATATCTGAAGCAACACAGATCAGAGGGGCAGACACACAGCAAAACTTGAGGTAGGAGCTGGGATCTGGAGTGGTTTTACTTTTTGGCCTTTGTTTTGTATGTCTCTCTTCAACCCAGCTGCTGCTGATGGAGGCCATGAGAAGGACCTGAAAATACCCACAGAAGTGAGGGAACAACATGAGATCCAGGACGTCATTTTGTATTTGTTGTTCCAATCTAACATAACTAAACATTAATATTGTCCTTGGATAGATTTATATGATTTTTGGTGTTTGCATTCCCCAAACTTAATGGAACCCTTCCAAACCTGTCACAGTCACTAYAGGCTGTCACAGACCCTTCCCACAGGGTGGGTACCAAACCCACCGTTTTCGTCAGTCTGCAGTCACCTAAACCAGTCCCACACTGAGTCCCTGCTTCCCAAGACACACAGCTTCCCTGTGCCAATATAATACACGGATCGTACCTGTATATCACATTAGCACTGTGATAGCCTATTTTCATCCCAATCCTCACACTTACTCCTGGCTCTAAATTGTTCTTTATAAAGAGGTCTGCAGGGACCTTGTTATTTTTATTGCTGTAATAAGGCAGCTCTACAGGAGAGAAGGAAAGTGTTTAGAAAGATAGCAAAGGCCCCGGGGCTGTCTGAATGTCAGGGAGGGCCTGTTGCAGAGGCCAAGCAACTTGGGCTCTCGCCTTGGTGAACACTAATCAATTTGGCTTGCAAAATGTGTGCCAGACAATGAAATACAAAGGGTGAAGGTGCCCAACTCAAGGATTAACCTGCACCAGTATCTCTGACCAAGAAAGGAAGAAAACAGAGATACAACCCCTCCTCAGACAGTGCTTTGGGGTGGTGCTCCTCCTTCCATCCCCAGGGAACAGGCACCTTCAGCCGCAATTATCTGAAACCTGGGAAAATGCTACGAAAAAGCAAATTACCAGCAACACTTTTATGTATTTCAAGTAATTCAAAGCACARGCTCATCAGGCAGGTGATTAATGGTGATACCCAAGGTGTGTGCTCAGCAGGCACCAGTGCTCAGCAGCCCTGTTAGAGGACGACGGATACATAGATAGTTAGACAGACAGACAGACAAAGTGTCCTGGTGGATCTGGAGAAGATGAAGTAGCACATTGACAGGTGAGAAGTGCCTGTCAAGAAAGAGAATCAGCACACTGACTGAAATAGCCATTGATCCCATCAGTGCCACTATCTAACCCAAAAGCAAATCCTCCAGCATGCATGACAGAAGATCACAGCCTGGATTTAATTTCCAAATCATGCAGTAATAACATAGAGAGAGATAATGCTAAAGGTAGAGCAAGTGTAAGAGACTGGCAGGGTTACAGCTGAAGCAAAAACAAACATTAAATAAATTGGGTGACAAGAGCTGTGCCCGCCCTCACCAGAGCCACTCTGGCTGAGCAGAGATGCTCCGAATGCTTTTGACCAAATGTCAAAACTCAGGAAATGCTGTTTCATCAAGAACTGAAGTGCTCCCTGGGAACATGGGCAGCTCAACAAAGCTTGAAATAGGAATACTTCTGAACAATTTGTGCCTACATTCTGAAGTCTATATCCCTATATACTTTATTGTTATATATCATCTCTGACACTTGAAAATCATTGCAAAGAAATGCTTCAGTATTAGAGATTTGTAATGGTTTGATAATGCTATTTTGCAGGTTTTTTCCCAACTGAAATACTTCAGATATTTTGACTAATATAGCATTTCAACATTTTGATTTTTATCACAATTTAGGACCAAAAAAAAAAAAGCCCTGAAATACCAGAATTTCTTGGGGGACCAATATTTTGTTTTCCAAAATGCCTTATTGCTGAGGAGAAACTAAAAAGTTAGTGTCTTGGGAAGTGATTCAGTGCTGCAACAGCATCTCAGACGTGAGAGCACACTGTACTAATAGATGAGGCTGTTGTATGATGCTAATGTGGAAACTGGAGCTCCAGCAAACCGTTCATCTCCCTGGTGAACAGCTGAGCTCAGTAGCTCACAACTGTTTGCTTTATGTGCTCCCTTGTTGTTGCCGTGAGGCCAAGAACACATATTCAGTTCCCTCAGCATTCCTGCAAGCCTTAATACTCATTCCAGGTTCCCTCTTGGCACAGAGAATTTGCTGGCTTGATCCAAAAGTGAAAGCCTCTTTTCTTGTCTCAATCCCATTGCTTTCAGCAAAGTGGCAACTTGCTTTTCCGAGAGCGCTAGGACTGAAAGAAAGAGCTCTCCACTCCATACCTGTGTGACCCACAGAGGCTTGGCCTGGAAGATTTGCAGCGGGAGCCGTTCTGCCACCATTATCTCAGAGTTCCTTTTCAGATCTTACAAGGCAGTGATTGATCTGCCCATTGCAGTGGGTTTGACTAACATTTCATTACCTGTCCCAACTGAAAATGTTGTTTGATTTAGGTTCAAAGAGCTCATTATGTAGGGCTTTTTCTTCCTCAGGAAAAAAAAAATGAAATGCAGAATAAGGGAGTATCAAATCCTGAGCTAATTACAATTTGCCAAGGTTTGGTTGGTGTATGAGTGTGTCTGAGATTTTGCTCATTACCAGTTGTATAATATGATTTCCACTGCACAGTTAATTAGTACCCAAAAAATAACCTAAGGAATTTACACAAGCCTAGTTGGAGGACAAGAAATAAATCACTGAGGAGTAGGTCTCGGGAAAGTCCCCAGTGAGGACACTTTCACTATTGATGTAAAACACTCAGAGGTTTAACTTTCAAAACAGACATTTTGGGAGAAGCTCAGAAGCATCTCAAGGAGAGTCTCTGTGCCATGTTCACACACTCGAACTCCATTTCATTCCACAAGCTCAGTGCTTTTATGTAGCTGATGCCAGCAATCTCCAAACAGGCCCCAGCCCAGGCTGGGTCCATTGCCTTGGCAGGGGCACCGAGGAGACGTCCAGCCTGGCTGCAGGCGGCTGCCTTTCATCGCAGCACTTGGTTTCCAAGACTCCCCTTCTTTCAACAGTTCTTTCCAAACACCTGAAGCTGACTTAGAGAAACTTGACTTAAGCACTAGCACAGACACCTCTTCCTTCCACCGCCACAGTATTCACCCTGAGACAGTGGAAAATGTCATCGATCCTTTGAAGTCAAGAGAGCCAAGATAGACCGGTTGACAGATCTGCTCCCTCACAGTCAACCAGGCTCCCTTTGGTTATGTGCAGACAAGTGAATTACCTTCCCAGCTGTGCAGTGCGACTGAGGAATAATCMTCTTACTCCTAAAAGGCTTCATCTTGGCGAGTGCTGTTCACCACGGCAGGAACGAGACATACTGGAAAGACGCCACTTCAATTTTGAGGCAGATGGGTTTTACTACATGTGTGGGTTTGGTGCATTTGGTTTGTTCTCCACGTTCGTTGAGATATTTTGACCTTCGGACTGAACCTGAAAGGACCCTCTCTATATTCCTTCTAAACCAGTTCATTCATTCCTACTTTCTGTCCTTTTCAATTCAGATGCTTTTGCCCTTTCAAACATGTGCAGTTGTTCTGTCATGAGTTCTATCAGCCAAAACAGAAAATAAAATTTACAATGTACACAAGCAGACTCTCAGTGAGCCTCTTCCAGCAGCTTGGCAAGAAATAAAGCCTACTGGGAAGTATTAAAACCAATGACCATCCCAGACTCTTTAAAAAGAAGTTAGATACCAGTAACCCAATATGTTGCTGTAAAATGTCTTGCTCTGTCCAGGTCTGTGTTTGTCATCATATCAAAGCCTCGAAGTGGTCTCCACTTCGCCTGTATTGGAATTCTTCATTATTCACCACTCCTCCCAAATCTGATGTGATCTGCAAACTAGAAAATCTTGCTTTCTATGTCCTCAGCCAAGTCTTTCATACACTGTAACTATCAGAAAGACCAGGATCCGCCAGTGCAGTCTCCTACAGTACACGCTCCTTTATTAACTTGTCTTTCATCTTGAAAGGCTTCTATTTATGCCTCCTTTCCCCACTCTGCTCCTGTCCTCTGGCCAATTTTCAATCAGTGAGCCAATTCTTCCCCTTTCCAACTCCCCACCTTTAGACATTAACCTCCGACGCGGGACCCTGTCAAACACCGTCTGAAGATCCAAGCCTCTCCTGACTCCTGCTTAGCCTCTTGTCTATGCCGACAGGAGTGTATGTTCTAAAAAAAGAAATTTCCAAAAGTTAGCGAGGCAGAAAAGGTCCTTTCCGGAAACCATACTGGCTATCTTTGGTCAAGCTGTGCGTTTCTCAACAGGCCACCTTTCATCTATTAAAACATTTTCTAAGACTTGTCTTCACCTGAAGGGAAACGAACTTCCCTGCAAGACCCTGGTGCACATCTGGGTCGTTCCTTAAATAATGGTGGGAGGCTGTCCGCCTTCCACCTTTGAGGAATCTCCTGCAAAACACTTCAGCTCTGTGAAGTGCCTGTGAAAACCTTTCCAATTTAGACCCACAGTTCCTTTAACCTGTTTAATAAGAGAGCCATAGAGTAGGGGGTTTGGTACCAACCATCCACTTCACACCCTCCAGCTCCCTGAAAGCTTCATTTTCTGTGCTCTCTTTTCTTTGAGGAATAAAGTCTGGTTTCCACCTTTCTACTTACAACTTTGGTCCAGGCAGCTCCTCTCTGACTCAGGTGTATTCTCTCTGCCAGTAGCCAAGCCTGATATTTCTACTTGCCTTTTCTCTACTCTACAACCAATAGATTAAAACAAAATTAGTTTCTGTCTTTGCAGCCAGCCTTTTTCTTCCTGCTGACGTGCAGACTCTGCCAGCTTGTTCTCACCCTGCTCAGCTCCAATGCCAAAATGTCCCCAATTACCAAAGAATCCCATATATCCTACTCTGTGTGTGATCATTCCTACACCATTACCTGCCGCTCAATTCAKAGCCTCTCCTAGAGGCAGCGGTAAACCTGTCTCAATGTGCCACTTTACACCCACACTGAGTCTCCCTGGTCTCCAAGGAGTGTCTCGATTGACAGTCACCTTTCTGCCATGCCATTTATTGAGATATCTGTGTGCACAAGCAGCTTCCTGCCTTGYATGCCACACGAGGAGATGAATATCCCATGTTGCTTACAGAGCCACAAAAACAGGTATTTTCCCAGGCCACTGTGTTGTTTTGCACGACTAGAAAGAGCTGATTTAAACACATTCCCACAGTTTTATGGGCTTGTTACAGTACMTCGTGGGGAGTGGCTGCAATTTGTATCTTCTGCAAAGACTGAACTCCTCACAGGCTGCCCAGTTCACCCAAAATGTACCGGTGTAGGGAGAAGTAAAAACAGTTCTGCTCTCTCGGCCCAACTTCGATGTTCTTCACACCAAGGCAAGGCAACTCTTCCCTTCAGCTTCTCTTTCACTGTCCTGCATTTAGGTCATACAAGGCAGAGACAGTTCCTCACCAGAAACCCTTCCAATCTCCAGGAGAAACAGTGATAAAGCAGCAATTCTTCTGGCAGCTGGTGGAGCAGAGGACTGAGAACCAAGCTGGCAGCTCTTCATGGCATCATCCCAGGCAGACAACCTGGCCGACAAAGCTCTACACTGCAGGCTACTGTGAGCAGCAGCTACGTCAAGAGGAAAAACAGCTGCTCCTCTGAGTTTTCCTGAACTCCTCTGAGTCCAAGGGCTCCCCAGCCCCAGTTGCACCCACCTGGCCAGACATGGCCTAGGGGAAGGTTCATTCTGGAGGGAAGAAAGTAGGTCAGGCCTCTCACAGGTGCTTTCCTGGCTGCCTCTTATGGCCTTGAGGAGACCTTAAACCATCAGTTCAGCAAAAGTGGGGAGAGAGGCAGGAAAGGTGGACTGGCCATTCCCAGCACAGCCAGGGCTGCAGCAGGGACAGGACAAGGCATCTTCCCTGCTCTGGTGTCCTGGCTGCGAGGTCGTCTGCCACTTCCAGCTCCATCCCTGACTGCAGCAGACTCTCCTTGTCCTCTGGACTGCACCTCCTCCCCCTCGGCCCCAAAGATAGCCAAGGTCACATTTGCTGAGTTCCAGGCTCCACAGCAGCTTTGTTTGTTTCAGACAAGCCAGGGGGAGCAGACAAGAGAGAGTCAGTCAGTGTTATCACAACTAATGCAGCTCATTAGAATTGTTTTAAGCTCTGAAAGCAAATGAATATCTAATGAGATTTCCCCCCAGGTGTAATTAGAAATA
The DNA here is from genome assembly GCA_018881555.1 of Amblyornis subalaris. Classification (NCBI taxonomy): domain Eukaryota; kingdom Metazoa; phylum Chordata; class Aves; order Passeriformes; family Ptilonorhynchidae; genus Amblyornis; species Amblyornis subalaris. Next base: position 1,243,193 of record JACAXG010000076.1, read on the forward strand.
AGCTTTACATTGCTCTAAAAATACCCTCCAATTTTTTGAAAAACTAAATGCAGATAACTGGAAGCTCTAGTTACACTTAATGAACTGAACAAAGCACATTGAAAACTAAGAATATTTTAATTGTGTTTATTTAGCCTTCAGCAAAGGATCCAAGACATTTTCATAACCATCAAATTAATTTCAAAATGCTCCTTTGTAAGTTGTCCAGCCAGCAATGTCGATGTTGATCATATACAGAGGACTATTTCCTGATTGGACAGTCCATTTACAAAACAATGCATTATTCAAGAAACTGGAGCCATCTCTTCACCAATTCTTCCTCCCATGGGCAGTTTAGAGTATAAAAAGAATTTATCAATGCAAGAAGAAACACTGCAGTTCTGGTTAGTGAAAATAATTATGATTTCATATCTTCTTTCTCCGTATTTTCCCCAAAAAGAATGGTGATGAAAAAATTCACTTTCTTTAAAATTCCCAAAAATTACTGAAGTAGGTATTACCTTTCACATTCACTTTAATTGGAAGTTAACTTTGTATCACTGAGTATCCCAAACGACCAATTTATTTTGGCAACTATCAGCCAGAGCTGTCTAAAACTCTGACCTTTGAAAGAAAAGAAGCTGCAGTTTGATAGGTGTATCATCTTTCCCTGGAAGTGTTTAGGACTCAATCCTGGTTTTGACTAAATAAGCAAAATATCAACAGGATTTTGTGCCACGGTTTCTCTGCCTCTGCGGGTTGCTGCCACACTTGCAAGATGGAGTTTGAGGTGGCCACCTTCCATCAAGATCCCTCCAACCTCAACCTGCAAACAGAGCTTTAGCCAAAGAAACAAATTCATAGAATGGGGGCTGTGATGAGACCTTTCCTAGGAACTTTCAGTATCATTCCACTAGAAAATTCAAAATCCCACTCAGTTCCTTAGACTCCCCTGCACTTCCACCAAAAATAACAGGACGGCTGCTTCTTCACAGCTTCACCCACAAGTCCCTGAACAAGCAGGAAAGAGCAGGGCACAGGAAGGGACCAGGGCAACTCTCCAGTGTGCTTCTGCTCATTGTGCCCCTCGAGTGGCCACTGGAGCCCAGGCTGGGCCGGSCTGGCTGCGCTGCCTCACCCGGCCCAGGTAGTCACATCCCATCCGCGTCCCTTGTCTCCGTGCTCGCCGGCTTCCTCTGAAGCATCGCAAAGGAGAGTTAATTAATTCTGATCACTCCTAATAGTCTTCTAGGTCACAAATTGGTGATTCAGCTTCATTAATTTGATTTCTAACATTTCATCCTTTGCACTCTCTGCCCGATTAGCTTCTTGAAATTTAGTTTCAGTAAATGGGATGAGCAAGGCAGAAACTTCCAAAGAGATTTTCCTCACTGGCATTTGGAGGACACGCCACAGCGCAAAACCCCCGGACCCACAGCCAGCATGCGGTCACCTCAATTTTGCAAACTTCCTGATGACAGGGTGGTGTGGCCAGGCTGCAGTCCGAGTCACTTTGGTAAGGAAGCACTGATTCTCCTTTCACTCAGACAGGCCTAAATCAGGAAAAGCACCAGCACAAATTGCACTAGAGCAAGACTAGCACAGAAGAAAAATCAGACCATAGAATGTCTGCAAAGAACAAAGAATTAATTCTTCTGATCGTGTTTTTAAATAAAAGCGGACATCGATTTGTAGGAGTATGTAAGCAGAGATTATATATACTGAAAAATTCTCTAATCCCCCAGGCATCTACACAGGCAATGTTGGGAAACAAAGCACATCATGTCAGCCACATTTGGGAGGAGTAAGGACACTGTGAGTTACCGAATGCCGTTCCTGGGTCCTAAGGCATTTTTAGACAGGTCATTGCTATATGACCCCCTAAAAAAGGGAATAATGCAGGTAGAGCAAGAGAATATATTATTCGATATTTGGGATCTAGGTGGAGTTTAAAAACTAAAAGACGTTTTTTGAAATGACCTAAAGATTGTTATGGCTATATTTCTGGTTTTCAGATGAGAAAATCAGATTGTAACATGGTATGCTCATATTTGTCTCCCTGTGATAAGTTTTTATCGTATTCCACTGTACAGCATAACTCTTCAAATAGGAGACCAAACCCACTTCTTCCTCGGGTAGGACCTAGTCCTCCTTCCCAATAAATAAAAGCTTCAGAATACTAAAAGATTCCTGCAAATCAATGCTGTACACACAAAAATCATTATTTCAGCTGCAGTGGGGGGAAAGAGGGCAGGAATAATATCAGTTGTATTCAAAAAGCAGCATGTAACTCTGTGACACTGAAAGTTTCATGAGAAGGTCAGAGGAAAACTAGAAAATGTTCCATGGTCCAGTCAGAAAATTGTAGCTTTGTCTCCATACAGATTCCTGAGGAGCAACTTCTTCTAGCCCTAAAGTTAATTGCGAACATCAGTCCCAGCCATGGCTTTTTAGCCAGGTTTGGATCAGAGAGGTGCATGTGGTTTTGCCACAAAACCACGAGGCAATACAAGTTTGGGGATATTCTACCAAACCTAAGCTAAWGTTTATCAGAGCAAAGCCATGTCAGCTCAGGTCCCACCTGCCTGCTGGGTTTCACTGCAAACACATCACAGAGCTCCAGCTGCAAAAGGAAACAGATTTGTGAGGCCAATGTAAATCTCGGGGTGAAAATTTTTTCTAGGAAATTAGTTGCAACATGCAGATGTACACCCAGAGCAGCACAACCTGGGAGAGAAAACAAACCACAGCTGTGGCTGGAAAACCCCCTGCCCTGTCGGCAGCACAGCTTTTCACATCACAGGAGCCAATGAACAAGTGCTCGAGTGTTCTCACTGCTCAGACATGTGCAACCTGGACCCTTCGCTGGGCTTATTGTTCCCTTGCAAAAGGCCCATTTAGAGCAAGCCCAGCAAGCCTGAGAGGGGAAGAAGGACAATGGCAATCTCTCCCATTCAGCAGCACAGGCCTAGGAAATATTTGCTACTCCAGGAGAGCAGCAGAGGCGCCTTTTCAAAGCTCCCTTTGCTGGGAGCTGAGTGACAGCTGAATCACAGTGCTGCTTTCCAAGAGCCAGACCTCAGTAGCACTGCCAAGAGTGGCCCGTTGTATTCAGAGCCCCGACACAGCTGCAGTTACTGGGAGGTCCTGCCATTGTCCTCCCCCAGCAGAAAGATGTTTCTGTCCCCCCTTCACAGACCTCCATCGCTGCCCAGTGCAGGCAGGCTGAATGAAAATGTCAGCAGCAAGCACGGAGCAGATGTGAAGGGACCATGCTCTCTGACCTGGATTCACCCATCACGTGGGCTAACGCTGTTCGATTGAGAACCGCTTTGTAAGGCAAGTTCAGGGGGATGGGAGGCTGCCATCCCCAGCAGCCCGAGCGCGGGGCACGGGTCTGAGCAGCTCAGGAACGGCACTCCAGGGCAGGCTGAGAGAAATTCTACCAGGAAGACACCCAAGAAGAGATCAGCACCGTAAGAGTTTTGCAGGATTTGTGCACTTGTAGTATACTGAAAACTCTCCCCATCTAATCCCACCCTTAAAGTCTGCACAGTACACAAGGGTCACAGCTAATACCCCACTTTTGAACAGCGGCTGTAGGCCTCGAGTCCAAGCTTTAATAGAAATAAAACCAATAAAAGCGAAAGTTTTAGAAAGTATTAGTAATATTATGTCTCCTGGAAGTAAGGCAGTTTGTGGTATCATTCTGTCTCCAGAATAGTAAATTTATTGAAAACAAAACAAAAAAAAAAAGTTAAAATAACTAGCATAGTTTCACAGTCCAAAGTAAATAAGATGCAGAAAAAAACAGAGCTGAGTAAACTGAGACAAAAATGCCACAGATGTTCAAAACAAATTTTAAGCAAAATTTGTCCCCGTTATGCTTGTGACACTTCCTCAATAAATGCTAGAACTGCAATTCATTAGCCCAATGCTCACGGTGAGGTCTTAAATATTCATTGGAAGCACATCCAAGTGCCTGCCTACACAAAGGCTCATCCCTGGCCCGTCCCCCGTGCAAGCACTGTCTCAGCGGAGCACTCACTGCCCTGGGACCTGGCCATGGCTGTAGCCAAACATATGGGCACAGAGCTTCAGCCACTGAGGAAAGCACCAAACAACACGATTGTGGCTGGGTAAGAAAAGGAAAGGAAAGGGAAAAGACTTGGGAGGTCTGTCAACAGGGCAAGCAGTGTGGTCCGGGGGGGATTTTACTTCATTTGGGAAACAACAGGACACTTATGGAAGGGCCTGTGCTCCTGGGGATAGTACAGGAGAGCAGCTGCTTTACACTGTCAGCCAGATCAGAGACAAGTCTGCATCCAAGGGCTGGATGTGAGCCAGGTGTACTAAATGACTACAGAGATACCTAAGATACAGGGATGGTAATCTCTTACCAGGTTTGAAATGCAGATGAGGGTCTGCAGAAAGGGCACCAACACAAATATCTTGGAGCTGAGAAAAGCCAACTTTGAAGGGAAATGAGACAAAGCTGAAGAAAACTGGCTGGGATTCAATAAAGCCTGAGAAATGCACAATGGAAAGAGTTTAATGCGGTCAGAAATTACATTAGAAAAAGTCTACTTTACAGCATTTTTTGCATCATCAGAATTTTTTTCTTGTCTCTCTCGATCAGTGGCAGAAGCCAAAATTTCACATGGAAAAAGTCTCATGTGTCAAAGCACTAAAAACATGGGATCCACGCGATCTCCGCCTCCTCTCAGCCACGGAAGAAGGACCAGGGCAAGGCAAAGCCGGCGCAGGGTGCGAGCGCGGGTGTCGGCGGGGCTGCGGGGAAGCCTCGGCAGCTGGTACCTGCCCCGCGGGGCTCTCAGGTGTGCAGGAGGAATGGCCGCTCCGTCACAGAGCTCCCGGGAGGAAGGTCAGTGCCGTGAGTGACAGAATAAAACTGGGGGRACGGAGCAACTTCTTACCCACACTTCAAAGCAAACAAAGTGCCAGTACAGACAGCACAATGGGGCCATTGAAACCGGAGAGTGATAATGGGAGAGGAGGCGGCACCATACAGCTTAAAACCAAAGCAGATTCTTCCCAGAACTCACTCCCAGAGGCATTACAAACTGAAGTAGAAAAACAAGAGAGTAAAAATAGATTCAACTCTGATCCACAGTAATTGCACAACAGGGATAATAGGGATCTCAGAGGCGGAGATCATGAAGAGGCAGAATTTTAGAAATTAAAACTGTGAGCACCAAGAATTAAGGCAGAAGTTGATGAATCTGGAAACTACAACCTAAAATGCTGCTTCAGCTCTGGGTTGGCTGGGACCTTGCTCTAGGTCCAAGAAAGGGGCCCCCAAGGACTCCTTCTGCCTTGACAAACAGAGCCTCTTACCAGGAAAGTGGGGTATGTGCAGTTTATACAGCCACTAATTCCAACGAGGGGGAAAACCATTCTGCCCCTGACCCTGACTGTAAACAGAGCAGGTATGAAGCCTCCACCTCTGTCTTCTCCCCAGCTCCGTAGTTATCCTGATGAACTACTGTGCCTTCCAGCCCAGCAGGATTCTTCCATCTCTCAGTTCCAGGGGGAGCTTATACTGAACAAACGACATGCAGTCTAACTTTAAAAGCTTGCTCTTCCCATGTATCTGTCTTTGTTCTGATTTTATCTGTCTCAGAAGGCAAGATAATTTTGACTAACACAAAGTAATTAAAATGAGAGACCTGAGTCTTAAACTACTTAACATTTGAATTTCTCCAATTTACTGACTCCTAAGTAAGTTAGACACAGTGAGCAGGAGGCCCAAAAAAAGGAGCAGGAGCAGCACGTGGGGTTCGGGCACAGGAGGGTGCAGAGCATGAGCGCAGCTCCGCAGATGGGGAGTGGCCATCGGACTCCAGCCCAAGGACAGCGCCGCAGCCAGCAGTTCCTGGGCACGTTCCCTTCTCCCGCCTCTCGCCAAGAAATTGCCAGTGTCCTCACCTCCCAGGGGAGGGCAGATCAGTGCCACAAAGCCTGGGCAAGTGCTCAGTGCAACTCCTTTTATCTGTGCATATCAGCAGGCTTGGACCGGGGGTAATCACAGCCACTCTTATGTGCTAAAAAATAGTGACTCATTCTTCCTCCCCAAACTAACCACGTGATGAAGAGGAGAGATAGACTTTGTTTTCTCTTTCTTTGGTTTCTGATCCATTAGCTGAATTCATTTCATGTTTTAAAATGTTCTCACAAAACCACAAAGATTAGAAATATCTTTTCTAACATGAGAGCTCAAATTGCACAAAAAGCCATTTCTTTCAGCATCTGGAAGAAAAAAAATCCCACCAAATATTGCAGGACTTAGTCACACTACCAACAGCACGCAGTGATCTCTCTTCTAGTAATCACAGCCTGATACGAGCACCTTGTTCCCAAGAACAGTTCTGCCTCAGGAATAGCTAGGCAAAGTGAGAGAGCAAATCTTCCTTCTGCTCTCACTGCTGCCCCTACCCAAGATCCTGAGGAACAGAAGCATGGCTTTTCATGACTGACAGTTCTCTCTTACCCGTAAGAAAATATTTGAAATATTACATGTACTCCTATTTAAAGAGAATCTCCAATCTCCCTGCATTTACAGCAGGAGCACAGGCCTGATGAAGCATGGAGCACTGGGTCTCTCTCAATGTCACACGAAATTTATATGGACCTCCGAGTAGAGGCGTATGCCATTTTTCTCTGATTAACACATTTCAAATTGGATCCAGACAAGTCTTATGGGGAGACAGGGTTTGGAGGGAAACGAGGTGGTTTTGATTCAAACCCTGGCCTCCATCAAAATGCTGTGGTCTGCTTAGAATGTCTGCGGACATCATTTTACAAGGCATACTCACACACACACAAAATCCCTGGGGGTTTGAAACACTGACTTGCAGCAGGACCCAAACGAGAAGCTTGTGCAGCCAGACTGCCTGGAGCCCCTGCCTGCACCCCCAGAAGATGCCGAGATGCAGTGGCTGCACCACACCACACAGGCTCCTGGCAAGAGCAGGCGCTGACTCCGTCCTCCCACCACAAAACCTGTGCTGCCTCACATCAGACAACAAGGATTTGTTATTTCAGGAGGTTCTAGAAGTGCCTTAGGACTAGATTTCTGAAAGCAAACCCTTGGCCTTGCTGCTTTAGGCTCCACTGCAGCTACCCTGGAGGAAACGTTTCCTTCATCCTGGCTCCTGGAGCAATGCCTGACGCACGAGGCAGCATCTCCTGTATTTCAACTGTCTAGTAAATCCTTCAAATGCATCTGGCTCACAGCTCAAGCATTTGAACCAGCCTTGTCCCAGGGTAACAAGCTACCCTGGTGTATAAAGAGCAATGGTTTATGCCTTTCTATCTGAGCACACGAGAGAACAGTAGCAGAGTGTCACCATTCTTAGCTAATTTGGCACTTCAAGCAAGAACAGGGCTTTTATCTCCTCCTTTTCATTACAACATGGTGAGAAAAACATTTGATATCAATAAGTAACTAAGCTGGCTACAGAGGACAAACAAATAACTCCAGACGGTTGTTTGGTTAGTGATGAGCCTTTTTGGGCTCGATCACCACCTGTAGGCAAGCTTTGATTCAGACATGAGATTATGGAGGAGAAAGTCAGGCACAAAGCAGACATGCACGAGAGCAGCACCTCATCTCTTCTGGTACCTGGGACAGCAAACAAGTGCAACTCCTGTAAACGCCAGTGGGGGAAGGGGCAGAGGACATTTCTCTAATGCAGTTCATTTTTCTACCCAAATTAATATCTATTCTTTGCACATGTGCTCCTCCCTATTCCCACGCAAGCACACAGACTGAACCGTGTGATAATATCAACAGTGCAAAGGCTGCTCTAAATAAACAATTTCATGTTACCTTCTCTTTAAGAAGGGACTAGAGCGTCTTTCTCACCTGTGCACACACATGAGCACACACCAGAGCACCAGCCTGAAAAGCATTTCCTTGATGCAGGAGACCTAGGCAGTGGCAGCAACACAACAGCTTTGCTCTCATTCACACAGCCAGGTCAAACCAAAGGAAAATGGCTTGAACCATAACCTGCTGAATCTGTACAGTGTGGAGAATTTGGTTCTGCTTCAGGGAAGTGCAGCTAGGCTGAGATGCTGCCGAGGCCAGGAAGGAACCTCAGTGCGTCAGCCTCGCACAGCAGGACTGCGTATGGAGCTGGCTCCTGGCTCTGGAGGGCTGAACCTGACACAAACGCTCTCAAATTCCAGACTCCGGTCCGGGACTTCTTTGGCCTGACAGCATGTTTCACCTTTAAGCGATGCTCAAACGTCAGACAGCTGCTAAGCCAAAGGAGAGCGGAGCTGTGAGCAGCAGAAATTGGGGAGCGGCTGTCGGCTTTGGCTTTCACTGCACTGCCGCCAGTCCAGCGGGAGCAGCAGCAGCAGCGCCTGAAACAGGCGGGTTTAACCGGGGGCTCACTCGGACTCCAATACCAAACCTAGTAGCCACTAGATGGCAAACTCACAGCCCAAACTGCACACACTGACCGCCAGACTCCTCCAGGGCTCTGAAATCAAGGGTGCAAAAAGCCAGCGGGAGCAGAGGGACGTGGGGCTGACACATACCAAGCACGACTGGTTCCTTCACCAGGTTCAGTCTCTCCGTATGTTTCTGTCCCACCACTAAACTGAACAAAGATGAGCCTTAAACGTTGTGCTGCCAAGTGTGTAAACCAGCTCCTGGTGTTAATGTGCAGGTCCAAACATCCCAGGCACAGCTATGGCAGAAGGGACAAAACAAGATTCCAACACATCCACTAAAAACATATTGCTTAAGCCAGAAAAAAACCCTGCAGCCTGCAAATAACATGGCTAAAGAAACCCAGATTGCAGATGATGTATTATTCATTGCTAACATCACTGTAAGCCTCCAGCCAATCTCGCTTTTTCAGTGCTGGCTGCAGGAGAGGTGGGGGCACTATGTAAATCAGCAATATCTTGCAAATTACTGTTACATATTAGCTGCGTGGCTCTGAAAAGAAATGAATTGCATGGTAGCCAAAGCTCTACACAAGCAATTGTCTTTGTCTAGCAAAGTGGCCATTTGTATTTTATCTCAGCCTGTTATTATCCTGAATCAGTTCTTGGGCAAAGATCAAAGCTAGGCTGGGTAAAGCAGTCCTCACTCATTACATGCCGATAATTTTTCTAAGTAGAAGTCCTTTCCAGGAGCTGGAGTCACAGCAATGGGCACTGCTATATGCATGGGTCCTGAAAAACCTGTGGGTCACACTGAGCCAAAATTTCAGCCAAAATGCCGAGGGCAGCCCGCCCCACATCTAGAGAGATGGATGGTGAAACCTGCTGTGCATCTGCAGCAATACAAGGGCATCAATGTGACGGTAATTTTACAGAAAGCCCTAAACGACTCTGTTAGCTACAARGGCAAACATCCCTCGCTTCCAGAATAATAAAAAATAGATACATTTTAATTTAGTGCCCAAATGTAGAACTCACCAGTGCTTTTACCATGCTGCTGTACAGGGCACAACAAACCCTGAGGCAGTTCACGTCCCTTGTATGACTGTAACACAGAGCTGATCAAAACAATTTTCATTTTCACGCCAATTCCAGAAGTTCATTTTCCCCAATAGTAGGGTTGTTTGTGCACTTAAACTAGCAGCAGTGGTGTGTACCCAGACTCAAACACTCTTCATCATAATTACTTTAGGAAAGTCAGGAAAGAATAAACTCACAATCCTGCAAGCATTACTGAAAATATTTTCCTCACCTGATGACACTACTTCATGCCCCTTAGCAAATTCAGCCTAAATGTAGTGGATCCTACTGATCCCTGGGCTTGAGGGGCAAAGCCTTTCACCAGAACTCATTTCCCAGAGTACACTTYCATACAACTTATCAATACATTTTGCACCATCAGTGCTCAATTACAGCCACTCCAATAGATCAGGGGATCATCAAAGTCAAAGTGTGCTTTGCTCATGACACTCACAATAACCACCTGCTCCTTGCAACTGTGAACCACAGCTCCAGAAAAAGATATTTTCATTGATCCACTTTCCAAGAATCCAGACTGAGATACTCTGAGGTCCATTCACATGGCTCATCCATATATACCCTCTCTGCTCTGCCTTTTTCAATTCCATGGATTTACACTGGACAAATTTCTCCTGAAAGTGTGGTGTACAACCTTAACCAAGAACACACTGCTCCCTTTTGCTATCCTGATTCTGCTGTTTGCCTCCTTTGCACCCACTCCTTTACCTTGTTGACCCATCTCATGAGCATGTCTGTTATGACCAACATATTTGATCAGTATGATGCAAACCTGAGCACTGCACTTGCCCATTTAATGAGTAATATTTTAGACATTTTCCAAACTTCCTGTCACCAGCATTAGCTAACACACGAGCGATCCAGACAGACTCTTTTGTTCTGAGCAGCTGTGCTGTAAAACAGGCTGAGTATCTCTGCGGCCACAAACTGCTCTCCAAGGTCTCCCCATCCCCAGTCTGCCATATGTTGCCCCTATAGCTTGTACAAACTCTTTCATTTCCTCTCTATCCTGTTGCATTTCATCAGGTTTCACTAAAGCACACATTGGCATCCCAAAGCTCTGTGCTCTCCTCTGTTTTGCAAAGGGCACACAGCCTTTCAGGGTAGATCCTTACATGGTCTCTCACTAAACTTCTCTGGTTTTTAGGGTTTTCAAACCTTTGTGTGAGCCATGCAGCCTGCTCCACTGGCTTCCCTCTGCACCCAGGAAGGATTCTCTCTGCTGTATTCTCTCCAGCAGCCACCCATACAAGATGTGCAGCTACAAGAGCAGTTACAGATGTGCACAGAAAACAGTTCTGGTTTGCAGCAGAAAGTTACTTCAGAATATTCCTGGAACAGCAAAGGAGACACCTCGCACACCATTTGGCTACCAAACAAGCACACAGTATCTCGCTTATCCGTAACTGTGGGGATAAAGGCTTGTGTCAACAGCAGATTTTGAGAAGAGCAGAGAGAACTACAGGTTGGAAGTAGCCACTTGGAAAGGCAGAGGCTGTGCTGTACAGAGACATCATATGTCCTTCTCAAGGGGAGAGTTTGTGTCCTCGATGCGTTCCTGGAGTGGCTTCACTAACATGACATAGCAGCAATGCTGAGAGTGAAAAAAATTCACAATCTCTTGAGATCAGAACATGAAGAGGAGCTGCTTCAGTTCTTCTTGGTTTCAACTTTGGAGGCCAATGAGATGTATGTGTCGAGCTTCATGGCAGAAGGATGCTAATGTGCATGTATAGCCCAGTCTGACAGGCAGCCCCACTATCTGCAGGTTTGCCAAGTCCAAAGGGGCTCTGGCCACCCAGCAGTCCGGCCCCACCAGCTGCTGGAGTTTGTTCACTGGGGAGGGTCAGCATTTGACGGGCAGCACATGCAATGTACTTCTGTCTGGACAGGGCCGTGTGAGAGCCATTCCCTGTCTGGCTGCACTCTGCACTCAGTGGAATTTAGGAAGCACCGTCCCTGCTCTGGGAGACACTGCCGAAGTCAGTGGAGCTCAGTCAAAATGTCGCTCCCCTTTCTTCCCCTGCATCCCACTAGGGACAGCACATTTTCCATTTCTCTGAACAATCTTACTAAGCTGCAAGCATCAGCAGCACTAAATTCTGCTCTTTTTTGGGAAGGAGCCAAGACTGCCAATGTAAAGCACAGGATGTGATTTCCTGCCCCTCCTGGAAAAGGAAGCTACAGTCCAAAAGGTAGAGAAAGAACTATTAATCTAAGAACAACCATTTTAATGTTGATGATCACATGATGCAGCTGCAGAAATACCAGTTCAATTCAAAGAGAACTTGTAATGTGCTAAACATGCAGGACTCGTGATACAGAAAAGGAGATACCAGATCCGGGTGCCAAGAAGAGGAACTACTGTTCAYAGTCCCTTGAGGAAAGATGCCCCCAGGACCACGGCTCTTCTGACAGAACTCTTAATCAAGAAAATATAAAAAAACATTAAAACCTAAGGGAGATTCTCTACAGAATCTCCTACCGTTCTACTTCATACTGTATACATGAGCCGATTAGCAGCAAGGTGCTGGGCTCCTCGGGAAAGGAAAAGCTTATGGAGTGAAAAGAAAACCAATGTACAACCTCAGCAGGTTTAGTTTTGCACACGCTTTAAAAGAGATGGAGAAATAAGCAGTGCTATTGAGTTGGTGCAGAGATGGCCTGTACAATTCCAGTAGCTATTGCCTGCTTAAGCACAATGAAATAGGATGAATAGAAGCCCTAATGGGGCTGACTCACCCTCATTACCCAACAGCCTAAAATGGGGGGGTGGTCTTCTGAGGAGATCAGAAAATGTATTTTCAGATATCTGAAGGTGTGAGTGTGTATGGATTATGCAGCCCAGGCCACGAGTGCCCATTATTTTCCATCTGTATGGCTGTAAGAACTCTCCTGTGTACCACTACTTTTGTTTTCAGAGTGTCTGCAACCATTTGCAAAAGACTGACAGACGTGTGCTCAGACACACACCCCGTGCTGTCATGGGGACTTGCCTTCTGTTCTTTCTCACTACAGTTTCCCTCAGCCTAAAATAAAAGCATGTTATGTGCAAAAAAACACAACACAAGGTGTTTATTTGCCTATGAACATTATAATCTTCATAGATCGATATTAAAACCCTTCACACTTATTTTCACTGCCTAGTTCAATTGAACTTAGCAATTCCAGTGTATCTTGAGAGAGTGCTGAACAGCTGCAAACTAACCAAGGGATCACATTCCCACAGATGGCATTAGAGTCCAAAGCTCTTCATGTTTGACTGCGGGATATGAACAGGTCAAATGAGAAGTTACTCTGTCTGGGAACGAAGTTTCACAATCCTTGCAGACTGTTATTTGTTTTTACACTTCTTTGATTTTATGCCGTTCACTTGGAAACTGCGATATTACAGGGGTTCTCCRTAGAGGTAACTCAAGGCCAATTGGCTCCACCAGAGCCCATCTTCTATGTAAGCTCAGGTACGTCCAAACTGTGTAGCTTCTCTGCTGATTGATTAAAGGTAAGGTCTGAAGTGATGTTTTGAGCACTGATCTGACAGGTGTCCAGAGAAACGCATCAGGTACACAGTGGTTGAAGGATGAGATTAGGAGCTCGGGCTCATAAACTCCAGATCTGCTTAGTATTGTTCATTGTGCTTTGCCAAATTTCCTACCCTCATTTACAATCTGCCAGAGAGAGCAGTGCATTTCCTGCTTTGGGAAGGAGCAGGATGTACATGGCTGGCTCTGCCAGGCATTGCCTGCTATGGCCTGTGCTCAATGTCACGGGGAAGGTGAAGCTGTCACCCTGCCACGAGCACCCCCGCAGCTGCCTCCAGCTTGCAGCTCACGGTGTGAGTGGCCAGCCCAAGGACAGCCAGTGACAACAGAGTTTGCTCATGAGGAGGCAAATGGATGATGACAAACACAGCAACTCGCTCTTGCTTGTGATTAGCAGCAACAGAAAGGATACTATTATGTCCAGAAAGACCAAAAAGCAGGGCAACAGGCAATTATGCTTTGGAGACAAAATGACTGTGTGCATGTATATATGAGAGTAAGAGAGAAAAGGTGAGACGAGGGAGAAGAACTGGTGGAAGCACCAGGCAGTTTCTCCTGCCTCCCACAGACACAGCAGTGGGCCACCCCCTCCACAAACTCTCCAAAGCAGTTGTGGCCTCCAATTTTCTTTGTCACCTTCCAAACTGAAGGCAAGAGGTAAGCACAGATGCAGAATGAGATCTGCTGCTGATTGAGTTCTTCCCTAATGCCTGCAACCCACCCACCCCATCCTGTGTTGGCCTGTCCCGGACACCTACAGCCCAGAGCACGTGAGTGGATTCCCACTGAGGGCTCTCCCCGGGATGTAGAAAGACAAGAATTATCTAATCACATCTGTATAGAATATATCTGCATTGCAGCAGAATGGGCAATCTCAGAGCTTTCCAGTGGTATTCAGAGAGTCTTTCTTCGTGTGAGCTCCCAGAATTAATCACCAGTGTATGAATTTGGCTTCCCATCCCTTTCCCCAGCTGACAGAAATTGATGGCACCAACTGCCGTCACCACGAGAAATAAGTGATTCCTTCACTAGCATGGCAGACATATGCCAGCTAGGAAAGGAAGATCTGATCATCMGACTTGCTTGTTTTGGCTTTTCAATGCACAAAAGGCTGTTTTTCTCAGAATTAGGGTGACTGCGACAATCTGTTTTTAGACAGAGTTAGAACCACAAGATAAAAGAGGCAGAAATCTTCTCATCTGCATATTTATCATCAAAATGCAGCAACTGCATAATTTAAGCTTAGTGTTAAAAATATTGTATGTATATTTTAAGGTTTTCCTACTCAGGTGAAAAGGAGACATGCTTTCACTAAGGAGGTTAATTATTTCCTAATGGTGTGAAAACAACAGAAAAAAAGGAATCAAAAGGAATTTTCTTACCCTTCCCCCTACCCTGAGGCACGATAGACAGGTATCTCTGTCCATATCCCTCACAAACACACACAGTGAACTGACTCAGAACAATAGAGCGGAGGACGCACTGGTAACCGGGGTCCCACTGAGCCCCACAGGGATGTGGACACTGGCACAAAGGTGCAGGTTACACGACACTTGTAGAGAGAGCAGGACCATCCTCTCAGCTCAGTAGACCTTTCAGCTGAGAAGGGAAGCACTGCCACCGGCAGGGAATGAGCACAAAGTGCCTGGAGGGCTCTGCCAGAGGACACAAGGGTCCGATGGTGCCACCCAGCCAGGTGAGCACTGCACCGAGCCGCTGCCTWCTCCATGGGAGTAGAGCACAGCTGAGCTCAGCCTGCCCTGGACCACCCTTCCCACCTATCCCACGCACCCTCAGGGAGAGGAGAGGGGTGCCCTTCACTAGGCCAAGCTCTGCAGCGGAAAATGAACCAAACAGACTGCCTGTGTGGTACTCAGTGGTACCGTGGTTTCCTCACGGCTCCTCCCTATCTGTGTGTACACACGGAGTCTGTATTCCCTGCAGAGCTGAGGTGACTGGCTAGCTGTGCATGAGATCCAGCTTCTTAGAAGGAGCACTCCTTCACCCAGAGGTGCCCTGCTTTATCGGCTTTCCCACTGCCTGCCTGCTTAACAGAGACAGTTCTTATGCGACCTCTGCTGCGGTCCACGCAGACGTGTGATGTTTCAGATGGGATCTCACTTTCCCACTAGGAAGCATCCTTTCCTCTCCAACACTGCCCGGGAACCCCGCAGCATGATCAGTCACTGCTCAGAAATGTCTCTGGGAGCTTGGCAGCCCCTCCAGTGCTGCGGGGCCGGCCGGCCGGCCATCTGCTGCTCCCCCAGCTGACACAGCTTTCCCCTGCTCTCTGCCGGCCTCCTCTGCGTCCTCACACGGCCACACCAGCCACTCTGCTCTGACAGCCTCATCCCTCAGATCCCAGTCCCTGTAACTACCTGATATGCACATGTGCTTCTGTTTAAAGAGACAACTTGGAAGGGCAGTGCATGACAACACACGGCAATCTGAAGACAGCCAATCAAACCAATAAATCCCCCCTCGCTCCCCAACAGCTGTAGCCCAATTAAACTCAACAGTTCACAGGTGTTCATGTAATGACTTTAACACAAAAAAAGCACCGCTCCCTTTAGGGGCCTTTAAAAAAATTTAGAGCTCTTTAAATTTTATATACCAACAACATCAAACCAAAGTAGGAAATAATAAAGAAGGAAAGGAGATAGAGCAAAGAAAATACACAGTGTCAGCATCAGCAACAGCCTAATTAAACAATAGCCAACAGGAAAATGCACATTCTGCTCACCCAGCCACGGTCCTTCTGGAGTTCTGTGCTGGACGCAAAAGCAGTTTCCTCATATCCCTTTCAGCATGCCTGCACCAGCCCTCTCCATTCACGCAGTCCCTCAGCCTCCCCGGAAGAGAGCTGTGAATGAACTCCCGCTAGCAGAACTAGGGCCTGCAGCTCTCACTTCTCTCCAATGCCTTTTCTCCCTTCCCTACCATGAGGTCGAGCCCAGGCTGGTCTCCCTGGCACGCAGGAGAGGCAGAGCTGTTCACCTCTGGAAGTGAGAAATGACCTCACTATGTCCTGTGGCCTTGCAGCACACGTTGGCTGATCCAGGGAGCCCTGGGGAAGCTGACACCATGGCTGGTCAGATTGTCTGCACCATCTGTTTGCTGTGTGCCAGCAGCAGGCTCTTGCTAGGTGCCTCCTTGTTCTTGGGTTTCCTTACACCTGGCTGGCAGATCTGGCCACAGCATCGTTATTTGCTTTTGTAGTTTTCCCACTGATTGCAGGTGTTCCCTCTCCTTCTCACTCACCTTCATCCCCCTCGTTCCCACAGACCTGCAGGCATGAGCCCCCAGCAATGTCAGGATCACAGCTAGGAGCTGCCACATCTACTCACTGCAGGAGGCATGACGAGACAGGAAACACAATTCCCATAAACCCAGAGAAGGCTGGAGAAGAACCAATACTTTTGGGACTCTGCAGGGCCCTGAAGAGGCAGAGTTTGCAATGCCTCAGCTTTGGGGGAAACCCAGTATAAGGCTTGTTACTGCCCTTGCTTTGATTATGCATTTGTTTCCCATGGTGAAACACTGAAGTCTATTTCACCAAAGTGAATCTGATGCTTCTGCTTCAAAGCCATCCTGGTTTCAGCTCTTCATTCTTAGATAGAAATGTGGGGTGTTCTATAAAGGAACATTTGTGTCCAAAAGACACTATTAAGATGAGCAGCGAAAAGATACTGCTCTATTATAAGCCAGGAGGTTCTGGGAGGGGAAATCAGTTTCTTTCCATCTTAGGAAAAACCAAGACCCTAAGAAACTCAAATATTTTGAGGCTTCAAAAGTCAATTTACAATGCCAGAACAGTGCAGAGGAAAGCTTTTSCAGAGTCCCTAAACAGGGAAAAGGCCATCTTGCCAGGCCTGTGAAGCCAGGAATTTGCATAGGAGCAAAGAAGCATCCTCTGTCGTCCCTGCTTAGTGGGACTGCAAAATGTGATCTCCCTACAACAGGCAGATTCACAGAGCAGTATGGAGGTCTGTGCAGCCACATATCTCATTCATGCGCCTACAGCACCTTGCACACGGGGCCCAACCTGGGAGACTCCTTTAGGAATTACTGTAATATAAATAGTAAACAAGTATGAATAATTATGTGAGGATGATAACCAGTGATKTAGCTATGAAAAGGCCCCAGGATGCAAGTGCTAATCTCCTGAGATACTCAGCCATCCTTTCAAGATGCGTGAAGACATATAAGTAGGCTAATTACAAAGGAAAATGTCTCTTGTATATAAATCTCATCTAAATTCAGAAGTGATGCAAAAAACAAACTGAGAAGATACCCAGGAAAAGTTCAATAATGTTGCTGGGAAAGGTTAATTTTTAGAGATTTTTTTTAAGATAACCCAGAAGATCCTTAAATACAAAAATAGTTAAACCTTAAATAGCAACTGCAAGTATCACACCAGAAAGGCAGTCTAAAATGAATAGAACTATTGAACTGTGGAAGCGTCATGGCAAAAAACCCACAATTTCATTTTCTTAGTTTAGTTTCAATTTATAATTCACACAAGTAGCTTAAACACGTCGATTTGAGATCAAAACAGAACTTCAGGTTACATAGCATCTGTTCTATAGGAGGGTGCTGTGTGCACTGAGATAATTTTAGATGAATGTGTTATAAACAAGATCTGTGGAACATTGCAGAGTAGCAAGTTTTGAGAGAGAAAAACATACAGTTTAAATGCATAAATTGTTTCGCATGTGGTTGTAAAGCGATCAACCAAGTGATCTGTTTTCCAGAGCAGGACAGCTTGCACAGATGAAACAGCAGCTTCCTCGGTATTGCATGTAAGACTCGTTCAACATTCAGAAGAACAGCTTCTTACTCTGCAAGCTTGGTGATCATAAAGCCAGAGTTTTTACCCACTGCTTTTGCTCTTTCCCAACACCTCCCCAAGCTGTGTATCTAGAAACATAAATTAGATGAACACTCTGTATTTCCTTATAGTTCTTTTTTCTGCAATGGGAAACAAAACATGTGTATGTCTAACACAGGAATTTCTGACGTACTATGCATCAGTTCATGGATACAAAAGTATTCTACATTCCAACTTCTCCTTTAGTCAAAACTAAAAGCAAGTTCATGATAATGGTGTAGTTTCGGTCAGAAAAAGGAATTTCCTATGTGAATGCAAATGATGATGCATGAAAATGTTTCTTCTTTTAGAAAAAAAATCTGAAATTTAAAAAAATAGTGTGAAACAACCTACAAAAAAAAGACAAAATCCGTTCAGTTGGTTGATAACSCTCTTCAGGCAGCAGTGGAACGTTTCCCTGAAACGTTTCCTCCTGTGCTCGGTTATTTATGGTTTGCTTTCTAGCCTGACTGCAGCAATTGACACTCTGCAAAGTAACAGCATCAGAAGGAAAGCAGCTCTCCCAGACACACCCAAACCTTCAGGCATCCCTGACCAAGCCATCACCACCAGGCACTACAGGAGCCCCATCCCGCTGTGGTGCTCCTGGTGAGCTCCAGGTCACCCTGGTTGCTGCCCACAGACCCGAGTCCTGCAGGGAGCAGCTCTCGGTGTGGACTTGTTCAGCTCAACACCCGTGCTCAGGTGGCCCTGGAGATCTGCCCAGGCCTGAGACACTGGATGAGTTCTCAGCTGAGTGAAGCCTAAGCTGAACTGTAACATTTTCCATCACCTCAAGCAGGTGTTTGCAGGTACCCACTCGCTCAGAGACCAGGCTGTGGTGAGGGTAAGGTGCCCATCTGCTGTTTGCACTGGCTGCTCACAGGGCATGCTGTGACCCCCTCCCACCCTTCTCCAGACACCAGCCGCTTCCATACACTCATCTTCTTGCATATTGAGCCAATGCGCTGTCACTCCCAAAGTTTATATTTAAATAAGCCCTTCTGTTGAACTCGAATTAAATATAGCCCTGTTGAATCTGATACCATGAGAGAACCAAGGTTGGAGGCGAGAGAGAGAACGAGGAGGAGATCACAACTGAACAAATACATTTAAAGCTGCGAAGTTAACACCCGGCTGCACATCTGACTCCAACACACACTGGGGTTGTTTCTTTTYAGCTCAGCTATAGTATTAGTTGCAGTGAGGTCATCCTTGCATGTCTTTCTGCTTTATGTCTCTTACTAGGCAGACACACACAAATCTTCAAATATTACAAACAGAATGAAAATTCAGACCAACATTTGTCTCCCTGACCTGTCAGCACTTACAGCAGTGCCTGACTGACAGAGGTACAAGAGGGCAAGTCAGAACCTCTGAAAAGGCAGGTATCTCAGGACTAATTTTGGAGTCTACTGACAACAATAACAATCAGCTCTTAGTTAATGTCAGGGAGCAACAACAAAGCCTGCAGCAGCTTGTGCTGCAGTTCCAGCCAAGGGCTCATTTTGGGCTCTCTCCTGATGTGGGTGGCCCTGCCAGCTAGTTTTCAAACAGTGCTTAAAATCTGGTTGGGGAGAGTGGCCTGGGTGGCTGGACCTGAGAAAGGACCAGAACTCAATGTGCGCATGTTAACAAAAATCTAATTAAAAAACCCAAGCACAAAAAAAATTACCAGAAAATGTGATCATAGCAGTAAAGGACGAAAGTTGTACCATTGTGGTAAGAGAGTTCACAAGAAGTAATACAATAAAGATAAAACCCACATCTTCAGGCCTGTGGGACTCAGGTGTTCAAATCTACTAGGTTGTGTCCTTAATGGCTAAAACTTTTCATTAGGCTTCGGGATGAACAACTTCTAGCAGCAGAAGAGATTTCATCCAGTTCAGTCAGCCACAAAAAGACCCATCAGTCATCACATGATAACCCTGATTGAACCATCTATATATATTTAAGATACCAGTCCCATTAGTTGCACTGTAAGGAACCAAGCCAAGTTGTTCCTATTTCTGTCCCACTATCCTAAAAGCGGATCCTAAAAGGTAGTCCAGCCCTCCTTTGCTTTGGCTGACTGACTTCCTTTATGGCTACTCGTTGTCTTTGACAGCAATGAAATCCACTACAACCAATTCCAAACTGGGCCAGGGCAAGGAGCAGCAGAGGGAAAAGCAAGTGGAGCAAACCAGCTGGGCTGGCAAGAGTTAAAGCTGCTGTGAGTCCTGGTGCCTATGGACTGTCTGCAGCACCGATAAAACACCGTGCGTGGAAACACAGGCTAGGCAAGCCCTGCTTTGTCCTGATGCAATCTCTTCAATTATTTTTTGTGTTGTGTATTTTACAAAGGATAAATCAGGGAACATTTCAAGAAATGTTTTCTCATTCTAAAACTTATCAAAATATTGCTGACACTGATCCATGGCTGGGAATGTCATTCCTGAATAAACATGATGTCATTCTCATTCCATTCATACTTCTCCTGGACAGCTGCTGTCAGCCTCAGTGAAGAAAAATGCCACCTCACTGGTGACAGCTGCCACTTGAGGTACTTTGTATATCAGCCTCCATAGGAGGAAAAAAAAAAAAGAGTCAGTCATGCACATGCTATTTAAAGTCTGTTGCATCTTGATGAGAAATGCAAAAGTTAATATGGGGCAGGTTGCTCTGTCTCAAAAGTCTGGACAACGAAGAATAAGGAACTTTTCTGGTCTCACCTTCCTAAGAAGCAAAGCTCAGGCAAGGCCCTTGCACCTGCGCTGTATTTGCTTTAAAATAAATTCATATTCTTATAAATTGTATCACAATCGTACAATAATACACAATTGTATTAAACAATCATAGTAATCCCAGAATGGTTTAGGTTGGAAGGGACCTTAAAAACCATCTTGTTACCCCACCATGGGCAGGGACCAGGTCACTCCAGGGCCCATCCAGCCTGGACTCGAGCACATGCAGGAACAGGGCATCAACAACTTCAGTTCCACTCCTGGAACTTCTTGGCTTTTCCAGTACCCCAATTACATTTATAATTTGTAGGCAACCAGCTCTCCTGAAATTGCTCTAGGAATTGTTCTGGGCTGGGGTAGCTCTCCAGTTGCTTTCCAAGCATGGAGACAGACAATCCCTGCCCCAAAGAACAGCCCAGACTAAATCTGTTTTCTGTTCCTTCTGGCCTCCAACTTGCACTGCTGCTTCAGTGTCAAAGGGGCAGATGTATAATCTGGGAAGCTTTCCAGATGCATCTTGAGCAAAGCAAAGSATTGTGAATCACTGGTACTAAGCAGGATCTTTCCATCTGTCACAGTACCACTGGCAGCACTCACTATGCACTCACAGTACACACAGGATGACAAGCACCTCATGGAGGGGACACCAGCATTCACCAGCGCCAGATTCTCAAAGAACAAATAAATAAGTTCTCTTCCCTTGCACCCTGTGGTTTTCATCATGCAGACTGTGCCCCAGCAGCACTACTCTGCCCCCCAAAAGAATGGCAACAAGCCTGTGCTGGGCAGGAACGCCTTTGCAGCCATAAATGTTGCATTAATAAGTTTCTTTCTAGTACTGGGCCATCATTTTAACTTTTATTACTTCTCCTGTCCCATAAATGCTCTCAGGTGCTCTTCCAAGGAATCTGAGCATATTGCCAAACAGAGGAGAAGAATGACAATGACATGGCCTCTGGCTCTCCCCTGAAACAGCAGCTTTTCTGTCATCCCCTGGAAATGCTCCAGTTTCTTTACAGCTCTGGAAACGTGGCTCAAGCAAGGTTGCCAACACATGTTCCTCTGTGTCAGACATGACTCTGATTCTGGAGCCTGCGAGGAGCCTGTCAGCTATCATTCTGCCAGGAATACCACAGCCCTGGCTCCTCTGCTTTCAAATTCAGKCCGTGTTAGGTTGAGTAAGAAGAGCTGACAGGTATCTGAAAAAACAATAGCAGCTCTTGCTTTAATTTGCATGCCCAGCATTGAAATCCTTTGTCACTAACTCAAGTGGGCAGTGGATAAAAACTAAGTGAAATATAATGATGCAATTCACATAACTGCATGAAGAGAACATCTCTGCACCTAACCTCACACTTTTCAATGCTCTGGTGCAGATTTGTTGTGTCAAAGCATCAGAAAATAAGTGGATATCCAGCATGCTGGAGTCCCCCAGTCTAAATGAGGTTTACTGAGTCTCCTGACAGGCTGTCCAGCTCTCTGGATTTCACAGGAGTGGCATGTCCCCAGTCCCTACTTTAACCTGCTCAACCCTAACACCTGAGCATCCTGACYCTGCTGGGCTTGGCTCTAGCATTGTCCCCCACCAGGCTGCTGTGGCACTCGAAAGACAGAATGAAAACCTCTGTGCAGGTTTTTTTATGCATGGTGTCTCCTCCTGGCCATTTCGACACAGAGGTCCTCTGCTTCTTGCCCAGCTCCTGCTGACAGCATGTGTGTGCAGCCCCGTTCGGCGCTCCGTGCTCCGGGCACGGCCGGGAAGCACCCGCACAGCTCGGGCAGCCGAACCCGGCACCTGCCAGCACTGCCGGCCCCTCGCACCTTGAGCCRGGAGGGAAATGAGGAGCTCCAGCACTTCCACATGAATGACATGCCAAAGTGCAGAGCAGTCGCCGATACAGGACTTTCACAAACCTTGGTTTTAAATCAGCTCTGAAATACACCTGGACGCTACTCCGCGGCAAAGCCCTCCCTGCCCATAGCCCTGCTCTCGCTGCCGTCTGCCTCCCCGGCTGCCGCCGATCTCCACGGGGCTCAGGTGTGACACACACCAAACCCCATGTCCCTTTTAGCAAAGGACCGTGACCCTGCCAGCCCGTGTTCCGGGAGCCTGTGCGCCCGCAGCCAGGCCCCCGTGACCTCCCCCTGCCCCGCGCAGGGAGGAGCCCAGCTCGGGGAGCCGGCGAGCCACSACGCGCACACGCCTCCAGACGCTCTCCCTTCCATCCTTACCTGGTGTCGGCTTCTGGGCGCTGCTTCCTCACATGGTGCTGCTCCGCTGGGTCCCCGCGGCACTGCCTGCCCTGCCCTGCGCTGCCCTCCATGGGACGGGCGTTCGCCTCAGGGCACGACKCAGGGCTGGCGCCTCACGGAGGTTCCTGCCATTCCCGCGGCGCGAGGGGTCCCTGCGCTCAAGCGAACTGTGGGATTTCCTCCATTTCTGAGGATAAAACCCTCCCTTTACAGAGGCCACCTCCGAACCGAACGCCCCTTGCACCTCACGAATACCCCGGCCTCCTGCCGGCCCCTCAGGTCCCTGAATTCTGTGGGACGCTGTATATCGGAACACGGCGGCCTCACTAGCCCCGCGTCACCTCAGGAACGGCGCCCACGGGCACCGGCCCCGCCGCAGCCGCTGTGTGCAGCCTGTGGTGGGGAACGGCTGCCGGCCCAGCCCCGGCTCCTCACAGCGGAACCCGCCTGCGGCTCCAGAACCCTCCGGCACCTTCCGCAGGGCAGGGCTGGAACCCTGCGGGGCGGTGGCTGTGGAGGAGCCGCTGCCCTCCCGGGGCACGGCCGGCCCGGGCATCGGAGTGTGGGAGTCAGCGGGGTGCCGTGGGAGCAGAGCGGGGCCCGGAGCTCCCGGCCCAGCATCGTGCTCTGCCCCGAGGGCGCCCGGAACGGCCCAGCGCCGGCACCGAGGCCCGAGGGGGGCACAGGGCTCCCTCCATCACCGAACAACACAGAGCCTGCACGCCTCAACAAAGGAAAGCTCTAGAAAGGAGTTAATTAAAGAGTTCCAGTTCCCTTCGATGCAGACCCTGGTCCTTTGTGAGCACAAAACGAAGCCTGGGCATTCCCACTGCTAATTATGAATAAGTTGAGGAGCTCTTTGATATTACTGCTATGGTTCATGCTGGTACCGCATAGTGCAGACAATCTCCACATAAAACCTCTGGTGTGTTGGTTGCAGCCTCTCCCCTCCCCTGCTCTGGTAATTTACATTGACTGTTGTTTATTTACCTTGTGTTTTGTTCATTGACTTTGTGTTCTGTTCAATTGCATGTGTTCTGTTCATGTATGTTACTTGCAAGTTTCAGCATCAGCCAGCATATTTCTGGAACTAAAGCTGTAACTGTTTTCTGCAGAAAATTCTTAACATTGTGCCGTGTGAAGTTAGCCCTGTACTGGCAACAGGGAAATTGCAAAGGTTTTTTTTCCTATAAAAGGTTCCTGTATTTTTCCCCTAAACAAGTGATTCTGTAGGTGGAATACAGAGCATGCAAATCTGTGTAAAGCCATGGCTGCAGCACGTGTTCCCTCTTTGGCCAAGGTTGGTTCCAGCTTGGAGCCAAGTGCTGTGAGTGGGTACACAGGGATGTGTGACCATGAGGAAAGTGGCTGCAGAGCTCAAACAAGGACTGTTCTTCCAGAGCTGCCTCTGCTCCAGGGCTTGCTGAGACGTACCGAGAGCTGAAATACGCGGTCACCTGCCAGAAAGGGTGGGCAGGTGATGGCAGGTCACACTCTGACACTGCTCCTCTGCAGGCTGGTGAGGCTGACCAAGGGCACCGCCGTGGCTCACACTGGGCGTTGATTCTCCCCCAGAATCCCCCATGAGAACCACAGGAGCAGCTGTAAAGTGTTCCTCAGGTCTGCTCCAGAGAGGTGGCACTGTCCATCTGTCCACAGGCCACACTGGACCTGACCTTCCAAGCTCGGCTAATCAGGCCCAGCTGCCAAGAGACCCCAGTATGAGGATCCCACTGGAGCAGTAAGGGAAGTAGAGAGCGATATCTGTGCAGGGGAATGACTGCTTCAAACAGGGACAAAATCAGAAAGCAGAAAATTAGAGCTTCAACCATAAAGTTCAAAGAACATGCGGAAAAAAGCATGAAAAATAATTTTGACACTTTGAAGTAGAACTCAATTGTTCCATTAAACTGTATTTTTAATAAAAAATAACAATAACAGCATTCCAAATATCTATTTTATAAGCTTTACTAATGTATATTTTTTTAATACGTGTCAGAAATTCTTACTTGAGGCAAATGCAATATTTATAGAAAGCAAGAGACTTCAAAACAGCTCCAGAGACTTTAAGCTCTCGATTTATTCACAGATTTAGAATAACTCAGGAATACAAAATGACAAAATGTACATTTTTTATATTGTTTACTAATGTATTGTCTCTTGTCCCTGATCCGTCATTTTCCTGACTGGAGGAAACACATTCAGCTTCTTCACTCCCTTTAATGCTACACATTTCTGGAGGGAAATATTCCCATTTGGTGAAAATCTATCACAATTCTGTCTTGCAGAATATCACTCCCAGAGAATTATGTGAAGATCATTAATAAATACATTTTTGCAATGACAATCATTTTTTCTTTGGTCATGATTTGTATCTATTATTTGCCTCAGCCTCTCCAGTTCCTAGAGAAACCGCTGGTGAGAGTGAGGAAGAGAAGAGGCAGCAGAGTTGGAGATAAAAGCAGAATGGAGGTTCACGAGTGGCTATAAAGGCAAGGAGAGGTTAGTTAAGCCCTAGCTGGCCGTGCCATGGGGTGTGGAGAGGTGTCCCCACCGCCTGGGCCAGACCCCCACGAGGTGCTGGCTGGGTTCGGAGGGACGAGCGGGACTGCCGGAGGACGGTGCTGGGAGGTGCCTGTCTATGCCGAGGGACCTCGGGTCACAGAACTGCACCTGAGGCTCACCCCTTCCCCTGCCAGGGCCTGCCCACAGCCCCCAGGCCCAGGTGACACAAGGAGCTGACCAACAGAGTCAAAATAGTCCTTCTGCCAAATTTGTAAATCTTAAATTTTTGAAAACAATGATCCACAAAAGCACATTGTTTGATAAACACCTCTGTATACGATAAATACCTCCTTCTGTGTCCTGAGTCTGTGAGACATCCTTCAGTCTGGAGGCATCKCTGAAAGTGCAGAATTTCTGCTGGTCTTTTCTGCCCTTTCAGTCGGAAGGCACAGGTGATCGTTTCACTGTGCTGGCAGTGCTGTACCCAGGAGGGGCACTGTCCCTTCTCGTGTTTTTTCATGATGTGACAGTGCACCTACATTTTCACAGCCAAACCTAAACACTGCTGTAATGGAGCACTGAGAAATTTTGGAGCAGCCAGTGTCTCACACCCCACCTGTGCACAGCACAACATCACTCCAAAGATGAAGGGGAAAGCCTCCAGGAGCCTTGCAGCACAAGCTGAACTCTGCCGTCCCAGGCTCTGGTAGAACAAAGTCGTGATATTCGGTAGCAAAGAGCTCATCAGTGAAATTTCCAAGCCAACAYCATCTTTTGCTCAAAACCTATAAACACTTTTTACTTACTTTTTTTTATTTCCACACCATGCAAGTTTCAGAGTCAAAATTGTCTGATATTCTTCTGAAATGTAATCTGGCTTCTGATTTTGGGGTGTAAGTTTATTCCACATACTTCACTGTGCACTAGGAAGCAAAGGAATTTGTGACCCACATACACAAATAACTACATGAGCAGCATAATACAGATCTGGGCGGACACGGGGTTATTTTTCTTTTCTGAGAAAATCCTGGATCAGAAT
The DNA here is from genome assembly GCA_018881555.1 of Amblyornis subalaris. Classification (NCBI taxonomy): domain Eukaryota; kingdom Metazoa; phylum Chordata; class Aves; order Passeriformes; family Ptilonorhynchidae; genus Amblyornis; species Amblyornis subalaris. The sequence continues at coordinate 1,269,626 of JACAXG010000076.1, forward strand.
TAGTCAAAAAGACATGTTACCCTGGCAAAAGAGAAGTCCAGAGCTCTCCCAAGTGCGCTGCTGCTGAATCAACAGTGAGAGCACTCAGGCAGCTCCGGGCTGTGCTGGATACACAGCAATAAATGCTGGACTTTTGCTCCACAACCCACAGCAGTGAGGATGTGCCATGAAATGTGTAACGGCTGAAAGATGAGCAGCACACACTGCAGAGGCTTCTATTCTCATTAGACTTCCCCTGATGTTTCCAGCTTCTACCAAAGTGTGACATTTTTTTTTTACTGTTAGAAATAAGTGCTTTTAAAACTGATGCATTTGCAGTTACTAGCCCACAAAAGAGTAACTCAGAGCACTAAATATCAACAATTTAAAAGTAAGAATAAATGCTGGGATTTTTTTTCCCTGCTATCTCAAGTTCAAACCACAAGTCCTCACACGGTGCCTTGAGTCCAGCAGTTGGGCTTTAAGAAAACCCAGAAATTGTCCAATGGCATGTGACAAAATCATGCGAGTTGCTAGAAGTAGAGCCAGAGGGGTGGAAAAGACTGGTGAGTCAGCTTGTCACAGAAACGTGTCTAGAGTTTAACTGGCTGTAAAACCCAACAAGGGCTATGTGTTCTGGGGCACCAGGCCAAAACATGCCCAAGAGCCTCCAGCTCTGTATGACAGAAGCTCTATCATGCAAACRCACAGGAACAATTTCACTGCTAGCACCTGGTACACTCTTTGACCAGAGTTACTTGATTTTATTTGTCCCAATTTACACAAATCCTCTGTTTTTCACAAAGCCCAAGGACAAAGCCTTGCTGACACCAAAAATGCCCCGTGTTCACAGCTGCTGCAGGAGCAGGGCTGTCATGAGGTCTCAGCACAACAACTGGATCGGGGACATTGGGGGAAGGCTGCTCGTGCTTTGGACACGCTGGATGAGCAGGACCCACCAGCTCCTGTGCCAAGGGAGCTCCTTTTCTCTCTGGTACTTTGTCTTAGCAGGATCTCACATTCCCGCATCTTGCTCCAGTGCTCATTCACAAGGCTGACACGTATGGCTGTACCCTGTGTGGCCCCTGCTAATTCATGACAACACTAGTGACTGACAAGAGCTGGCACCTTCCCCATCAATACACACTCTGGGCCAGCATGAGCAGCAAATCCACGGTTGAGGAGTCTCTTAAAGAAAACGCTGGAGTGAGTGCTTGTGGCTGCATCTTGCAAGCACTCTTCAAGAGACTTGGCTCCTGGAGTTGGAGTGTATGATCTGATGTTAATATTAATGTACAAATATTAATGCTACAGCTAACACAGCCAGCTGCTGCACGAGGCCAAGAGAAGGGTTTAGGGCAAAGAAGCTCCTGCAGCCTATTAGTTCTCTGGAAGGCAGCAGCCTGGTCCTTCCAGATGTGCTCTCTGGGTCAGCTCCACACAAGTGAGCGCTGCAGGGCTGGCAGCTCCTTACGTGCCAGAGGTGTCACACTGCTGGGAGCATCTGTGCACTGCCCACCCCGCCCTGCCCCGTGCTGGTGTGACACATCAGCCAGGGTGCCACAGAGGCACAGCGAGCAATGCCCTGAAGTGCTACTGGGGAAAAGAGGTCGAGCAAGAAAAGTGATACTTTACATTTTTGTGTGTACAGATAATCAATAATTAGACCTCTTGGAGTGTTATATATATTATCTTGTCTGGTGTCACTGTCTGCCTCTAAAGGACCAATGTTTCCTGCTCTTCCTCTCTTTCCACAGAAAGCTGTAAGTGACATCTGCACAGGTGGGGAACAAATTTTGTTCCACCAACTTCTGACACATCAAACCTGACAAATATACAAGAGATGCAAGAGTAGCTAATGCTGTGTGCTCATTGCCTTTGTGCTACATCACCACTAAGGAGCACGTAGAGGGGGCCGGTCCAGAGCAAAACTATTGTTTGCAATTGCCTTTTCCTTTTGACATTTTCATTGTATGTTCTTTTAGGATTGTAAATCTCCTGCGATGTCTTTACAACACAGCTGCGAGGAGGCAACATCTAAAAAGCTGAGGAAGAAAATGTCCTGCCACCTGGGAGCAGCACTCTTCATCTCCCCAGTAACATTCAGGAGTCTTGGGCCGCTCTGGCTCTCTTCTCTTCCACTCTGATATCTTTCAGTCAATGCATGCCTGCTTCTTTTTTTGTTCTTTCCTGAATTGCAGGTAGCTTTGAAAAAACACGCATGAACCAGCCCTGCCAGGTGAAAAATAAAGGCTCCTGATTGCTATCATTATTATTATACCACCAGACATTTTATTAACACTAAAGTGTGACATTTCCCTCCAAAGAAAGGCCTTCTCCTGCCCTTCTGCATGGCTACTTTATTGAATCCAAACTCCGTTTCCGAGGATCCTCACCTGTTTAAACGCTGCTGTATTTCTAAAAGCAATTTAACCTTTCATCTTTTATGGATGGATCCTTTTTTAACAAAAATCCTATAGGGCCATTTTTCTCCTCATCTCCTTGTGATCTCAGCGATATTACGTGATGTAGCTTTTGAAGAAGAAATGCCGAAACAGCAGCTTCACCACCTGCAGCTAATGCAGCAGGAAGATGGGAAAGGCAACCTGGAAAAATCCCTTTTCAACATTTCTCTCACAAGCTCCTGGTAAGAATCCCCCAAACTGAGAATGTCTCTTGCATAGAAATGAAGGGCAAGAGCTCAGGAAGGCAAGAACAGCCTGGAGATTTGCCACTTTGTAAAACCCATCAGCTTGTTTTCCAGCCTCGCATCCTCTCAATACATGGATGACTCGAGCATCATCCAGCTGTAATTATTTATTTTTGGCAATGGCTGTGTGTTGTCCAAGGTAACACAAACTCCTGGGATGAAGAACACAACCAGTGCCCATGAGGTGCAGTGTTCAGAAACAGAACAGTTTTCAAGGCATTGTTGGATGATTTTACTGCTTGCTTACTGCATGGCTCACATGGGACTGTTGGTTCAATAAAAAACCAGACAAACTACAGACACCAGTACGTATTTTCCTCTACTAAATCCTCTAATCCTAGTTCAGTCCAGCGCACTCGGAGAGATTCAGCCTCTCTCCATGCCAATACACGTTTCCCTTTCTCCCTCCTCATGTCTGTGCTTGCTGCCAGCCCAGCGGCACCTGAGCCCATCCCCCGGGCAGGGATACAGCCCCGGGACCACGGAGCCACAGGTAGGTCCCCTTTTCCTCCTCGGCACGGGCACTGAGTGCTGGCCAGAGCCCACGGGGCTTTGGAAAGGTCCCCAGCAAACRCTGAGCCCTCCCCAAGGCCTCTGCTCCAGTGCTGCCCGTGGAGACCCAGCCGCCTCTGCCACCCTCCTGGGACTGCCAGCACCGCCAGCCAGGTTGTCCTGCTCCTTTCCCTCTCCCTTCCTGTCCCTCTGCACAGCAGGGGCCAGTTTCTAGCTTTGGAGCTTTTGCTTCAGTAAAGCTTCTCCAGTCACACCTGTGAACATCCTCTCGCTATGGAAGATGTTATTGTGCCTTTCAGCCCCAAATGAAAGCTTGTGCAGTCTCACAGATGTGCCACCTCTAAGCTGCAGTTAAAATCTACATTTATCTGTAATTTACTTTATAAAACACATTAATAAAAGTAATTAAAGCCACATAGCCAGAGCATCCACCAGCCAAAGAGACATCATTAACATTCCCTGCACCTGAATAACAAGCAAGGAAAAACAACACGGGGATTTAGAGTTCAACTTGCAAAAGATAACACCATGCATTAGAAGCGAATGAGCCTCCCAATGGGAGCAGCACTAGAGAATGGAAAGAAAATAAAGTAGGGCAGTGTGCCAAATTCAGGAGGTTTTAAAAAAATAAGCAGCACAGCCATCACAAAAGAATCCCCATTTCAGCCCAGCATGGGAGGAAGTATGARCTGAAACCCAACGAGGATTTCCATGTTACTGTCTTAATTTGTAAAGGCTTTGAAAAATAACACAATGCTGAGCTGGTCTTTCTTTTTTGGGAAGAGGGGAGAGGGTCAAAGGGAACTGTATTGGTTATCAAATAATGACAGAAAAAGCTATTCTCTCCGGCTCTCCTAAACTCCCAAGTGACTTGAAGGGACACAAAATACATCCAAAGAAACCCTCACACGGGAAGGCAAAGCAAAGCCTGCACCTTTCCCCAGCGTGCTGCTCTTGTGTAGCTGTCCCCGGCCTCCGTGCTGTGCTGACACACAGCAGCTGTTCCCAGGGGGACGGGGCTGCACCTTGAAACCGAGACGGGCGCTTTTCCTCCCGCAGGAACACAAGCTTTGGCGGCTACAAAGCACGGGGATAATGGCAGAATCGGACCTTGTGCATTCAGTGCCAGTTCTGGGTGCTCACCACCACCAAGGGCTCACACCTGATCATTACTGGTCCAAGCTGGAGGGATTTTATGCTCCCCATGCCCACAGGGACTGGACATGGAGCCTTTTTGTCCATATTGTTGGGGGATGATGCATTTATCTCTAACTTTTTCTTTGCCTCCTGTTTTCAGACCTGTTCAGGATTTTTGCTTTTCCCCATTCTTACTCTGACAATTTTAATTGTACAAACCCAGCTTTTCACCTTTTGTTGCTCCACAGATATAGGAGAAGGCAAAATGCAGGTAGAGACCACAAAAGCAAAAGGCAGGTGAGCTTTGAAGGAAAAGGGATCTAGGAAAGGGACAAAAAGGAGCATAGAAATGGAGGGTTGATCTCTGTTGTACTCACAGCATGGAGTAAGCCAAGCAACAGCTACTGTACCTTAACTAGGCAACCGGTAGAAAATCAAACCTTCGCTGTGATCAATAGGATAATGGTGAGAGTTTGATTAGCCTTGGAAAAATTACAATAAGGAGAGAATTTTTTCTCTCCATGGGTTGGGTGATTTCCCTGTGAAAGTTTTTACAAGAATGAGGCTGCATATAATGCGTCTTGTTAACCCAAATTACATGCACTCGAATTCCCTCTCTTTCCCCAAAGAAATCAGAGAAGAAATCAGGCGTGAAATGGCATGTGGGTGGGGCTGAGCCGAGCCAGCACCACTCTCGTAATTAAATGAGACTCGCTGAGCCCCCGCTACTCAGAGSCTTTCAGTTCTTCTGCTGGGCTCTGCTCAGTGCCCACAAACACGGGGTTGTACTGCTTGTGTACAGGTTTTACACACTCCGTGCAGGAGCAAGCAGGCTGTGGGAAAGGGGGAGCCTCTGGCCTTTCTCCAAGCCAGGGAATCCTCAGACCTACACTTCATGYTGCAGCCCCAGAGCTGCAAGTCCGCTTTCCAGTATTTCAAACAGAGCAGTTCTATCCTGTCTGCTAGGGAGAGCTGGACAGTGTGGTGCATTGCAGTTTAATTTAATCCTAGTTTCTAGCAGATAATGTCACCAACAGCATCCCCAGCCGTGCTGGCAGCCCTGTGCCCTGTCCTCCACGGCTGCCCCCACACTGCTGTGCTGCTGCCGGCCCTGGTCAGGTGGAGGTCCCTGAGCYGGTCACTGTTAGTGGAAAGGCACCTGTGATGCTGTTTCACAGCTTGTCCTGTTTGCTGTTGCGTTTCATTATCAGGAGGCCTGAGAGTCTCCAGAACCGTTAGGTGGCTTAACATTGCAGGGGGATAAAGTTTGCAGGAGTTTTGCAGAGGCCTGATGAGCCCTGGCTGAACGCACGGAGGTGTCACCACGTGTTGGTGTGAAACTGGAGCGGGCAGAGCCTCCTGGGAGCCTCTCTATTGCTGTGACACACTCAGAACTTCCCTTCATGTTTTTCTTTGTGCAACGAGGCTGCAGAAGCCACTGTGGTTTTGAGGGAGGCAATCTCAGCCCGACTGTTCTGAGAAATGGGGGCATTTTCATCCCCAGGAGGTTCCTGCAGAGCAGAAAAGGGCTGCATCCCTTACTCAAAACTCCCTCAGGACAAGGGATGGAGATCAGGAGCCATACCAGGGACGCTGTGCTACTCCTGTATCCCACAGCTCCTCAGAGATTGTGCACTGAACACAGGAGTGCTCAGAGGCACTCGTGTGGGGTTGGTGTCAGATGTGGGTTTTGGCTGAAGAGGCCCCATGCCGGCCCTGTGCACCTGTCTGACCCCGCTGGGTGGGGGCTCTTGGTTGAAATTTCTCAACTGATGCAGTTCATTGCTGAGGTGTCCCTGCCCATGGCACAGGGTTGTAACTATGGACTTGAAGGTCCCTTCCAATCCAAACCATTCTGTGATTCTGTGATTGCAGTTTGAACAGCAATCTTGTGCACTTGGGAACTGTAATTCCCAATCCCTGGTATAAAATCCTAGGAATGGAATTCCTGTTTCCCAGACAGCACAGAAAACAGTGTATTAGTGTTGTGGATAGGTAAAACCTTGCAAAATATTAGGTTGCTACTATTACTARCAACAGTGATAGAGGTACTAATAATGTAAATACTAATAACCTGCACGGTGGTGGTGCCAGCAGCACTGTGTGTGTCACGCTGGGGTCCACCTGGGCCAGGTGCCCGAGCACATGCAGCACCCAGAAGCCTTCACAATCCAAGGACAGTCAACAAAATGCAGGTGGAAGGAGAAATTCAGCCTCGCTCTTACAGCTGACGACAGAGCTGCCAGCAGAATTTAATGGCAAGATGGATGTTTGGTTATGAAAGAAAGACGTTGTGACTCTTTCACTTTGCCATATGTTTCCGTGTGTAGGTGTAGAGAGCTGCCATTGCTTCCAGACTTGCCCTGCTCCGACTCTCTGCCCCTGCTTGTCCCTGGAGCCCAATGTCTCCTTCTCGGCTCGTGTCTCTCTTTGTGCTCTGGTGTGCTGGCACCCTGCCTGCTGGGGCTCCTTTCTTCCCAGGCTCCCTCCGCTCCTGGCTTTGTTTGTGCCGGTGAAGCGCTCGGTGCGGTGCCAGTGCCCTGGTGATGCAAGGCAAAGCTGCGGTTGCGATAACGAGCGGAGCAAGTAAAGCCCTGGGGGAGCAACCTGGGACAATGCACTCCTGGTACTGCCTTCCTCAGGGAGCAGGGACAAGGGACAGGAACAAAGGAGCCTGAGGCAGAGAGGCAAGCAGGTGGCACTGGGGAGGCAGCAGGTGGAAGCGAGACAGCGGCACACAAAAGATGAAAAGAGGAATGTAAGGAGAATGTGAAGCTGGAAGAGATGCTCGATCTGGGCCAAGGGAATACTGGAGAAGGAGCCACATTTTAGACCTTTGCAACAATAGGTTGTGAGGAGGTCTGCCTAAGAGAGGATCAGCTCTCCTCCTTGACTGGCAGCTGCTGAATGTGTCAGTAGCTCAAAAGGAGATGTTTTCCRTGTGTGCACCTCAGACTGCCCCTGCTGATCTGCTGCCTCAGGTCAGGTATATTTTATACACTATAAAATAGCAGAATTTCCAACAGTTCCCGAGAATCTCCCCTCCTCGGCACTCATCAAAATGCACTCCTCATTCACAGTCTCCTTCAGACACTGGGAATACCTCAACCCTTAGCAACAGGTGATGACAGGGCATGACACTTTGTAGCAGTGTTTCACTCTCTAGAAAATTAAGATTGGATTTCTYCCACTTTTGCATTAATGTCCTGTGAGATGCACAGGGCTCAGTTTGCAAGAAAAGTATTGTGTTTCCTACACATGGATGTATGGCTGAGCTCTGCAACAACACAACTGATATGTTGGTAATCCTTTTATGTTATTTTTATAACTCAAACCTTTACTTGGGGCCAACTTAATGCAATGCTTTGACAATCCAGATGCCGTGCCAAGAACACGTAAACTCATTTTTCATTCATGCCCCCTTAAAACAGCAGAGATGGTCTTGTGGAAAACAYAGGCAAAGCTGCTTTGTTGAAAAGATACTGTGTGCAACCCCATAGTTGTGAGACGAGCCAGGGGTTCCCCGGCCGGCTCCATCTGCTCTGCACGAGGCAGAGCCCTGAGGGTCCCGCTGCGCCTGGGGCTGGGGGCCGTGGGCCGGGGCAGCCACTGCCTGGTAACACAGCCCGGCTACTCCGCAGAGCCGATCAGGGAGTCACCTGATAAAACCCCCCCAATTATGTGCTGGAGACCAGTGCTTTTAGTCTTGATCTGTGTCCAAAAGCAGTAAGGACAATAAAGCAGAGGGGTTCTGATGTTATTTAGATATTAGTTCTTGTTCTTCCTGTATCCAAATGTTCCCAGAAACTCTTAGGAAGTCTGAACACCGGCTTGGTTCCTGGTGCTGTGCCTCTGTGTAGAGGACTGTAAGCTCAGAACAGGAGCTCTGGGAAAGACTATGTTCAGTAGCAGGAGAATCTGGAGATTTAGTGTTAATCCAAAGAAATTGCTGCGGCTGGGCCACATCAGCCCAGTTTTGCAAATTAATGGAACAGTAGGGACAGGTTTGGCACACGGGACCCAAATGGGGTGAGTTTGTGTGTGTCCCACTGTAGGAGCTTTCCCAGAGAGGAGACAGCTCTGCACACACGTGCTGCACTCCCGAGCAGCACCAAGCCCATCCTGCAGAACTGCGAGTGTTCCAGCCTCCCTAATGAATCCGTTAGCTGGATCATTAACAGTGATCAGCTATGCAAATGGCAAAAGAGTAACCAGTTATTAACAGAGGGTTCTTTTATTGTTTCTAAAAATAGGCCTGTGTAGTGAGGTGTTTTCTTGTTCTCTGTGCACACATAAAGAGAAACTGCAGAGCAATAAACGTTAGTATTTAAAAACACCCAACTTAAGAAGGGCACGTTCACTATAACTTTACTCTTTATGGAGGAATAACAAAGGATCCCTAAGCTGCTATGGTTCTACAGAGACTATAAAACGATCGTGAGTTTAACTGAATCTTTCCTGGGTTTGAAGGTATAAGATTAGTGTCTGTCAAGGGAATTGGCTTTGTTAATACTTGAGGTTCAGTCCAGCTGCATTTTCTCTGCATTTTATGGCATCTGGTTTTGTCACTTTCAACAGTTTGGTAACGCACCAAGATAAGAAACATACGCAAAATTAAACTCTGTAAAAGGAAAAATGGAGCTTATAGCTTCCTGTTCCAGGCTTTGTAGGGTTGGAAACTCAGCAGCCAGAATTGTGCGGCACAAGCGCAGTCAGTGACATTTTCCTTGTCAATTATTCATACGTAACAACAGTTCTACTGCTAAGTAAATACATTTAATGAAGAGAGCCAGCTTACAGCAACAAAGAGCACTTTGGGGTACAAAGGCAGAATGGGCAATAGCCTAGGTTTGTCTCCTTCAGGTTTCTGACAGAGCACTTGGCAGTGTGAAAGAGAGCACACCGCCCTCTGATACTCCTGCATCTCTTCCCTTCCAGGAGCAGCCAGGGTGGCTGTGCCAAGCGGCTGGTGAGGGTGGCATGTTCGGGTATTGTTACACACACCAGAGGCAGTTTTCTCCCTGACCTGTGCAGCAGGCATCTGAAATCGTTCCTCAAACAAAAGTCTTCCCAGAGGCCGGGGGTGATGTCACCTCTAACACAGTGACTTCTCCTTACCCTGGCAATCCTGCACTCCTGACCTCTGGGCCCACTGTTCTTCCCAAACACTGCTCAGTGAGTTTTATACAGAAACAGGTCTTTGCCTTCTTTCAGTTGTTATGCCTCTTGGACTTTGCCTGTCTCTCAGGGAAGGAAGAGGACACACTACTCATGCTCTCAGCCTTACCTATGCTGGCTGTGTTCCTTTTCACATAGCCCTGCATCACAGGTCCTTGCTTTCTCATCTCCACGTACCTTATATATGATCTAGTGCCTCCTTCCTGGAAAACAGAGATTCCCTTCAGTACCTTCCACTGTAAATTCCTCTGAGTCTGTTGTGTGGGATTGATTTGTGCCTTCTCACACATCTTGCAAATCCCTAAAGGGACGTGCAATAGTTCCTGGTTTCTGTTCTCCAAAGTAATGTAACCCAGCCCCTCCTGTCGTCAGCACGGCCRGGTCAGCAGCACTCAGGGCTCTGAGGTGAGACTGGAGGTACACACGTATGGTCACACTCATCTGCTGCAGGGCCATTTTCTCATGGCCTCCCATGGGAAGTGTAATGACTTCCACTTTGCCTTTTGCTCCAGTTTGACAGTGTTCACTCAAGGACTTCAAAGCACTTTCTCAAAATAACATTAAGTAACCTCTGGACAGCCTCCCTGTGCTGGCCACAGAGCATCTGTGGTGGAAGCAGGAGGCAGGAGTCCTTCCCTGGCCTGTGCTCCAGCCAACAGGCAGAAAAAGAAAGAACAGAAATACCTGGAGTCCCGCCAGAAACACATTCTTCCCTCTAATGCCAGGCATTACCTCCAGTATAATTCTGGAATTAAAAGGGATTATATTTTTTTGCCGATCTTGTAAAAGCAACCCAGCTTTTGGTCTGTTCTAAGACAGCTGATAATGATGGTACCGGCATGTAAGTGGCTGCAACACACCTTGTGCTCCCAACACACATCCCCAGGACCTGGAGCTGTTTTGTGAGGAGAAAGTAGTTCTACAAATAGCTGTCAATGTCTTTTCTGAGACTCCTCTTTTGTGCTGGAATAGCCAGAAGGGACTCTGGAGAATCYTGTCAGTGCCAGTAGGTGTTGGTGTGCACAATCTCTAATCTCTGGGACAAAACAGAGAGAGAAAAAGAGAGTATGGACACAAAACATGAGTAGGAACTGCCTGCACTCAGGGAGCTGAAAAGCAAAGAATCACAGAAAAGAGCATTGTACAGCTTTTATATTAATCTAACATGGATTCCTGAATTGCGTACGCACAATAGGGGCAGAACTGGAAAAGACATACAGAGAAATGAAGGCCACAAATGGCCTTCATTACTTTAAAAAGCCTCTCAGAGTGTGGGTGGTTGGCTTATTTCTGTAGCATGAGTGACACTGGCTGTGGTGTAACTTCTGCTGTCATTCAGTGTGTTGGGTGAGGAGCCAACGCCAACAGGGACGAAATGGAGAAAGTCTGGGTCTGCATTAATTAAAGTTGACTGAACAAGGTAGTAGGAACATCCATGACTGATTTCTTTAAGCATAACATCAGCTCCAAAAKGCATCAGCAGTTGGCCAGGGCAGCAGCCCATTCCAAAGACTCTCCTACAAGCCCTGCCCAGATGAAAGTGAGCACTGCAGACAGTGCTGGGGGGAAGAGCCTCCTTTCAAAGAGCAGTGCAAACTCCTGGCTATAAAACATCTCATCTCCTGAGTCCATGGGCAGCTCACGCTTGTCTGCAGCTTCTCAGAAACGGTCAGATCATACAGGAACAAAAGTGGATACAAAAGCTTTTGAGCTACTTCTAAGGGATCTGTGCACGTGAACTAACAAAGGCAAGTCCATGGTCAGCAGGGTTAAATCCACCAGACACAGTCTGTGCTCCAGCAGAAAGCGTTCTGGGATCTACAGCGTGAAAGAGCTGAAACTGCCTGTCTGGGATAATTACAAAAGCAATGATAAATAAAGTCTTCTTCTGTCTCAAAATGTTTCATAGGACCATTAAAAAATTCTCAGAAGGCCTGGGTTCAAGATATGAGATGTCTTTGCAGACTTGGTCCAACCAGTGATGTCTCTTTACCCTCTTATCTGTCTGTGGGTGATAGACCAGCCATTCAGAAATTGCTCTTCCCCACATTCCCAGAATCTTTGCCCAGACTTGGGCAAGACTTGGCATCAGCTTCTTGCTCAATCACAGGCTGCAAAGCTATATTACAGACTATCTTTTTGTTAGTTTTCATTTCCAGAGGAAGGACAGCAAAAAATGACTGATGAAACACATGGAAATGATRTGGGAAGGCAAAAGAAATAGTCGGTGGAAACGCAGTTTCTGTAGGCTGGAGGTTGTAATCAGAAACCAATATTTGGAACCTGTGCACGCTGATCTCATGTCTGCTCGTCCCCTGTGCCAGGGGTACACAGATGGGCCACATCGCTGTCTGTGATGGCAGTTAGGCAAAAACCTGATTTGGACAACATTTTGACAGTGTGATGGGCTCAGGTGGAGCTCCAAAGCATTGGGTGGCTCCAGAGGCACAGCCACCCCCTGGGCCAAGGCATTCAACCACAGGGGCTGTACCACAGCTGCCAGATTTGTCCTGTGAATTCACCAAGGCAGAGCTGATAAGAACATAAATGTGTGTCTTGAACTCATTCCTTCCTTCAGTCACCAAGGAGAGCCAGTAAGATCTGTACACRGAGAGCCACTGGGAGAATCTGGGGTTTTAGCTCTGTGTAGGGAAGGATTCGTCTCTGGCTGTCTGCTACAGGCTTCAGCCAAGGCAAATAATCCATGGATTAGAGCTCCTTATCATTGATACTCTGTATTGGGCCAATATGCCCATGGAAAATCAATACCCTTTTCTAGGAACACTAAATTACCAAAGCCTGAGGATCCTCTCACTGGTTTTGAGTAGTAACCAAGGAACATTATATTCACAGTAATTACAGTGCCCTGGATGGATAACAGCCTCGGTAGCTTTGTGTCACTGCAAGAAAAATACATGGTTATTTCTGTGTTTTCAGTGCTGCAGATCCATTGTGGCTTCCCAGCATTAATCACCCCGAGATCTGTATGCACTGGAGAGAGGCATTGCTGAGATTTATCAGTTAAAACAGGTCACCACAGAGTGGAGTCACACTTCCCAAATATTTGTGTTCCTCTTGTTTTGGCTTGCTACTTTTTTTTTCTCATAGCTACTGGGCTAAACTATGCAGGGGAAAAAAAATTCTTTCTTTAATGGAAAGCTTAATTACTTCTTTTTTTCTAGATGTAGTTGCAAAAATGTAACTTCCTGTTAAGTGCTGGATTATACAATGTAGTAAATTGATATAGTGGCAYGTAAACAAGCTGTGTAAATATATATGCAGAGCCATGCCTTTTACAGGGACTTTTTTTCATCAATAGAAGAACTTGCACAGAAGTGGTATTCTTCAGAAATAATAATTTGCACAGTGTTATGCATTAGTACACTAAATGATACTGCACGGTCTGAATTTATTGATAGCAGGTTGCATATTTTAAGTACTATGCTTTGCTCAAATCAAAACCCCCAAAATATTTACTGGCCTTAGTTGCTACATAAATCCAGTTATTAGGCCAGAAAGAGCTGCTAACATCATACTAATCTGAGCAGAAATCCATTAAATGCCCAGTGTATCTTTTTACCTAGTCCTTGAGAAAAGGAATTGTCAAATTGATAAATGCCATTCATGGCCCTCGTCCGCTCAGCTCTGGTTTTCCTGGGCAGAACGGTGGTATGAAGTACTTGTTTAATGAGTATGAAAGGTTGGGGGCAGAGTACAATTGCAGCAGAAATGGCAGTAATATAAATTTCTATCTATTAGGCCTGCCAGTATTTGCTGCTTCGGTGGAAATAATTTTTAGGCTGGGTTCTGTCCTCAGCATGGACAACTCGCCTGCTGGAGGGAATTTGTCTGGCATGTGCTCCCTGCTGCGCGCGGCCGGAGCCGACTCCCGGCACAAAACCCGCACGCAACGGGGACAGCTCGAGGCTGGTCTCCACTGCACGCTGCTCCACGGAAGGAGTGGGAGCTCCCTAGAAACTTGTCAGAAGTGCAGCTGAGCCCAGGTGAAGATCCAGTCTTTTCCACAACTGCCCTTTCACACCTGATGCTTTTGGAAGTACAGATAGTGACACATGATGACGGATGCAACTCCATATTTAGTCCCTGTTCATGACACTAAGCCAGAGCTACCTTCAGTAAAAGAACCTAAAAATTACTCTATACCACCCCAAACACAAAAAGATGAGCTTTGGACATAGCTGACAAAATAAATGTTAGCAAAATGAGACATGGACATTGATTGCAATTATAAATTATTGTAGTTAATTGCAAGTATACATTATTAGTTTCTCTGCTGCTCTCCAGGAGGTCAGCTTGCTTAATGACCACTTTCAGGGAACTTTCACACATGGAGCACGTGGAGACTGGGAAGATGCCTTCTGAGCAGCAGGATGAGGGACAAACACTCTGTTAGCAGTGTATTTACACTGCATGTGTGTGCAGCCAAACAAATTACTGACAACTCACCGAATGTTCTGGCAGAATCTAACTTCCCCCAGCCCAGCTAAAGCCTGCAATGAACCACAGCCCCTCTCCCCACATGGGGAAGGGATGACCAAGAGCTCAGTCCTGCTGCTCCTCTTCATAACCATGGCAGCTTCCTGTGTGTCAAGGAAGGATTCTGTCTTTACAGTGATTTGCCAGTCCTAAGGTACTCTTAAAACATGCTTTTAGTATTAATTCCTTTGCTTTTCTTTAATTAGAATGGGAAGAGACCATGATCCGTAGAGCCCCTGCTGCCTGCAGGGTGATGTGCTGTGCTGTACCAGCCCCTGGGCAGCCCTAAGTGCGAGGAAGGGAGGTGTGAACGATGGTGGGGGTTCTCTGTACTTAGTTGGTTAAGCAAAGATACTGCAGACTCAGACAAAATGATTTGAGGTAGGGCATTAAGCAAAGGTCCGATCAACTCACAGAACAGGACAGAAAGGAAGTGATAGTCCGGAAAGGGAGGTGCAATATCCCAGCCTTGGGAAGCAGGAATGCAGAGCTGCCAGGGGTTGGTGTGTGCACCAAGAGTGGAGCCACCGGAATTCACACCCAGCCAAGCTGGGCTGCTAATGGGCACTGGGCGTGCTGCACAGGTACTTCACCTGTAGCCTTTCCAGATGTAGGTGAAAGGCACCTCAGAAAAGCACAGGCCATTCCATTTACAGACTGTGACTTCAGCTATGGATAAATTCATTGTTACCAGGAATGGTACAAATCCGCCTTATTCAGAAGGGGTGAATTCCTGTAGAAGTAGGAGAAACTACACTGAAGTGCTGAGGTGACTGCAGGGGTGACAGTGCAGGAGCCGTGGGTGGTCACACTGGGGGAGGCACAGGAGAAGTGTTGGCCCCTGTCAGCACAGAGGGAGCAGGGAGCAGGGGCGTGTGAGCTCTGGCAGGAAGCTGATGGACCCATCAGTAACGTCAGCTGAGCCTACTGCCAGCAGCTCATGATGCATCCTGGAGAAGAACCAGGGTTAAAGACATAGAAAGTAGAGAAATGGGGAAAAAAGTCCTCCTTCAAAACTCTGGGCTTATCTCTTCACACTGTCTTTGATGTTATGACCCTTCCTAATGGTAATTCATGTCAAATTTCATTCTAAAAACAGCAACAGAATGGCGTAATTAGCTCTGGCTTGCTGAGGTTAGGAACAATAAAAATCATAAATCACCTACTTTCAATTAAAATCCCTCTTTCCAAGCATTATTAAGTCACCAAAGACCATAAGCACGTACACACACAACTTCTTGCAGTCACCTGGATGTCTTTGCCATCATCACACCTAAGTACAAAGCCTGATTCTTATTTTGATTCATGTCTTTCTCCTTTTCCTTTAGATAAAGATTGTTCTTACAGGTGCCTAAGCTTCCTTCCAACAGACAAAAAATAGCAAACAGTTATAGGAAAGTAGCCTAATTATGTGGGGTTTTTTAACAGCCAGGAGGAAAAGATAGCTTGGGAACCAAAATATCTTGGAGGCGCCTTCTGCATCCATAGTATATTTGATAAATTGACTTTTGCTTCTGGGGCACACATTCAGCTTCTTCATTAGTGTAAAGATCCTTGGTCTTCCATTCCCAAACTTAGATAATTTGAATAAAAAATAAGTTTTATGAAATGTAGCCATTAATAGAGTCAATAAATTTTAAGCTGTGATTACATATCACTTGCAGCAATCCCATCCCTCTCTGCTGTAGATCAAAATATATTCAGCATTCTTAAAATCAAATGTCCTTTCTCTGTTTGACAAGAACAATCCAGTGTGCTCGTGAGTACCAAGGTGACTTGAAAGTTTTTCTAGTATGTAATCCCCTCTTATATTCTGTATTGTGTATGAACTCAAAGACAAAATATCTGCATTATCTTAAATAAACTAGGTAAAATGTATTTCAAAAAGCTTCTTGAGTCAAAAAGTAGCAAATCATTGTATGTATTTCCATATTTGTATAGTTTCATTATATTCTTGTTCTAAGTTACTATTAAGTCTCTTTCATATTTAAAAAATGAGCTACACACCTATCATGCAAAATGTAAAGAAGTATGTTCAACTAGTTCAAATTAGATATACAGTAAAAATACACTTCCAAAGAAATATCATTTCCATTTTTGTTCATGTTTTTAACAGAATTTCAGACTAATACATCAAATGTGGAACTGTACAAGAATGTGAAGAAACATTAGGTTTGCAGTAGTAAAAAAATGTACAGCATTCAAAACCAACAAGCTCTAAACAACCAAACAATACCACAGGATTGAAACAGGGGACAACATAGGTCATTGGAGCCAGAGTGAATCCTAATGCACCTACATAAAGACCCTACATAGAATATTGTCTCTTATTTATATGCAAAATCCCTGATTTGATTAAACCAGACAATTTTTCTAATTGTCTCATATAGGTTTCAGATAAGATTAACATGAGAGTATTCCCCTTCATGAAGGTCAGGTGTTTGAAAAGGCAATATTGAGAATTGAGTTGAAAGGTATTTCTATCCACATGGATTCAGGTAGTTAAGATACAAGATCACAAATAATAGCAGTACAATTTTAAAGAACCATTGGAATTGTTCTCCGCTGCATTTGCTGTAACACTTCAGATTTCAGGATTCAGCTTTTTAAAACTGTTTATAGGTTAATACACAGGGTTTTAATTATGGGCTGTAACCATTTAACAGTGGACCAAAATTGCCTTTTAAATCAAGAAAATATCCAACTAAGCATGAAAAAAAAATTAAAATCTGCAAGGTGATTGACAATGAACAGAAGGTTACAAACAGCAGAATCTCTGTGTTGGAACAGCTTTGAAAGGCAGATATGTACTCGGTTACAGTCCACCAACCAGCACAACGTCCTTTTTAGACATTTGGATTACGAAGAAAAATGTCCTGGACAAACCTGTAACATTTATTAATTCAACACAAATTATCTTTTTTAATGTCTCATCATGGTGCATAAACTGAACGAACTCCGCCAGCCTCTGGGTTTGGTGAGCACACCACAATCCCTCTCACAGATCTCAACTAGTTCCCATCTTTTGAGGACTATCTTGCTTTTCCCAGAGCTCACCTGTGGGTTTTTTTAAGCTGAAGTGTAAAAAAGGTTAATAAATGACCCAATTATGTCAGCTTTTCTATCCCACAGTCCTCATGCTCTCAAATCTCTCCCTGATCTCGATAGGAATTTGGCTTGCACAAGAATGGCAAATTTGCAGCTCAGAGGGCTGAATAAATGTAGCACTTCTAAAACCAAAACATTGTTAGGAAAGAGTCCAGCCTACAAAATCATCTTCAATGCCCTGAGAAGGGCAAAGAACACAAATCTTGGCATCTATCTTGCTGTTTATTTGGAATAATCTTTTAGTAATTCTGATCCAATGGGAATGAGGGATTAGTTTTAGAGAGCTGGCCACGTACAACCCAACTGAAATAACTGACTGGAACGGGTTTGAAAAGGAACAACCATCTGCATCTTATGTACCACTCCAAACCTCTAAACCTACTGGGCAAACAGGATAGTGTAGACTCGTTCTTATACATATTTAAACTTTGCTGAGGTATTTCTTTAATTACAGAAAAGCAACTTTAAAAACAATAGGAAAAAACCCTCAAAATATGAGTTATATTCTGCAGAGATTTTTGGGGAGAAGGAATTCAATTGTATTGAAAGGTCTTTAATCATTAAAGGAATAACCACTTTTATTTGTGTCAATAATATCATATTCTTCCTTGGCTTTTTATTCCTTCAAAGCATTACAAAAAATGTAAGACTGTAACTTTATAAAACATAATTTTGCCTCGACTTTTCCCACCAGTGTTGTAAAATAACCTGAAACACATCTGCCTTTTTCCTAGAGAAAACCTTTCCCAGTGTCCACCTCCATGATGGACTGGCTGTGGCCACACAGCTGTGGGACTCCCCCCGGCCTCCTCCAGGACGTGAGATAAGCCACATCTTGCACAAAAGCAAGATTGTTTCATACATGCTGGCCAAAGTCAGGTTCCCTTCACGTAGCAAAATTAAGTTTAGTTCTTCAGTTTGTATTTTAACATTATCTCATAATTTCTACCTGGAACTAACATTATTTCTCTACAATGAAGATACCTAGACTGTTATACAAGCTGGATTTCTCACCCATACATACTTTGAGAACAGGAGGAATGTGTACATCATATTTAGGGTTTTTCCTAGGCAGATACTGTGTTTGAAGTGCAGTTTTGTAATCCTTTTAAATCCAGTCACCCTACCTCGATTGTGACACTAATGTTAAACGTAACTGCAGCCATTACCAAGTAGTTTCCATAAGTGGTTTTATTACTGGTTAGATTTTACAAATTCTGGTATTTGAACAGACTTCGACCTTAAAATTCTAAAACAACAAAGCAACCAATGAAAGGCTTAGGACTATTCAAAGTAACAAACTCTTTAACATTTTTGCCGTGGTCATAAATACACAGAGAAAAAGAGAGAAGTGAACATGGAATTCAAAGAATGTAGATAAAACAGTATATAAGGCACATGGCAGTCTTTGAAAATACAGAAGCTTTAGCCAACTTAAATTAATTGCTGTTTCCCTTGCTCAGTCCACAAAACTGTACAGTTACACAAATGTTGTGTTGCAATAGATCTTCCAAGTTATTCTTCAGTCCATACTCCGTAATACCAGAACACTACATTTCCTTCTGTTTTTTAGGAGAGATCCTAATTGTGGTTAGTCAGTTGCTCAAAGCCTCTATTAAAATACACTTGGAATTTCAGCTAAGAATAATTTCTTTTTTAAAGAAATTATTGAGAAAGAGTCATCAGAAAAGATTTGTGAGAGTTGTCTGTGAAGGACTTCGAGATTCATGAACCTCAAGACTTCCGGGCACTGATGTCAAGACAGACGTCACAGTTGGCATAGTAGGATTAGTCAAGTCCGTTAAAGTAGTGGGAGTGCTGGATGGACTCATGGAGGCATTGGATATTTCTGAGGCAGGACCTGATGGGGTCCCTGCTTGGAGTGTTGAGTCTGAGGTCTTATCCACCCCTGTGTTTTCTTGACGTAAGAGGTTCCGTCTGAATTTGGCTCGAGCATTTTGAAACCAAACCTGAAATAGTTTGATATAACAGGGTAGCATTTAAAGAGCTGCAGTGTTTAAAAAAGCAAAAGCATAGTCACAAATTCATCAATGCTGGGATTGGGAAAGATGTTTTTACTGGTAACATATTAAAAAAGTAGTCCTAGCCATGAGGAGCAGCCTCTGCCTGCAAAATATTCCTCCTTCCCTCTCCTTCGATCTTTGGAAACAGTCTGCCTGGGACGGGAGTGGACTAAGGAGGAAGGATGGGAATCTGTCTGCAAAGGGTATGGAAAAGGATGCTCAGAAATTTGGCAGCGTGCAGGAATCCTGACGGCCCTCGATCCCAGCAGCGTTTGTCTGGTGCACCTGATGAACACAAAATCTGGAGTTCATCCCCTTGTATCTCATGTCCATCTCCCACCAAATCGCCGCTGGCACAGCCCAGGGCACGCTGCTTTCCCACGTGCTCCTGCTGGCCCAGGAGCCCCCTCACATCCCAGTGTCTGCAGTGCTCCCCTCTTCTAGAAGGGCCATCCCTCTTTCTTACTCTTCTTTCTCAAATGCTTCAGCTCCCTTTGCCTATGCCAGTTTCCTTTCTCAAATGTTTTCAGTACTGGAATAATGTTGGGAAAAGAGGCTGGAATGGTATTAAAGACCCACATTGCATAAAAACTGTGATTTCAGCAGGAATTACATCCATGTACAGAATTTTTCCCAAGGTCTTTACTTCTTGCATTCTTTGATTATCTGAGTGAAGGACAAAAGCTACGACTTCATCTTTCTCAGTTAAGTTTCAGTCTTTAGGTCCGATAATGCTTTCTACTGTCTGCAGGATTTGTTAAACGTAAAATATTTTTCTGAATTTTTTAAAAATAGATAAAATAAAACTTACTGTGAAACTTGCTGAAACCTAAGGAGAGCATATGACTTGGACTAAATTTGAAAATATTATTAATTACCCTGTGTTCCATGTGATATTTGTTGATACTGGGTGATTTTACTGCTACAAACTGGGTGAAACATCACTGTGCTTATTTATCCAAGATCTCTGTCATTGTTAACATTCTTTACAATGGTCTTGGTCTTGTTCCTACTGTCCTCACGCTGGCCTGCTCTAAGGGATAGGACTGAGCCTTTCCATCCCAGATGCAATGAGCTTCATCCTCTCTGTATCTCTTGGAGAAAGGAGCAGGGTGAGTGCAGGGATCTGCACAGCTGGACAGAATCTCCATTGGATTCCCCCTCTGTGGTCTGTACAGGGAAACTGAGTGTGTGGGACTCCTGAGGACACAGCAGCCCGTGCAGAGATTCTGGTCCCTGGCTCTGAAGCTGCCTGGCCCTGCCCTGGGATGGGCTCTAGGCCGGAGCGCCAGGAGGGAGAGACACAGGAACACAAGCAGAGCTCCCCTGGCACTCGGAGCTGATGGACACTCCTTGGCTGCTTTGCCTCTCACTGCTTTTCTTCTCATCTAGGGATGCTCCAGCTGCAAATTCACCCTATTGAGCACTCTTCCTTCCCTGGAAAGCTTTCTCCCCCAGCCAAGGGCCTTTAATGTGCACACCCTGTCTCTCACACTCTCTCTAGGGAATGCCACAAGGAAATAATCCTCAGGCACAAATTCATGGGCCATGCATAAATCACATCGCTACGGGTCCTTCTTTCTGAAAGCTCAGTATTTTAAACCAGTTTATGTTGGCATTCCCTTTGTTAAAACACTTCATTTAAAGGCTATTTATTGGTTTCATATACAACAAGAAAACAAAAGTTCTCCTAAACCAGCACAGGTAAAAATATTCTCATGATTTTGTAACAGTCCAGTTTAGTGGTGAACCTGCTACAGGCCAGCAACGTGGTCAAAAAGAGGCAAAACCCAAAATGATATTTTTGCCTGACACATTCACAAGCAGTGTCCTCTCGTGGGACTGCTCAGAGCCCCTGGTGTGCAGGGGACGAGTGAAGCCAATCACTTTGTTCTGGTTGTTTTAGCCGCAAAGTCTCAAGCGCCAACTGGTCAGGAACGGCAAAAAACAGCAATTGGAATATTTCTAGGATTTTTTACCTTTCAGTAAGAGATAATTTATACGTGTTCCACAAAATAATTTGGGGGTTGATTTCTTTAAAATACCTTCTGGCAATTGTATAAAGGATAAAGCTGTGCTGTACAATGGGGTTTGGAGCTGGTCGCTGTCGCTGTGTATGTTCATGTAGCTACATCATAATTAAAACAGAACAGACAAACCACACATCCAGTTGCATTTAGACCTGCTTCTGCATAATTTCACACTTATGTTCATCGAAATACCCAGTGTTTTATATTCAGTAGTCCCAAATATGAGAAACATTATACTGTTCCTAAATGTCCAGCTTAACAGAGAGAGAGGCTCTATGGTATTTTTTGGAAACATATAGTACATAAAGTGAGCAAGATTCTTGGTGTTCATGTATTATCCTTTATCTTCCATTAATGTGAAAACCTGAGCTCAGCTGCCCTTACCAATGACCATCCACACTGCTTTCAGGAGCTGCATGTATAACATGGTTCATTGTCTCTTTATTAGTGGTGATTCATGTTAGACATTGAAAATATCATATAATCTTGCAAGTATTGTTCAAAAATAGAGATTATATTAATGCTTTCACTTCCTTCCTCACTGGAATATTGTCAAGGGTAATCAGCTAATGGTTATGAGGCTCTTTAAAATTGTCTAATAATAGATATTTGTATTATTACTGAAAATACATCTAATTATTTGTTAATTTAAATTCTGAAAATACCTTGTCTTATGAGAGAAAGGCATAACATTGTTATAGCCATAGTGACATCCTGTTATGTGCTCAAGATCTGTCGATACTCAGCAAAGGCTTCACGTTAGAGAGTAGTGAAAGGTGAGCACTCTTGTTCCGTGAGCCGTGGGGCTGCTCCTGCTGCCCTGGCCGTTATTCCAGCTGGGACCAGCCACGTGCAGGGCTGCAGCCGGGGCTGCCTAGGCTGGAGGGCAGCACAGCCGGGCGCTCTCGTGGGCAACTGGGGCCCTGCACCTGCAAGGGCATGGCAGAAATAACCACCCAAACACACAGAACTGAAAGAATCCTTCCAGAAGGACTTATCTCACATCAATTACACAATTAGGAATCTGGTCTTCAGGACTGAGGAATAAACAAAATCATTGGGAAGTATTTAGTGGGTTTCTGTCCAACTGTATCAGTACAAGGCTGAGCTGTTTCAAATCAAAGGGGAAAATACGGCCCAAAACTCCCACTGAAAAATAAAAAGCAGCTGCAAGACCCACCACTGATGCTCCCAAACTCCGGTGAGCAGGGCTGGATGCCTGACGCTGGGCACTCAGCAGTTAGGCAGAATAATATTTACTGAGGTGAAAATATTGCACTATCTCATCAGCAATCTGTGCAGCCAATTCTTTGTCTCCACCAAGGCAAATAGGAATAAAGTAACATCTCCATATGACAGGGGAGTATTGAAAATAAACACACCAAGTGTTGTGAGGGATTTGGATACTGCGGCGAATGGCATCGTCACCTTAGATAACTTTATTTTCTGGCTTGTAACACCTCCATTGCTGCATCTGTTACATATTAGCTGTGTAAACAGCTTCTGCTAGAAACAAATTTTTAAACCCGAATTTGCTCATTCACACAGCTACCTGGAGACCTTTAGATTCTCTGAATTTCACTAACTAGTAAGTGGAGAAACAAAATATAGAGGATGTAGCGCCACAAAGCAGACTACACTGACTCATTGCACACGCATTGTGATTACTCTGCTGTAATAAGTAACTGTACCGTCAAAGGGATGTTTAATGAATAGGGGCTCGGGAAGAGCCTGCAGCCTAACGTAAACTTTCACCAAAGGGCAGCACAGGTACCCACATGGGGGTGGCAACATTTTAGGCTCGTTGGCTACTGGAAATTGAACTAGCCAAATGGATGAACAAGTCCAAATGGATGCAGTGATCTTTGTAGGGTTCTGGTAGAGACTTTACTGGGGAGTGATTCAAGAAAAAATAAGTGGTGTACAAGACACACACTGAAAAATGATGCTTTATGTTCCTAAAGTGCTTTGGCTGTGGATAATCATATTCCAGCCCCCCAGGGGAGGGAAGAGGTACATACCTATAGCTAACACACCATACCTCCTCAGGGCTATCTACTTTCACCTGCCTTTTCTAAACTCACAGAAAGAAAGATCAGTTCCCCAAAGAGCAGCATTTATGCCACTTAGGTTAGTTAGCTCACAATTAGCCGGTGCCTTTAATTATGAAAGATAGCTTACAATAAAGGTCTTTTGTTCCCCAGCTGTAGTACAAGAGGTATATGAATTAAATTGCAAATATAAACCTAAATTGGAAGGAAACTAAATAAAAATAGGTGTTAAAAATATAAATAAGCTTGCTGTGGTTCTAATGTGGCTACTTAGGGAGAACAGTGTGCATTAGAAAAGCACTGAAAGAAATGAATTCTGAGAAGCAGAGTGTTACACTTCCAGGCCATCCTACCATTGGACATTTGCAGCTGATGACAAATTGTACATAAAGCAAAGACATCAGTCAGATCTTCCAACTCCGGTATCACAGATCAGTAAGAATATGCTCAAATTCTCTGCTCATCTACAAAGTCTCCTCATTACATGTCCTGTGGGGCTGCCTCTACAGTAAGGATGCTACAGCTGTTCCCTAAATCAGCAGGAGCTCTGCTCTGTGTGTTTAGGCAGTGCCCTGGTTTCACAACAAGAGAATCCCTTTCTCCCGGTCTGCTGCCCTGTATTTTCCCTTAAAATACATTCTATGAAAGGCATCCACAGAGCTAGGATCCTTCATCAGCTGAATGGAGATCTGAACACACAGAAAATCCAACAGCTCACAAACACCTCATAGGGAGTGTGCAAGAGTTCTGGCTCCTGGCAAGTGTGCCCATACACCCGCGGGTCCGAACAGCTCTGGGGTGTGGGACAGACTGATGCTAACGACGGTGTTTAGATCAATAGTGCCCGTGAACCACTTGTGTTCAACAAGGGACAAAGACGGAATCTGTGAAAGGGACACTTTCTGGCTCCAAAGAATTAACAGGTGACACTGTCTCAGTCAACAATGTCATGATGAGTTTTTCCCAGCAAAGAGCATCCTAAAACTCATATAGGCAAACTTCAGTGTTTGAAAAATAGCCACTCGCAGGTAGAGATAAACCAACTGGGCACAAAGGTTCTAAAACATAAAAAATACAAGTTTGTGTTCTCATGGCCCAAATTAATTTTCAAACAAAACATCCAGGACTAGAGAGTGCTTGTAAGAGATGGGAAAACTCAAGTGATACCAGATAAAGTATCACTCCAGGCCATTTTCTGGAATTGCCTCCAACAGCATCATCCTCAGGGCACAATCTTCACCACCAACTATTACCTTCCACCACTGCAGCTAAAGGAGCCCGCACAAAAAGAAGTATTTAACTCTGAAAGTAAAAGAAGTGAAACACCAAATACCAAAATGATAACAAAACTTTAGTGGAATTTTAAAGGTCTGCTACAAAAAAAAAAGAAAGAAGAACCACAAAGCACTTTAAAACTGCAAATCATGACATGTTTTAAGATGGAAACAGAAGCAATGAAGAAACCGAAAGAGGAACGGAAGAGTGATGGGGTGAAGTCCAATTTTAGAGATGAGGAAAAACATTCTGAATGGGAAGAAACAGAGACAATAACTTGGAAAAAAGAGGAAAGGAAAGACCCATTTGGTGAAAAGAGAAGAGATAGAAGTCAAAGTTGGTGTGGAGTGATGAGAGAGAACAGAAAGATGATCAAGAGAAAGACACTTTCTAGACACTGATGTGAAATTTCTCAGGTAATTCAGGTGTGAGTGCACAGACCTCATATTACCAAAGTGTGTGAATTCTGAGGGTAAAATAGAGGAGAAGGGTCAAACTAAGGATAGACAAATGTGGTAAATTATTTCACCCACATGTGTGGTTTAAGGACAGTTGCTGTGAGAGACACTACCTCAGGTGTTGCGATGTGCACGCGTTCTGTCAGAGGAACCTGTTCCTCCACTGCAAATCAGCCTCAGAAAAACAAACAAAATCCAGCTAAGAGAATGTAGCCAAGAGAAATAATTACATATGGTTTGTCATTTTACTGGGAAGCCTACAAAACCTTTAGTTCTTTTTCTGGTAGGTGTTAACACTTTAAGGTCCAGGATCCCTCCAGGGAATTCAGTTTTCCTCAGTAGTTTTTGTCTCCTGCCCTCCACTTGCCTGTGAACTTGTGTCCTGTCCACAATGCTCCCCAGGATGGGGCTCTCAGCCCTACCCATCTCTAGGAAGGTCACAAATACTTTTCCTACAATTAAGACCCATTTAAAACTTTCAGCAATAGATCCTGGAATGCCATGGCTCCTATATGCCCAAATTTATCTCTAGGTATAGGCATTTGCGTAAGTGCTCATTAAAATTGACTTATTGAGTCAGAACTATAAATTAAAATGCAGCTGAATCAACTCATATTGTCCGCTTTCCTTCCCACAGTAGCTCAAATGGAGTGTGTACCCCTGAAGAAAGAAAATCCAGCTTTAGGTAAAAAGTACTTTAAAATGCATTTTCCTTTCATTCTAGGTTACTAAATTATGAATAAAAATAAATTTCTAAAAAAGCTAATTTATGTCCAGTTATGAAAGAAAAGCTCTCCTCCTTGTCCTGATAAAATAAATACAAACTGTTGATAAATATCTTACAAAGGTAAACATTGACATATTTTCTAAACTTCTAAACTAAAAGCTCTCTATTTACAGTGAGCACACTAACTAAAATAAGCCACTTTTTCTTACAGCAGACTGGAAGCTAAAACATGCACCAGAGTTTAAGAACTTTAGGAAAGCAAGCAGGGCCCCAAACCTTCACAACTCTCATAAAAAAATAGAACCCAAATGATCTGCTTTAGAGAAACTGAAAGGAAATAACTCTTCTCATACTTTCTGGTAATTAACCTAGTCTCAGAGAAGGTATGAATGATTAAGAATAGCTTGAAAATCAGCAAAATCCATAGCATTTTAAATATAAATATTTTAAATATAAAATTGATATTTTGATTACTTTTCAAGACAAAAGACTGCTCTTACCTGAAGAACTCTTTTGGTGAGTCCGGTTTTCTGAGCTAGCTGTTTCAAGTCCTTGGCATCGGGGTTGTGGTTAATAGCAAAGTATGACTTCATTGTCCGCAGCTGGTGGTGTTTGAAGGACGTCCTCATACGCTTGGTTTTTTGATTGCTGGGGTATTGCTGGTCTCTGTCCAGGTGGTCACCATCGTTTTCATTGCAACTTAAAGCTTAAGGCAACAAGAGGAAAAGGCCTGTAAATCTCTTGCTCCACAACCAATATCATTTGCAATTTATGTGAGTGCAGCAATTAAAATAACATACCATGGCATGTACTGGCACAAGCCCTGCTTGCCTTTGCTCCATTTCATAGAATCGAAGAGCATTTCATTTGGAAAAGCCCTCTAAGGTCATTGTGTCCAACCATTAACCCAGCACTGCCAAGGCCACCATTAACCCATATCCCCAGATGCCCCATCCGCATGGCTTTGAAATCCCTTCAGTGAGAGAGGCTCCACGACTGCTTTTGGGGAAGGGATGTTTCCTAATATCCAACCTGAACCTCCCCTGGCACAGCTTGAGGCCGTTTTCTTTCATCCTGTCCCTTGTTCCCTGGGAGCAGAGCTCGAGCCTCCTGGCTGCCCCCTCCTGTCAGGGAGTTGTGCAGAGCCAGAAGGTCCCCCCTGAGCCTCCTTTTCTCCAGGCTGAGCCTCGCCAGCTCCCTCAGCCACTCCTGGAGCTCCAGCCCCATTCCCAGCTCCATTCCCTTCCCAGGACACGCTCCAGCCCCTCTAGGTCTTTCTTGTCGAGAGGGGCCCAGAGCTGCCCCCAGCACCGGAGGTGCCCCAGCAGGGCCAGCACAGGGGACGGGCACTGCCCTGGGGCTGTGCCCCCACTGGGGCTGCGACAGCCATGGGGTCATCAGCCTCTTGCCCACCTGGGCACACACTGGATCATATTTCTGCATCTTGCAGACGTCCCTTACAATAGCCAGCCTGCAAGGACCATGACCTGCCCCTTTGTGGCTTTTAAAATGTCAGGTCTGTTTCCTTTTCCCTCCCCTTCACCTCCACAGAACTTTTTCTCCACTTTCTGTGGGAAAACAGTAGCTGTCCTCAACTCCGTAAAGGGTTTTAATTACTTGGTATCACAATAAATTGCACTGTAACACAAAAAGAGAGCTGCGCAACACAGTCCACTTAAATCTCAATGGAACAGACTAGTTAAAATCATAATTATTTCCTCCATCAAACTAAACCCTGTAGAGTACAAGAGAGACCATTAAATGAAACATTATAAAAGAAATAAAGTTTGTGGCTACCAGACAGCAAATTATGACTATAATCTGACTAGCTAAAGAAATAAAGCTGTTAATACAACATATTCACTAGCATGCCAAAGGAAAAGATATTTTTAATTATTTATGTGTTTATATTTCCATTTTTAAAAAGAAGTGTTTCCAAATACTAGTTTGAATGATCAGTTCTGTCATATCCTTTTGAAATCAAGGAATGACAGTGGTTGATACACTTGAAGAAATCAACCACAAGAAGAAGGTCTGTGAGCAAGGAACACTGTAAAAATTATCAAGTAGTATTAAATGTTGAATGCCAAGCAAAATAATCTTGTAGACCGAATGTAGTTTTTCATTTATTTGTGCATACAATAAACCATAGGAAACCTCTTAAAATAACATTAAGGACTGAGCTTAAATCCAATAAAAAAATTAGGGATATAACTAAAAATTAGCTCTGACAAACTGTTGTTAATTAGCTTTTCCTGTCCCAATATCTACAGCTTCCTCTTAATTTCCTACAAGTTTTATGCTAAAAGTAATGAAAAATCTTTATCTCTGCTGTACATGGCATGCGAAAAATGAGAAAAAAATTCTTTTAAAACACTAATTGTTTGTGAGTTTCTTAAACACATGAACAGGTTTGTTTTCAATTGTCCACTATCACTGTTTAATTACAACTGAGTACATCTCGTGGACCTATCTTTATAGCATTACTTAAATTCATGCTGTCCATCAGTGGGTCTCAGCCCTAGTGAAAACACACACATTCTGAAAGGCATGCATTAAAAACAGTTTTAAAAAATACACGTAAAATGCACGTATTCCTAAGTGAAGACACATACAGGTTACCTAAGCAGGTTTGCAGTAGTTTCTGCAGCCGCTTTACAAACCTCAGCCTTTCAAAACCTTCTAAAAAGATGTGGCACAATATAGAGCAAGGCCTGCACAAATTCAGCTCCAAGCCCAAAAGCAAGTTTGTTTAACAGATCCGCCCGAAGTGTCCAAAGCCTCGAACTTTTCTGTTTGTTTCGTACTCCTATAATTTAAAAAAACAGCTAAAAAACATGGTACTGTATATAGAAATGTGTGTGTCTGTGTGCGTGTGTGCGTGCATGTGCATACATTTGTATAAATCCTTTCCAGACCTCAGGATCCTGTGCCAAATTCTGGCAATAAGAAGCAATTCTGCTTGTTTTCCTGCAGCATGGAAAAACTGCAAGCACCTGAATTTAAAACCTGTAAGATGCTTAAAGAGAGACAGTAACAATGGAGTAGTAATGGAGCTGGATGGGATGTAGCAAAATCTTTTTGGGTTTAAGAACTGAGATCTAGTTGCCCAGCTAGGTCATCCCACATGCTCCAGTCTCCTTCATAGCTACAATTCCTGATATAAAGATGGGATGAATAACGTAATAATGCTCATAGAAAATTCTGTTGTGGAAATGTAAAACCAAATCATGCTCATTTTTAAAATGTACTCAAACAATTTTAGATATTAGTAATGGAAAAGATCTTTGTGTGTCATCTTAAAGGCTTCCAAACCCTCCAAGAAATAACAAGGCAGACACATAGCAGGAAATGCATCAGAATATCTGTCTGCAGGACTGAGGTCTGGTTCCTGTTAATATGCAACAAAACAAAGCCTAGGGCTGCAAGGAGTTGGATTTTAACATGTCCCATAGAGAATGAGATACATTTAGAATCCAAGAATATAAAACTGATTCTAAACCCTCCCAGACTGGAATGAAGGTGTCAGCTTTTCATCAAGCCCTGTTAGGACAATGAACAATTTACTCTTGCAATTTCTCATAATTTTACGTCATTATTAAGTAAAAAATAATATTAAAATGACAGTAAATATACCATTTGAGAGTGACAAAACGTCCTTGTCTATGATGGAAGTTACAGAACAGATTTTAAAAGTGCATGAGGGCGTGTGCTGCTCGTTGTCTTGTGCAAGTGGTTTGGCTACTCCCAGGCATCACCCAAGATGACATAAATAGTCCCTGTTGGTGCCAATTCCCCTCTTGTATTTGGTTGCAGTGCCTGGCACCATCCTCAAAAGGCTGTTTTATTCAGTCTAATATCTGCATCTCTCACAGAATCTGCAATGTCCATGGGCGTTGCAGGCATAGATACACAGAACGGGCCAAGGGTATAAGTGGAGATTTTAAGAGCTGAGGAGTTTCTGCAAAAGGCATCAGGGTGTAAAACTAACACTGTACATGCTCCTCACGCAACCCTCTGTTTTCCAGGCTCTATCTTCCCTATTCTTTTGTGGTGTCCTGTGTATCTCCCAAAGGAATTGCTGAACTATCCATCTGTAACATTTTCATTCCATTGCAGTAGCTCAGGCTCCTGCTGGGATTTCAGAAATACAATTGGTAGAATTCCAGTCGAATAGAGGAGCCTTAAATTAACTAACATTTCACTCCTATTTTTTGATAAAACAAATTCTGAAGCAGTGCCAAGTCTCTTTTCTGTCCCTAGAACATTTCTAAGGCCCCGTGCCTTTCCCCAGACCCCACACCCAGGCCTTTGCCCTCCTGCCATCGGCTGGCGCTGCAGTGGCAGCACTTACACTCTCAGCCCCACATGGGCCACCTAGCACAGGATGGTGATGTCCATGCACAGCATCACTACATCACTACAACTTAAGACGAAAACATTTTACTTTTGTACTGGTAACCAAAATACCCTCTGCAGAACAATGCATAACACCTCTCTAAACCCAGCAGCGGGAGTGGAAAGCAGGATGTGCTGGTGCTTTTGTAACAAACCCTGTGTGAGGAGAACTTGGGAGCACTGCTTCACCCTGACATCACCAGAGCCCCTCATGGGTTGGGCTTTGGGGCAAAGTGTGTGCTTAGTAGTTAGTAGGCCGCTAAGGATATGGCACATGAAGAAGATGAGAAAGACGTTTCCTTTGGGGGAAATTTTTTTCTTAGCAGCTTGTGTTTGACATGTTAGATTACGCCAAAGGAAAGAAAACTAATCCTGCTTCCGAAAGAATGATGAAACAAGAGACACGTTTGGTGTGTGCATCATCTCTCAATAGTGGCTCAGGAACGTACACCCCTTTCCTTCTGTAATCGGAGTCAAGGGGGTGTTTTAACCTCCTGCTGCCTGGAGAGGGAACTTGTGATTAACTAGACCGGGCAAGGGTGTAGCCGGATTTGTTGTTTGGTTGGAGTGTGTAAAGGACTTTGTGGTACCCATATCCTCATGGGGACAGAAGTGAGACAGAGCCCTCTGAGTGGTAGTTGGGACAGGAACAGAGATAGAGTCTTTCTCCTTAGAGGAAGGAGAAGACACCTGGAGAAGGCAGATGCCTGAACTTCTCACTACAGGAATTAAAAGGGGTGAAGCTGTGACACTGGGAGCAGGCAAGGTACTTCTGGCTGTTTCCAAGGTGCCTGGTGGCACTGAAAGGAGAGTGTCTTCACCAAGCCATGGAGCAACAGACACGACAGTGCTGCCTCAGCCTTGACATTTCAAGAAGTATTTCTGAGGAGATAAAGCCTGTCTTAAGGAGTGACTCTCACCCAGGCCGAGCATCACAAGGCCAGGAGGCAGGAGAGCCAGAACTAGAAGCCCGCTTCCTCCGGCCTTCCCCGGCCGCCTCGGACAAAGGGGCTGGGCGTCTCGGTGCCCCCGGGGCTGCCGAAGGGCCGGCCCCCCCGGCCGCGGTACATCCCGGGGGGGAGCGCGGCCGGGCCGGGACTGCGGGGCGGGAGAACAAAGGGGCCGGCGAGGGGCGGCCGGGCCCGGGCCCCGCGGGAGGAACCGCCGCAAGGGTTTTTCCCCTCAATTAAGCCAATTGAATGGCGCTGAATGGCCGGTGCGAGTGCGCGGTCAGTCCCTGAGCGCCACGATTAACCCGGGCAGCCCCGGCCGAGCCGGGCTCCTCGCTGCCCGCCCCGCCGGGTGAAGGGGCTGGCTCGGGGCTGCAGCGGGCTCCGCCGCCCAGCCCTGCTCGAGGGACCCCGGCCCCGCAGCCGCCTGGTGAGCGGGGGGCGCTCCCGGGGCCCCGCTCGCCCTTTGGGGAGGGAGCGGTGCCCGCACCCTGCCCCAGCCCCGACCCCAGCCCCAGCCCGACCCCAGCCCATGCGCCTGCCCCGGCCCCGACCCCAGCCCCCCGGGGAGGGGCCAGATGCGCCCGGGGACCCGAAAGGTGACCACGGCCCGGGGGGAGGGAGAGAAGGAGAATAAGCAAGAGATGGGGGGGAAAGGGGGAAACTCTGCTTTTTCCTAGCAAATCTCTGCAAGACATCCGATTTTAAGATGCGATTCCCGTCTGCTCGCTCTGTCACAGTAGTCACAGGAAAGCTTCTTCTGAGCTTTTAGTCCCACGGGAAACGAGGAGGAAAGAGAGATTCGCTCTTTAAAACTTTCCAGGCTTTTCGTATTTTTGTCAGGAAAAAAAAAACCAAACCACTTTTGACACAGCTACTTGGGAGGGTCAGTCCCCGGCGCTGCCCCGAGCCTGCCGGGAGCTGGGTCGGCGCCTCCGCAGCTTCCCCTCCCCCGGCAAAAAGACACCCCCAGCCCAGTCCCCATCCGCTGAGGACGTCTATCCAGTCTGGATACTCGGTCACCCTCTCAGCGAAGCACTAGGCATCTTCCTGCTAGCAAAGCAAGGAAGTATTTCTTAATACCTTGGCTCTTTGCACAGATTATGGGTATTTTATCAGCTCGTCGTGCCCCAAGTTTGTGCAATACATCTGTCATTTTCCGGGATATTTTAGTGTCTTAAAGCCAGACTAGATACAAATGAATAAAACATAGCAGGCTGTGGGAGGTTTGGGGTCTAACTCACAAAGGGAGTATTCAGAATTCTTTACAGGTGCTTCTGTGTTCAGCAAGCTTTCAGCCATTGATTTACTGACCTAAAAAACCCATCAAACTCCATTCCAACAAGTGAAGAAGGAAATTATGATCACAGGAACACACTTGGAAAAAAAAAAAAAGAGAAAGAAAAAGAAATCTTTTTGAAGTTTCAGCATCCTTCTAAGCTATTTTCCACTTGTCAGGCTCTATCCACATCTAAACCCATCATCCCCCTGCAAACGGAGTCTCGTTTAAGTGGGGGGGGGGGGGGGGGGAAGAAAGTCAGTCTAATTCGTGTTGCAGATGAATATTTGCTGCAATTTACAAAATAATTTCAGTCTCGACTCTGCCAAGTTTATGGGTCCCCCTTTTCCCACCACCTCTGGGTGTAGATTTGTTTACACAAAGTATTCTACACAAATCACCAGGAACAGGTCCCCTCAGAGGACAACACTGTGCATTTCTAGTGCATTTCTGAGAAGGAAATGACAAGTTCCACTAAAAATAAAACGAGAAACTACCACATTTTTAAACGGTTTCTCTTTTAAAGGCACAAAATCGAAGGCTTTTCAATAATTTACTCGTTTGTGGAATTTTACATCAACGGGCAACCCAGTCTGATTTCCAAGATCAATGGCACTTATTACCGCATAAATTAGTCGATTACTGGTCTAGTAAATAGTTAAGTAGATAAATAGCTTAAGAAAAGAAGCCAAACGTTACTCAAGGAATATCTCTTAAGTTTCAGTTGCAGGCTCTAAACAAAGATTAAAAGACCAAAAAATCGGAGGGCAATTATTTTGTAAACGAATTTTTCAAAATGTAGTTAAAGGCGGTTTATTTAGGAAGTCAGGGAGTAGTGAGACTTTCTCAGGCTGTGCTCGCATCCAGGACAGATGCCGCTGGTTCGGTTTACAGGTCCTTTGAATTTGAACATCTGCCCTGCACAGGGAGACAGCGGAAGGACAATTAAAAGCTAATCCCTCCAAAAAGGAGACTTTTTAAACGGAAAATATGCATATTTGATGCATATTTTAAAGCTGAGCTGTTACTCGCAAGAACACTACATCCACCTTTCATCAACCTTCACCACTGGGACTACTACTGCTTTTTGCACTATTTCCAAATTATTCAGCAATTACTTCAACCAATAATAACTGGCAATTTTGTTCCCGAGGTACGTTTGCCGGTTAGAGATGCGCCTTTCTTCCCTGCTATTTTCAGTGCAAACCACCTCATTTCGTCGCTATTGTTACTCCCCTTAGGCGCGAAACACCCGTAGCCTCCCCTCACCGGGCCGCCTCCCCCGGCCCGAAGCCCGAGCCCCTCGCCACCCCTACTCTTCTCGGTGTCCCCCACGCGCCTTCCTCCCCCCGTTCCTCCTCCTCCTCCCCGCGCAGGCGGAGCGGCAGCCGCCCGGCGCAGCCCGCAGCTGTCGCGGCACGCAGAGATGCGGCTCGAAACAAACCGCAGCAAACTTGGCCTTTACCGAACGCCCTCTCCGGGAACAAAAAACACTTTAAAGGCAAATCTGCGCCCTATTGGACACGTCTGAACCAGGCAGGTTAAAAGAGAAAACAGGCTGGGACGAGCGGAGAAGCACAGAGAACACTGAGGCRGAACGACGCAGGGAAACGAGTTCGGTGCCCAGGGTCTGGCGGGACGGCCCGAGCGCCTGGCTCGGGAAACGCCGGACTGGGGGGAAGCCCACCTCTGCCTCCAAGTCCTCTAATAAAACCAACATCTAAGAATTTTGTTCCGTCCTAGCATTTTTTTCCCGTTGCATACAAGCAGCAGCGCAGGAAGCCCCCGGGATGGCAGGCGTTCTGGTGGCAGCTACACGGAGAAGCGGAGCAAGGGGAAGAGTGGAGCCGGGATAGGGGGGGCAGGAGATTGCTCGAATTCCTTTGCCTGTAAAATTACAGTGCTGTGGCGGTGGGGAGGTTAAACGAGGAAACACATCGGAAACTTTGCTGCTGGATACAGAGAGCCCTGGCTGCTGCCAGGTTCGCTCCCGTTCCTCTTGCTCCTGGCTCGGAGCAGGGGCAGGGGCTGTGCCGCGGGACAGCGATGGGCTGCAAAGGGGATGCTGCGAGTTTCCCGACTCTTCTTCGAGTCACGTCTCACGAACAAAACTCCAGCAGAACTTGCCCCGGTGTGAGCAGGCTCTGTGGTGTCCGCAGACACCTGCTGCCTGCGGCCCCTGCCCGGGCACACCCAGTCCTGCACCCCCGTCCCCTCCCATTCCAGGCCCTTGGGAAAAGGCCAATTCCTCTCTCTCTTTCCTTCCAAAACTTTGGGGTGCAAGAGCTCACGACAGGGCAGAATAATTCACCCGTCAGCAGCTTTTGAGTGTAGCCACTAAAGTAAATTCACGGGTCTCTGAAGTGCTAACTTAAAATCTCTGGTTTCCAGATTTTATTTCAGGCTGCACTCCCCCTTCTTCCCCCCCTTAACCAGATGACCTTGCTTCAAAACATTTTATTTCCAGCTGAAGTGAAAAATGCTAACATATTAGCTTCTGTAATTGCAGTTTGACAGCACTTGATCTCAATAATTATGCTGCAGCTAAACTATTATTAACAGTTTAAGCTAAAATAAATGGAAATCCCCCTCTGGAAGTGAACAGAAACAAAACATTTGAACTGTTCCGTGGGAAGGTGGGGGTCTCTTACCTGCATTGTAGGCTGCCAGGTCTGCTCCAGGCCCTGGGCTTTTTCTTTTCCTGGGTCTCCCCTTCTGGACAGTCCCCACGCCGTTGTAATAAGGCAGTCCCAAAGTGTTGGCAGAGCCCGCTCCCAAAGCCGGGCCCTTCCCAGCGGCTACATCCGAATGATTGAAATGCACCTGGTACTCCCCCTGGAT
The DNA here is from genome assembly GCA_018881555.1 of Amblyornis subalaris. Classification (NCBI taxonomy): domain Eukaryota; kingdom Metazoa; phylum Chordata; class Aves; order Passeriformes; family Ptilonorhynchidae; genus Amblyornis; species Amblyornis subalaris. The sequence continues at coordinate 1,304,781 of JACAXG010000076.1, forward strand.
GAGAGTCTCGAAATGGAGGCGGCAGTACACCAGATTGTCCTTCATGCCAAAGTGATCGCCAGTGGTCAGCATCTTGTTGCAAGTGGTACAAGTGAAGCAATTTAAGTGATATACCAAATCCCTGGCCCTCATGACCATCTCGGAGGCAGAAATCCCCAGGTGACATCTCGCACATCTCTGCACCGAAAACCTCCTGCAAAACAGAAAGGCCAGAGGAGACGGTGAGAGGCGCATTCCCCCCCACCCCGTCCTTCGTCGGTTCTACCCGGAGGGCGACAAAGGGCTGCGGCCACCTCGGCCGGGACGGCGGCACAAAGCCGGGACGTTTGCGGAGCCCAGCCGGGCGGGCACTCCGGCACGGAAGCGTGGGCAGACCCCGTCCCGTTTCCCAGCTCGCAGCGCAGCTCCTGTCCCACCAGATCCCAGCAGCAAAAGGCACCGACCCCCGCCCCGCGAATGTGCCCGCACCCCCGGGCCGGAGGAGGCACCGCCGGCGGGCGGGGAGCGGCCCCGCTGCCGGCCCCGGCCTCGCACTCAGCGCAGGAGGCCGAGCAGGGCACGGCTGGTGTAGGCCCCGGTAGCCGCAAGCAGGCTGGGGGGCAGCAGGGCACGGGCAGTGCCCCCCTCTCGGCAACACGGGCCTCATCTTCACCACGAGTCTCCCTCTCCAGTGAGAGGTTTTAGGAGCCCACAGCCTGCCCCACGCCTGCCCACGGATCCCCTCCGCAGTCTCTTCAGGACGGGGTCTGCTCAGCGGGGGGAGAGGCGGGCAGTCCCCCCGTCCCCGGCTGGTGGCCGAGGGCAGGCTGTACCTGTAGTAGTCCTCCTTGCAATAGATGCTGCCGTCCTTGCTGAAGCAGGTGAGCTCGGACTCCAGGTTGAGTTTACATTCACAGCATTTCAGGCAGCGCATATGCCACTGTTTGTCCACAGCCAGGAGGTAATAACGGTCGGAGATTTTCCCCCCGCAGCCGGCGCACAGGGCAGCCCTGTCACTGCTGATGGAAGGCATGGTCTGCTGGGGGAAAACAATTACAGACCGTTAGCGAGAGGGAGAAACTCTTGAGCGCTGCTGGGCTCCCCCCTCCCCCTGCCCGGCCGGGGCCGGGCTGCTGCTCTCCCTTGCAGGGGCTGGCAGAGGAGCGGGGTCTCCGAGCCGGCCACCCCGACCGGCCCCCGCGCCCGGTCCCCAGGGTCCTGCCGCATCCCACCTTCCCGGGAGGAGGCGGGGAAGCGGGCGAGACAAACAGAAAACCACCCTGGCTTTTAGGGGAGGCGTCCAGACTAGACCCAGAACTTTTTTTTTCTGGTGGATTTTCCAGTCCCAGACCAAGAAAAGATGCTGTTCAATAAACAGGCGCGATAATAACAGAGTAGGGCAAATCGCAGATAGTTAATTTTAAAATTTATTATTATGGATATTCTGAGAGTGTCTGCATAGCTAATGCTCAGTGAGTGCGTGTATGTGGAGCGTGTCTGTGTGTGTATTTTCCTAGCTATAAAATTCCGAATGAATTACGATCAAACCCCCGGTAGTCACAGTGCTGCAGACATAGCTCTCTGCAAGCTGGTTCCAAACAACACGGATCGCGATCTGCTGTGACCCAAAGCACTAAAGGGATAAGCAAATAAAGCTGCGGAGGAGACAAGCACTACTAAATCCGAGGTGCAGAAGGTTTTATCAGGAAAACGAAATAGTGGGAAACATGTAGGAATGAGAGTGGGTAAAAACCAACAGAGCACTTTAGATTATGCTGGGATAAACTTGGAAGCAATAAAACTAAATATAAGCCCTATATAATTTAATAGTTTAGTGTCAAATCGCAATCCAATCGAAACCCTCAAAAAACCCCAAATTCAAACATATCCTGTCAACTTCTACCGAAGAAGAAAGAGGGAGAAATATCGGAACCGTTTAAGCGTGCTTATTTATTTTAGCGGACACCTTAAAACAGCATTCGGGAGAGGAGGCTCGGTGGAGCAGCGTTTGGGGCAGACCTTGCAATATGCTGCTTTCCACTTCGGTCCCAACTTACTCTTACCCGCTGTGCACAAAAGCCCACGGCAGATCTGTTCTTGTGCAAGAGAACCCGAAACATTTCCTTACAGCTGTGCCCAACACGCAGTTTGTTTGGGTTCGGGGCGGGGGAGAAGTTGTTTGTTTGCTTTTACCTCCTCTAGAGCCTTAAATCCTCGCGCAAAGCAAAAAGCAAACCGGGGCAAATCGAAAGGAACCGAGGCTGATTTTCCAGCACATGCCAGACCCATTGCTTTCATCCTGTGCTTGCGGGGATCACAAAATCCCATCGCTGAGAGCACTCCCGTTTGCACCGCACCATTCCCACTAGGAGAACTCCACACAAATAAAACCCTGGCACTCCACTGGTGTTAGTCACAGGAGCCCACCGGCAGCTTGTTTCTTTAAGGCATTAACTGAACTCCGAGTAGCGATCGTTTTATAATCAAAGCAGTTTCTTGTAAATCCACTTTAAATGAAATAACGATTTTTTCTACTTTGCTTTTCCAGTAACAAAAATATTCTGAGTTCCAGAAATGGTATTCAAGGATCTGGTATTCCAACCCACTATTTGCTATATACACACGTGTATGCATATAGATTATATACAGTTGTATAAAGCTATCATGCCACAATATTTATTCCAGCAAAGATCATTCGATGTTGTTTAATTGTACGGAGAAATATGAACTTCTCAAAGAGAACCAAAACCGTTTAATTAGAAATCACATCCCACCCTTGTACAAAGGCTGTTTTCCAGCCGATGTTTCAAGATTAAATAGTCTCACTGTCACCTTTGAGCAAATTTCCACATAGCATTACAAGAAAGAACACATACTGATGAAGTTTGAAAACCTGAGAACGGATCTTCCTTGCATATGCCCGTATCAGTTTACAGGACAGCATTTAACCAACGTACGAGAAAATTTCACGTCAGAATTGTAATTTCTCAACCAAAAAAAAAATAGCATACATAAATTGTTCAATCACTTAAGACACTTCGGAAATTTCTTCCACTTTGCCAGCTTAGCACTAGTTAGATGGATGCATCTTTTTATTATCTAAATTTATTGATATACAAGTATTACGCATCAGCAGACAGAAGATGAAACGTGATAAAGTTATAAAAATTCGCATCCATCCGTCTCCATGAGACATATCTTCTAGTTCTGTTTGCCATGTTTACAAAGCCACATATTAAAATTATTTTTAAAAACCCAAACTTAAAGATACTCGGGTTTAGTTTTTTTCTTCTTAAATAAATGCTGTAAAGGCTACCTCCGTGTAGACATCCTACCTGAAAAATAACACAGAATTGGATTCTTTGGTGTTTGTGTTTCCATTCCGCAGACAAAAAATTTGCTGTGCCAAAATGTTATCGGTATAAAACCACACTTTGCCTCTTCCTAAAAACTTTGGAAGGCCGGACAGGCTGGGGGAAGGGAAGGAGTTCTTGGACGCTACCAAAAGGCTGGTCTATCTTTCTGTTTTCTAGCAAGAGCAGTACCGTTCATTTCACCCAAGTGTTACTATTACTATGCATATTATTAATAATTAACAGTTTCATGCCTTTCCCCGCGGTTTCATTTAATCTTTTGGGGTGCCTTTATGCTTAATTTTCTTCTGATTTAGTATTTTGCATACGTTTCCCCCCGATATGTTATTTTAGGGGAAAAGCTGTATCTGTGAGGGTTTGGTATGTTTAAGGGGGGGTGCATGACTCTCCCATTCCTTCGGCTCCTACCGTTTCCGTCTCTCCCCTGTCTATAGCCGAGCTGATGGCCGGTGCTTCGCTTTTGGTTCTCCGATCCATCTCGTCGATGACCCCGTGCATCTCCGAGCCGGAAAGACTGTGGAAAAGCATCGCTGAGGAAGCAGAGGAGGAGGGCCCGAGTCGCTGTTGCTGCTGACAGTTGTCGGGGTCCCTGCAGGAGCCCAGAACTTGCATTAACCGGAGCCCTCCCCCATGCATCTAGCACGGCCGCCCCGTCTCTCCTTGGGCACCGGGTTTTTCCCCCGGCAGAGCTCTCCGGCGCGCGGCGCAGGCACTGATCCGAGGTTGCAAGGGATGGGGTGCAGAAAAGGCGGGCGAAAGGGATGAGGGAGAGGGGATAACTGGTAGTGTAAGCTTCGGGGATTGGATCTAGTCTGTTGCGCGGACCCGGCACATCCCTCTAGGAGGCTTCTTCAGTGCAGGGCTCATTGCCCCAGGTGCAGTCCCAGGCTTTATGCTCTGACCCAGCAGGCAGAAGGCTGGGCAGGCTTAMGGTTGGGAGGGATAAATAAATAGTAGAAATATAAAAAAAAATTAAACCATCTTCGGTGAGAAAGAAATAATAATTTTTAAAAAAATTACGACAAGCCCCCTACATCGCACTGCGCGAAATTTAGAGGAGGAAAGCAAGGGAGAGGGAGGCTGCAGCAGGCGGAGAGCAGGCTGGTGCTGCAGGGAGGCTGGGGCGGATGCCCGCCGTACGCACTCACAGTCCAGAGGGCTGGCAGCGGCGGCAGCTCAGGGGCAAAGTTTGCTCCTTCCCCCGCTCCTCCCCCAGCCCGCTGGAGCTCATTGGGAAAAGAAAAAGCCAAGGGGAAGGAGGAAGAGTTGGACGGGCACCAGATGGGACGGGCACTCGCGGCCCCCCTCTGTCCTTAAAGCGGCGCGGCCCGCGGGGCCCGGGGCGGGAGCGCAGCCGGAGCCGGAGCCGCCGCGGTGCTGCGAGCGGCGCGTCTGCAGCGCGGGGACCGCGCGGGGCTCCGCGCCTTTTCTACAGCCCCTCTGACATCATGTCCTGCCCCGCCGCCATTGGCTGCGCCGCGCCCGGGCCGCCGGCATGTGCTCGGGGCCGGGCGGTGGCCCCGCGCTGGCCCCGGGCGCTGGCCCCGCGCTGGCCCCGCCGCCGGGGCACCGCGAGCGCTGCCGCGTCCTGTTCGCTCCGCGGCCTCGGGAGCCGGCCCGGCCCCGAGCGGAGGTTGGCATTTGTCGCCCGGTGACCGTCGGCGACGTATCCTGCCATGGCGCGACGAAGAGGCTGTGGGACACAACCCCTCCGACGTGGGAGAAGGAGGCGTTCAAGAGTTTGTTTCGGCTCCGAGATGATGATACCCCGAACATTTATGACTAGTTGAGTGCACCCAATAACCCTCGTTAGTACAAATATTCACTGTTAGAATATAATAATTTGAGTCACTCCAGTTTGTGGAGCCTGCCACAAACCAAAGCCTCTCGTGTCTCTCATTTCCAAGTAGACTGTAAGAAAACCAGGCCAGGAAGGTCTCTGAACTTGAGGAGAAGCTTCAGGAAGTCTCCAGAAAAGACAAAGAGTGCACAGGGAGACTGTTCATGATGTCTAAATATTTATCCAGGAGGTGGGTAGTAATTAGCATTAAAGATGTCAAATACTACGCTTCTAATTATGTTAGCAAAGGTAGCACAACGAAAGGTAAATCTGAATGCGCATCTGAGATCATGAGACCCGCTGCCTAATCCGTGACTATGAATTCTTACATCACTCGGCACATTCCCATCAGGTGTTGTTTTCTGACACAGCGATTTGCCTCTTACAGGTGTAGTGAAGTTAAAATTATCCTTGCTAAAATTGGAATTAGTCTGTTTATAGCCAAACTTTGCTGGGTTTATATGTTCTGTTCTTACAATAATTGAGGTTTTATCATCTTTCTATTGGGATTGCTCTGAGTAGTTAAAGACATTTGCATGTCACAGAGGAGAACAAAGTGTCTCTTGTAGAAATGCATATGAAATAGCCACAAGACCCCTCAAGAAACTATACAGAATGCAAGCTAATTTGGCATCTGTGGAAACTATCCAAAGACTGTCCTAAAATCAGACCTTGCAAACAATGGAAGTTCATGTTCGCGTTCAGATTAGAATTCTGCAGACCATTAGTGCCTCTGTACGGTATTTATCTTGATAAAATAATCTTTCCCTTCCTCTGTAAAGTTGTGAGACATTTTCAAGCACCGTCTGTGATTGGAGCTTTGCCTCCAGGAACAGCTGTGGAACACGGCTCACCGGACACTACGTCCCCTATTGTGGGACACCACCGGGTTACCTTTCCTGAAGCAATTTGCTGTAGATATCCTTACTCACAGCTGTGTACTGTACCATCCTTAGATGTTTTAATACCAGATTAATTCCCTATCACTGAATTGATTACATACTTTTTGCAGTTAAGAAAGGTCATGGATCCGTACACTCTATCTGACATTGCTAATTATCAAAGAGATTTTAGATATCTAATGGAATTGAAATACAGTACTTTATGTTACAGAACTGCCTCAGTGGATGGAACCAATAATACCAAGAGCACGTTGAAAAAAGTATGGCACGGCCTCCAGTTCACAGGGTATCTCTGATTATCTTCCTAATGGATACACAAACACAAGAAGACATCCAACCCTTGCTACCAAAACACAAGGAGAGTAACAGAATGTAAACATAAAGCTGCTAATGTACACACTGACACATGAATGACATTTACATTGTTCAGAATAAAATCCAGGATACTCTCGAATAATGAGCCATAGAAAAATTGCTGGAGCAAAATTGTCTTCAGAATGAAGCGTGGGCTCATTTGGAATGAGAGTTTTTTCATTAAAAAATGGTGCAGCTAATAATAAAGTCTTTTAACCTGTATTTTGTTATAGGTGACAGGTGAACAAATCACAGGTCTTGAGTTTCTTTACCCTGCCTCTCTTAGTAACGTCATCTCCAGTACCATCTGCTACCTACCAGACAAACAGACCAACCACATAATGAGGTACCAGCTTCCACCCAGCTACCGTGACTAAATCAGAACAAAAGATTCAACGCCTCCTTCAACAAAGGAACACAAGTCTAAGCTGTCTTTGCTAATTGCTGGGTTTCAGGTTGTCTGTTACAGATTTTAAGTGAGCTACAAACTTCCATCAAATACTTATAGCTGTTGGATAAAGGTACTAAGAATAAAAGATAAATGGAAGCAAAAGGTAAGAGAGAAGAGAAGAAAGCTTAGAAAATAAGTAACTACTTATGGTAATTTAAAGGCTGTGGAATAATATAAACATGAAAGACCAGGGGGCAGAGTGATTGATATCTCATATGTTTTCGATGCCCCTACGGTTATTAGACTGCAATATATGGGAACATACAATAAACTATGAATTAAAATGTAATTGTAGCTTCAGGCATCTTCTTCATTGTCTGCTGTGGTGTTATGTCTTCATGCACCGTGATTGACAAGGTGTAATTAATCATCTTACTCAGTTGTAAATATGGGCACCCTTCACAGTAGGCATCAGGAAGTGTGTACCAGCAAAGGAAGCAATAGTTGACGCTGAGATACCATTAAATCAAAATCAGAACGCGTATATGTTCAGAAATGTGTGTTTGGTGTGATGCTGTTATCGTTTATTTCTAAAATACTGTACCAACAGATTTACTTGATTTGCAAGTTAACTACAACATTAACTGGTTTTATTTATTTTGTCTCTTCTTCATTTTTATAGGCAATGATGTTGTTCTCCTAAAATGTGAGACAGTTTGCTTCTTGTCAGCAAGTGGAGCTCAGCTCAGCTCTTCCTCTCCCCGAGTTGCTGCAGACAGACCAGCAGCTTCAGTCAGCTGCTCCATGGACTGACTGGAAACGGTTCTGGAAAATTATTACTCCATTCATGGATCACTTTTTGCACCTCTTATGGACTGAGTTAGACACTTTGGGTCATTTTAAAGAGAAAGAGAATAATGAAATTATCTTAATAAGAAACACTGTTCCATTTAAAAATAGGACGTTTCTTGTCACCAATGCTGTCCCCAAATTGTAAATGAATGTCTTTTTAAGGATTTTTTTCAGTATTCCAGGGAAAGAAACATGCTATATCTGTTTCTTTTTCTAAATGATTGCTATCGTTATCTAGTTAGTACAGAAATGGTGTCTGAGTCATGGGAAATTCAAGTGGTTTGTCTCAGGAAAATTTGGTGGTATGCATGTTTTTGATGCATGTAGAGCTGCTGAATGAATAATTGGCCCCCTATTTAATGTCCTCTGCTTTAAAGCTGTCTAGTACATTTGCTGTTTAAAAAAATGTCTTTCAAAGCTGTTAAATATGTAACAAAAAGAGGTTGCTCTCCCCATTCTGACATGAACAAAGCCATACAGTGAGCTGCCTGAGGTACTTCCAGCATGGGATTAATTACAAACACAATCATAAATGGAAATTTGCAAAGTTTTCCGATTCTTTTTCTTTGCAATTCCAGCTGATGAGTGTTTGATGAAAGCATGCGGTAAAAATAGCAGTCCAGGAATTAGCTATCAAATATTAAGCCAAGCATTTTTCAGAGAGTATGGGATCTGTTGGATCTATAATTCCACCATTTACCCCTGATGGAGTAAGATCTCTGGGTCTCAGAAGCAAACAGTGCTTAAAACAGCAGCGCACGCTCAAGAAGATGATCGACTAAGAATGTGTTTTATTTTGATTTGAAAAACTGTCAATCACAGATAAAAAACCCCAAATAATATTATTATATATACTAGCTAACTGTATTTGTCTTATAAACCAGACATTTGCAGGAAAGAGAAATAATACAGTTTAAAAAGGAAAATATTCCAAAGGTTTTGCCCAGATGTTGTGCTGAAATTGTTTGTCACTGGTACAAGCAATCAATTCCAGAGGAAAATACAAGCATGTATCTATAGATGTGAGAGAAAAATAAGATGTCCAATGTCTCACATATTTCAGTTTATATAGCCACAGCTATTTAAACAATTCCAAAACTGCCTCTACGGGTGTCAAAGAGGGAGGGAAATCTTCAACCACATGATCTTCTCTCCAGAGTCCTGTTAAATCCACTGAACTTAAAACAGAACAAGAAGTGTGAAATATGGGTTTGAACATGTTATGTCAGAAATGTAAAGGTTGGAAGCCTTTTTAGTAACCGATATTAATATTGTATTAAATGTTATGAAAAGGTAGGTGTTGGAGAGAAGGGCTGGGCTCATGTGCAATTTTGTCAAGGTTTTTATCTGTGATTATGATTCCAGATGTATCTATTCCCTGAGGAGAAAAATGAAGTAAAGTTGGCATGTGACATGTGTTTTAAGGTGTTTGGCACAGTTTCCCAAAGTGATGACAAAATGTTCATTTTTATTACAGTGAATTGGTAAAGAAAATATGATTCTGAAGGTCAGACGCTGTATATTTAGGATAGCTTTGGAGTTTTATTTTGGGGAATACACACTTTTGGTGGTGTGCTTAGATCCAATTGCCTGACAAGCATCTACCATGGTAAATAATGTAAATAGAATAACTTCAACAAAATACAAAGTGGTAATTACTAGAAATTCAGTAAATTCATGCACAGAATATAGAAAAGATTGCAAAAATGTCTTTTTTTTACATCTAGTGGTGTAGCTGCTTCTTAATTATTTTTTAAAATCTGTTTACTACAGACTAATCTTTTTGCTCTACAGTTAGAGCTCAAATAAGTGTAATAAGGTCCTTTGTTGGAATATGCATTTAATGTAAATGGACAGATTTTTTTTTTAACAAACTGGTGAAGGTATTTTTTTGGATGAAGATTATTTTGCCTAAAAGCACATTACGAGTTGAGATAAGAAAGTTCCCTGTGGCTGCCCAGCTGCCCCTGTCTCCTCCGTGCAGCCCCTGTGTGTTACCAGTTCCAGCAGCTCCATGCTGACAGCAGGGCACCCCGGGCTGCAGGACCAGGCAACACTCCCTCATAAACATTTTACAAGTTCAGCATCAACCAATCCGCGAGGTTTGGGAGCCTGCCCTGATTGGGTGTATCAGGGATTTGGTAAACACGGCTACATAACAAAAACAAGGTTTGTGGAGAAAAGACTCCAGTAGTATTGCGTCCTTTGAATATTCGGAGCCTAAGAATATGATTAATTCCATACTTCATAAGTAAACTTCCCCAGCTCTATATCCATCTGCAAATATTCAGAGTGATGTGCTCGTTCATTCCTTTCTGTTCTACAACCACATTTCTTTGTGAATTTAACCACATCAGAAAGCACTTCAGATTTCTAACACAAATATTCGATGCATTTAATGTAAGGAAGCTTCTTTTATTGGAGGTGATTGGGAACATTTTGTATTTTATAGGTATATTTAAGAGGTTAGCAGTAGGGGGGAATCGTCTGTGGAAAATCTGTCTACAGCTGAAATTCTTAGATGCAGAAGTGTTGCTGAAATGTCTAATGCATTTACGTTCTTTTGTTAAGTAGCTTACAGGACTATCCTCTTAGCTACCACATACCCAGATTTTTTTTTTTTAAGTCAAACAACATTTCTCCTTTTTTTCTTATTTGTTATTTTCAGGAGTATATATTTGGTTTGGGGTTTTGTGTACAATTAGAAGATTTTCATTTTCATGGGCTTTTTTACTTTTTTCATCTACAATTTTGTTGTTCTTTTCAATAATCTTCTGCAACTTTATTTCATCTTTAGTGCATGCAGAGAAGCCCCTCATTGGCTAGTACATCACTGATAATGGTTTACAAGTTTTCCCAGATAAATTTTCCATGGGGTAATTTTTCTCCAATTTAACACAGCTCCAATTAAAGAAAAGAATGCCAAAGGTTAAGATATTTTATAATACAATTTAGAAATTCATTTTTTAAGTCCTTGTGTTTATATTTTAAATTTAAAATCTATTTGTACTTCAGTATCAGAAAAATAATGTGGAGAGTGTGAAAATTAGCAGTCTGGTATTTTCCAGATCTTGAAATGTGCCTGCCTAATGAAGGCAGAAGACTTGCTCACTAGATTTATTCTAAAACAGTGCTTTTAGATATTAATAAATTAAAATGGCAGTTTTCAATTGGATACTTATTACGATTTTATTTGATATTTGCAAGATACCTGACCATTTAATATTTATCCTTTATTTCTTTGAGCTGATCTAATTGCACCTCTCTACTTTGCATTTATTTCTCTTTGCAAACACTACATTATTCACTCTCTCCTGTGCTTATTAAACAGTGCCACCTGCACCAAATGAAACAAAGCTTCTCCATCAATCTATCCCAGCTAAAGAACCCTGACTATATATTATAATTAATTGAAGCTCAATTGAACACTTGAGTCTGAACTAGATACAGTAACCTGAAAAAACATTTAAAAAATTAGGATGTACTTTAAAGAAATCTTTTAAATGAAAATGTTCACTCAAAACTGAGAACCTAACCTTGCACCAAGCACTCTTCATCAGCTCTGCACAGTACCTCAAGTAGCAATTAGCAGGTCCTTTAATTAATTAACTATTCCCTGTACATCACAGGGATTTTTGTGGCACTAACGTCATCCTTCATAAGTGAATACCAAATCCAGTCAATATTTTGTCAYTCTAAACCCTTCTCTGGACTACCTGAATGCCACCGCCGGGCTCTGCAGAACCATTTCCCAGCCCAGAAGGCAGGTATGGAAACCAGACCCAAACTTTGCGGTACAGCCTGGGGAGTGGGAATAGACGGAGCCGGACACGGACGAGGAGACGCAGGGCACCTTAGGCAGAAATATTAGCAATAAGAAGTTGGATCAGATGCAAATTGAAATAGTGGCAATGAAATCTTATAAATGCAGTTAAGTAAAATTATTTTATTTCCAAGCTGAATGTGTCGGGAACTTCCCAAGTGCTGGAGGCTGTGCTGCTGTGCTGCTGTGCTGCCTCTCGCTCCCACTGTCCGCTCCCAGACAAGAGCAGATTAATTAAGTGGCAGGTCAGACACGAGAAGGTGAGAGGGCATTTCCCACCAATCTGGGACATTTTGCCCATTTTATACTTTGCAAACTTTTTATATAAGCGTGGCTGATTCTTTTCAATGTAATTCTCATTTGGAAAATATTAAGTAAATTTAAGGGAATTACCATGTGAAGATGAGACACAAAATATGTATCGCTGGTTTTAAGATTTACAAAAGATGCAGTATGTAAATTTGTTTATATAAATATGTATAAGATATATCTCAGTATGAGGCTGTGTGTGTGTGGATGAACATATGTGTGTGTAACCATCTATCTATTTGCAGATTCAGACACAGACATATGTTATCATTTCTTAGAGGCAAATATCTGCAGAAATAATTCTTTGCATTCAGTAGTTTTCTTTAGTGTGCAGTAAGTTTCTCTTCAGAGATTTTTCTGTTCAAGAAAAGTCTTAAGAATTTATGTTATGTACACCATAATGAAATCAAATAAAGTATGCCTTGTATGATTTTGGAAGAATTATACATTAGCATTCTCTTTCAACATGTGTAGTATTTTGAATTACAGAACCAACTTTACAGATAATTTCAAAGATAAATAATATATATGAGGGACTTGTAGAAATAGACACTGTAGAAATCCCAAGAAAGAAGAAAGAATTATTATTCAAATATTTTGAGATGTTTGCCAAAGGATATAATAATGTAAAAAACCCACCACATTTAATTTGAACTCTTCATGAGGAGCAATACGTATTCCATTACTAGAAGATAGTAGCTGATCCCAGTAAGATTTGCTATTTTGTAAGAGTAGCAGAAATTTCCATTTTCACCCTTTGGATTCTCCTGCATCACTGTTATTGCAACTTCAGTTAAAAAATTTTTGGCATGAGCAAAATGTAAAGTAAAATGTAAAGGTCAGCTGATAAGCTATGATTGTATCTCTGGTTTTGCTGTGTAGATCTGCTCTTATCAATAATTCACCATTCATGTTCTACAAAGACTCTGTCTTTACATTTTTAATTAGCACTTAAAATTTTACAAAGATAATTTTAAAAAGGGAAATACTCTGTACTTGGAGTCTTTATGTCATAATTTACTATACATTTTTTCCAATAGACTTGGCAAGTGAATACTCTGTTTTGATACATCAATCTCAAACAAAGGTGGACTCTGATGCAATTTTTCACTGTTCATTTCCCTGAACCTTTTGGGATATAAAGAATCGTGAACAAATACTTAACAGCCTGATCAATAGCCATTGACCATTTGGAGCCCCTCGTACCCTAACAAGCACAGCTTGATCATGTATATTTGATCATGTAAAATTTCAAAGCACCTTGATACAGCAGAGCAAGTCTTCCTATGGCATCTTTGTGTTATTTCCTAAAGCACATATTTCCCATGATTTAGCTTTACCATTAATGGAAACTTATTGCACATATATTTGATGAAGCTCCAGATCATGAATTTCAGTGTTATATATCCATAGTATTTCATATGAATGGCAAATATAAAACACTATGCTAACATTTTAGGATAGGAAACTCTGGATGTGCCTATGGATTCAAAGGACCCCAGAGTGCAAATCTAAAAAGCCCTATCGTTATAAATCTTGCATTCCTGTTAAGTGTTGGCATGCACATTACACTGAGGTGTGCTAAGTTTATTTCAGTGGAAAAATTGCAGTAAAAACCTTTCCCTTGGTATCCTTTTAAATATATGTCACATATGTATAAAATAAAAAATATTCAAGTTCACAGCTGTGATAGCCCTCAGCCTTATTAATATCATGGAAAGAGAGAAAGATCTAAGCAAAATATATTTATAGTGAAAACTGTCTTTGCAGAACTTTATTATTGTTTGTAATTTCACATCCAATGTTTCTCATACAGGAATTTTGGTTTATCATTAAAATATAACATTGATGCTACGTTTGTATAGCTGCCTTTTCTGCTTATAATCATAATGTTTATTCTAACTTTCTGGTCTTATTATTTTAGACAGATATCAGTTTAATTAGCTTAAGCTGTCATACTCTAATAAATACAGACGGGTTGCCTGGTTCGGGAGGAGGAAGGTGGCTGCAGATTTCAGAAGCAAAGACAGTTAATGCTTTGTACATTATCATGTAAACAGCAAAAGGACAAAAATAATTATCTGATAAACTTTCAATTTCTGACTCTCCCCTATATGTTTTCTGACCAATTTTTCTATAGAAAATCCATTCAAATTAGGCAAGTCCTCTAAATATCTGCAGCATCTGCTGGTTCAGACACCTTCCTTTATGCAGAGTACCATTTTCATATGATAATACATGTAATATGATATAGAATGACAGAATGCATGACAGTTGCCCATAATACATAGAAAGTCACTCAAAGGACAGAAGCGACATTTGGATAATTAGCATCCATTGGGCAGTCAATCATGCGAATAGAAAAAACTGAACAAAACCCACAATGGAGTTAGAAAACAAAAGGGACCCTAGCCAGTCTCAGGATTAACTGCTCTAAAGCGATCTAAATGCTTTTGTATCTAAAGAACTGAGGCTCCCAGGGCTGCCCTGTTCCCCTCTAGATACCCAGGGAACTAATTGTGGCGATCAAAGTTAAAGCATTCTCTCTTCTTTATAGACTGCTAAATACACAGAAAAATTATTTCTCCATTCGTGTTCATTAAACTATTTTAAAGTTAAAAAACTGATGCCACGTTCTTTTGCCAAGTGAAATGAGCTAGAGTATTGAGACTGTCCTGCTTTTATGACAACACAACAGACCTTTTAATTTAAACTCTGCCTTTGTTTGATTAATATTATTTTGCTGTTGTCCAGCCTGCTATCTCTTTCTTTTTGGATAATGAAGGCAATTGTCATTAGAAACTCCTGTGTGAGAAAAACCTGAAAACAGGAATAGGAATAATAATAATAATAACAAAGCCCATTAACAAAATTAAGCAGGAAAGGTCTCACAATTTCTTAGTAACTTCCACTTTATAAAGTAAATAAAATATTTTGTCACTCAGTATATGCAGCCCAAAATATTTCCTTTCCCCAGATTAGGTGGAAGATGAGGGCAGTCTCCTTTAAAGCTCCATCTAACAGAGGAGAGAGAGAAACAGAAGAGATACAGAGAGAGCCCCAGGATGTGGAAAGTCATGAAAATACCTACCCTGGAGACAGTATTCCCATAGGATCCTTTTCATACAAATTCCAACTCGCCTAATGCCCTTAATGAATGAAATAAAAAGAGAATTCAGAAAGGCCCATGCTGATGGCTCCTGCTGGAAAGTATGTGGTTTAAGGCATAGCTGCAGCAGTTCTAGGAAGGAATCAGCTCCGGTCCCCATCAGCCAAGCAGACAGGAATCACTGGGGCGAAATCTTCCCCTTCACACATTTGCAATTGACTTGAAATAACATCACGACACCTTTGGATAATTGACGCCTTCTTACCTTTCGTTGTCCTTTGTAATTAATATTTGTAGATCTAGAGGTTTCTCCCAGCCACAGATAACAGGAAGGTGGAAGGGGTGGGGAGAGAGAGCGCGTGTGTGTGTGCGTGAGTGTGTGCGTGAGTGTGTGCGAGAGAGACAGAGGCAGAGGGAAAGAGAGAGGCAGAGAGAGGCTTTGGTTGTGTCTCTGCTTGGGGAATGGAGTGCTGGTGTATTTGTGTGGATGTGTACTGGGGGCTTTGCAAACCTCTGGAGTTCTAAAAGCAAGATAGAAAGTGAAAAGTAGAATGAGCTGGATGTCCCCTGTCAGTCCTTACAGAGTTTCAGCAGCCGTGACCTTCAACCCTTTTGCTGTGTGTCAGCCCCAACTTGAGCCCCCTTGACCAGCTGCTGTGCCAGGCTCCCAACACGGAGAAGGGAAAGGGGACAGCAGAGGTAAGGAGGCAGAGAGAGACTGAGATCAGAAGGGCTTTTCACCCAGTCAAATGGGCCTCTGGTGACAAATCAATCACGGCCCGTTCAAACCAATGATGCTGCCAGTCTCCGGCTCACCAAGCCCTCACAACCTCCCCCGGCTCCTCGGGCTCTCCTACATGACACTCAGCTGATGACGGGGGCTCCAGTCAGAGCAGGGCTGCTTTTTACAGGTAGATTTGGTCATTAGCATCATTTCTTCTCTATTTCCCCCTCTTGCTCTGTCTTTACCTACCATCTATTTATTTATGAAATACTGAAAACTAATACTAGAAGAGGGATTGAGACACACAGAAACACATGCAAATAAGTTGGTATACTGCCTTGTTAAAAGAACCCAGATTTACCTATTTATTAGATTTTATACACTTAGGAAGAGCTACCTGTTTTAACGTAATGATCTGATCAATATAATCGGACAAAGAAAGGAGCCTTATAAGATTCTCACTTCACCTCCTCCTTCCCTTTATTTATTTTACACTAATAAAACTGGCTTCAGTGATTTTTCCCACTACACTCATATGACAAGAATTATTTTTCAATTTCCTTTTTTTCCAGACATTTGCTAAAATACTGTTTCAGGTCCCTTTTAAAGCTATGAGGAAGATCATCAGCTGGAACAAATCTGCATTGCCACTGAAATTCTTGTATTTCAAGGAGTGTGCGGTGATAAAGCACTAAATAAGGTAGAAAAAAACTCTCAAAAATTACTACTAAATCCCGTTAAGTACTTCTTTCAATACTGACTTTTTTCTGAATATATGAAAAAAATGTTTTAAAGCAGTTAAAGAGAGAAACAGTAACAGAAGAAGAAGGCTTAAAAGTTTAGGAAGAACAATCTACACTTTTGCAGATTTTGTGATCTTAGGAATTGCATTCTCTGTTTCCTCCTCTCTTCTCTCCTTGCCACGCCCTCCCCCCCCCCCCCCCCCCCCCCCCCAATTCCTAATACATTGGGGAAAAAAATCAAAACGAGGTCTTAACAGAGCATATATTGCTCTGTCTTAGTCTCCTCTAACCTTAATCCCTGTGACAAAATCCTTCTACGGCCAAAAAAAAGAGAATCTTGCACATTAAGGTAGAGGACGCAGTCCCTTCTCATCCTTGCTCATCTCCAGTGCCAACCTCTTGGCTCAGAGCTATCCCATCCCTGCAGCCAGGGGTGACAGGGCATGTTTTTACTAACAAATTTACTTCTGGTCATCTGAGAGCAACTGGCTAGTGTGGGGTGGGGTGGGAAGGAAGGATGATGGAAATGTGTAGAATGGAGCCCAGCTCTTCCAGGCTCTGTAAAGAGAGCCTGGGCAAGATACAGTGGCATCAAAAATATAGCACAATATACTCAAAAATGTCTCCCCTCTCTCCTTTCTGCCGTGAGTGAACTGTGTGAAACTGAAGTGAAGTGCATTGCAGACAGCAGTGTGGGGTGCTGAACAGCCTGTAGCTGGAGAGTGCTTCGGTCTTTATCTTCAAAGCTGTCCTGTCAAATACAAGGTCTTTTAAACATCAGAGGGATAAAGTTTCTGATTCTGAAGGGTTCGTTTTCCTCTTGGTTTTCCACAATCAGAAGTTAAGCCCATACGACCCCCACAGTAAGCTGGCTCCGGGATTGCTGCCCTGCTACTTGCCCCATGATTTGGGGACGCTTGTATAGAGCAATCTTGATTTGCTCACTGTTTGTTGAGTTCAGTTTTCTTCATGTTAGTTCTTTCTTCCATCTTACATGTCTTGAGGCTTTTGCTGTGTGGCAGTGTACTGAATCTTATGAACTTAAAAGAAAATTGTGGCTGGGACCTGGAGAATATTCATCTGTTGCAGAAAATGCTGAAGTCTGAACATGTGAGAATTGAACTAATGAGTTTTCCCCTCATTTCAGTCCCTCAGTCTCTTTTTTACCACACCTTAATTGCAGTGCTTTCTGACAAAATAATCCTAGCTCCTAAAACAATTTAAATGTGCATCTTCATTTCATTGCTTGTACTTCCTTCTACCAATATAATAAAAGAAATTAAGATGATTTACAAAATAATGTGCCTTTCTGTCATCTTACTGTCAATAAATAAGTACTACACCTAAATCCAGTTGATTTTTAAAATGAAAATTCATCACATTTCTGGAAACTTGAAAAATCAGCTCCATGCATTTTAATTAGATTGCCTGTTTTTTCATTTATTACTAATACAGTCCTCTTAACTATGATTTATTTGTTAAACAAAGTGCCATAATCCGTCACTTATTCATCTTAATTTCAGCAAAATTAAAGTAGTCGCTGTTATATTACACCTAATTGCACTTGCAATGAAAAGAACGGAGATGTTAATCAAAATAAATTGAAGATAAACAATAAAATCATTAAATCTTTGCTGCAGTAAGTGTAACTAATCAGTTTTGACTTGAAGGGACCGAACACAAATAATGAATCTGTCAGTGAAGACGCGCTCATTAAATCCAGCCTGGTCCGCTCGGGTCCTGCAGGCAGGCGGCAACCCCGGCCCCGCAGCCTCCGCGCCGCTCCGAGGGGACAGCCGGGCACGGGGGAAACCGGATCCCGGTCAGGGGCAGCGTGCCCAGAGACTGCCCTCGGCTTAGGCGAGGATGCAAACGCCACAGGTACGCAGCAACTCCTGCAAGCACCGCGCCAGGGACAGGGAAACACTCTTTGTTTCATTCAGCCACCAGCAGGTCAGAGATTAGAAAGAGGGRGGAAAGGGAAATGAAACCCAGAAACTCGGAGATAGGAAGCACTTGGTTTTAAAACTTGTTAGAAGTATTAGTTTCATAGCAGRTCAATGTAGTTGGCATTCTGTTAAATAATATATGTTAAATAATATGTTTCGCAGTAGTATGAGATAGTGATTATAGTCCTCCGCTATCCCTACGGAGTAGGGACAATGCCTGGATTAGCAACAGAAGCTGTTCATGTCCTCATTGTCTTTCCACCAGTTACCACTTCTGGTCTCACTACCTCATTACAAGGGACAAAATGGGCACTCCAGTTATTTCCAAATACGTTGTTACACTGGCAAGGAGTCCTGTATCTGAGCAGCCTGGTGAGCTGAGCTAGAGCAATCAGCACTTTCTACTTCAGCTTTTAAATGGTTTACTTSATGATTTCAGTTTCCCCAACGGAGTATTTGTGAGTAATCACTGGTTAGCAGGAATTTACATGGCAAGGAGCAATTTCTCTTAAAATAGTTTAGCGCGATACGCTTTTGTCTGATCTGAGCCAGCAACCAAGTGCAGATACAAAATACAGGCAGTGGTCCTTGGGTTTAGTCACACTGAACAAAGTCATTATTTTCTTGATCAGTTATCAGTTCCTAAACAGAAGATACTGTTTTGTATTTTTATGTTTCCCCTTCCTGTACTTTATCAATCATTTTACTTATTTACAAATCCTACTGTGCTTTGTCTTAATCATTTGCTTAAGCAATATAATTCAGCTTAAAATGTTGATCAGCACAAAGGAAGTCTGCCTGGCTCCTGGAATCAACATAACCAATTAACATTTTACAACGCTAATGATTTCTACTGTATTTTAAACAGTGGTCAGTAGAAAGAAGTGATAGTTTAACAGATGATATGCTCTAGCTCGAGTGTATCTGAGAATTACACACATTTTTAAGTTTATGTTTTATTATCTTTGGATAAGAAATGGACAAGACAACCCAGTGCCCTCTGAGCAGGAGGCAAATTTTAGCTCAGTTTTCTTCTTTCTTTCTCTGTGTATAGTTCATATTTGGGTCATACCAAAAGACAATAATCATGGGACAACAACAGCCAAAATTCAGAGTTGGATGACAACTAAGCAAGTATTTCCCCTCTGTTTTTCTCATAATAGTGTGATTTGATATCTGTGAATGATTAACCTTTCTTTTTTTAATAAAAAGTCTATCTGATGGACCATTTAGTTTTTGTTCTACATCTTTCCAGCATTTATAATGCTTAACTTGCGACTTGACATCTCTCAAGATGCTCATTTGGAATGATTTATATGGGCTTTGTTAGTTCAGTGGCAGGTGGGTAATTCTAGAAATTAAATATTACCTGCTTTTTACTGATATTACTATAAGCACTTAACAGAAGTAGTAAAGATTATTATTCCTAATTTCTAGAAAAGGTAATGAAAATATGGACTGGAAAGTGGTTAGCAGGATAGGAACCAGGAAATGATAAAACATTTCCAAAAGGATGGACCTGATCCTTCATTAGTCAAAAACTCCTACTGACTGCAGTCAAAATCTGCCTTGAATGAAAATGATCGAGGGCTCTGGAGCTGTGGCCTGTGTAAAGTTAATCTGAGAATCTTATTCCAGTTGCTTTCAGCAGGTCTCTAAAATATATTCCCCAGTACAAGTGGCACTAATTGGACCCCATGTTGGGAGACTTCGCAGAGGAGCTCACGATTGAACGGGCCCTGGCAAGTGAACTCCCTCTGCTCTCTGGATGCAGCTCCTCGAGGTCACAGTCACAGCGCCCCGGGGGGGCAATGCACAAGGGCGCTTTTCCTTTACTTGTGCTCTACCTTTTCTGCCATATTCAGGCTTCTCAATGTAGCACTTTCTGCTTGCCTAATATTTCAACTACCATTTGTTGGCTTTTTTTGCTTCTTTCTTTTTTTTTGTTTTGTTACTGTAAAGTGTTTTGGACATTCCTCAAGTTAAATACATTTTCAAACCAGAAGCATTGACCATCCATGGTGAGGAAGCTGAATGACCAGTATGTACGTAGTGATTAAGGAATGASTGGGGAAAGACTGCAGAGCAGGAAAGAGGGCAGGAATTCTCTTTAGTCCCATTCTGAACAGCAGATGATGGTGAAGTATCTACGAAGACATTTCAAGAAGACAAAGTGAGATTTCAGTTGAAATAGGAGAAGACAGGTTTGGAATAAATAAGCGGATCTGACAACTGGCAACATAGGCATGATTGCTGAATCTGTTTGACTGTGAGATTATACCGAAATAAGATTGGACTGGAAGGGGGAAAAGGCAGCAAAAAATATAATTCTGCTAAATACCTTCAGAGAGTTGGAGATGTGATGTCAAGATGAAGGATAAGTGAAGAAATTATTAGAGATGCAACTGAAGAACCACGAAAAGACAAAGTCAGGGAAATCAAGAAGGACAAGATGTCAAAATCTAGAATTCAGTCAACAACTCTGGATGATGAAATGTAAAGGCAGACAAAACCGGAATAGTAGTTCTCGGCTTTAACAGAGAAGAAGTCCGTGCTGGACATAGATCAGCCTAACTTAAGTATTCAGCTCCTAGAGTGATGGTTTKTGTGTATGTAAAAGAATTCTCATTCAAGATGTCTAACCCTGCTCCCACAGCCAGACACACTGCCCTGTGTTTATGCCCATGTGCAGCACAACGCTTTGATGGCCAACCAGTGACTTCAGAGAGCTGCACAACTACTACATCAACTCTGACACAAGGTAGCAAAGGATGGAAAATAGAAGAGATTCTGTAGAAATAGAATATTCACCTGTATCAGAATGTAATTTTGAGCATAACAATGTAACAGATTATAATCTTGACAAAGGAGTAGAATTAATTTGAATACCAGGACCTCTCAGTTATGGAAAATTAATTATGCAAACTTGAGCAACATGTCCTTTCCCAAGCAACTCTGCAGGTTCCCCTTCCCCAAATGGTTTTCAGAATTTGGTATGCTTTATTTCAATAAACTACTGGATTTACTACTGTTTTTTACATTTTCCATGTCTTTGCTGGTCACTTTATAACATCCGTAGGTTTCTTCCCGAYAGTTTTTGGCTATCTTATAGACAGCCAAGTTCATGCAAAAACATCAGTCTTCTAAAGGTTCACTTTACAAACCACAGAATTTTGCCATACTTTGCTGATTCTGTAAACATTTTGCTCTAGAAGGACAACATTATCAAATGTCCAAACTGCAGTCTTCTTAAGTACAAAAACCAGTGTCTTCTTCAGCAAGCCAGGAGAATATAAAATGCCACACCCTACCCGTAGCCTATCTAACCCAGTGGCCTGTCCCCAGAAATGATGAGTCCTATCAGAATCCCCAGAATGCTCTCCAGGGAACACCCTCCTTAGCTCCAAGTAGTTGGGACATGGCTCATTTCTCCTCACACGTGCAGCAGTTAGTARTAGTTAATATCCTACAACTACACCAAGTCATCCAAGCTCCCAATCCTATGGAGAGAAAAAGGCACTGTTGTACTTTAACTGTTTTTTATTTCTTACATATATGGACCTCTGTGTTCACATTTCCAGAACTACCCTTCACACCTTTCAGGGGATAAATGCTTTCTACTTTAGTATATGTACTTATTTTAATCAGATTGTCTGTTCTTGTTGGTAGTTAAGAAATTTCTATTTAAAATCCCCTTAGAATTTATTTATTTACTTTCTAGTCCTAGAAGCCTGTTTTTATTTAATTTATGAATTTGTTCCACCACATCTTTTAATTCCTGTGTTTGACAAAACCTCTTCTATATTACATAACAGGAKGAAATTTGGTATATCTATTCTCCCCTAAATTCTATGTGGAAATGCTAATGCAAACAAGTCATTTACCTTCATTTCAGAGTCTCTGTATTCTCATTAGTTTTCTTACTTTTCCACCAAATAGCCCACTGGACTTATAAAATGTCTTGCAGGCTTGCTGCTTCTTAATACTTGAAAAAATCTTGTTTTCATGTCAGGCTATCTGCTCCTCAAATCCTCTGTCATCCTTCTAATCTCCACTGGGTATCTTAGCCACTGTGTTTTATCCCTATTGACTTCACAAGTTATAATTCTACCTTCAGAAAAATACGTGTTTGACTACACAATCTTGCTGAACCTTCCTGYAGCCCTATGGCTCGTTTTTGCTTGTCAGCATCCGTGTTTGCTTGGGATTACGCCTGCCTTCTGTTACCCTGTTATGGTTGCTCAAGTAGCCTCCATGCTGAGTCTAAGGATTTTAATTTCCTCACTTCTGACTTTAGGGTCTTTTTAACTAGCTTCCTCATTTTTTGTACAATCTCTCCCCTGAGGATGTTGAAGTTAATTATATTGTGGTCACTATTACTTAGTGGTTCAACTTTACTTACTTTATAAACTAACTTCTGTGTATTACTTGACAGGCTTTTCTTGACTTAGTTCTTTATAGCTCTACGAATAAAACAACTAACATATGTATCAAAACATTTTTTAATATCCTAGCAGGACTAACTGGAAACTCTAGAAAAAGGCGAGTACTTACAGGGGAATTAATAACAAGGACCAAGAGCATTAACCCTGGTGAAATACCACCCAGTCTTCATTAACTGTAAGACCAGGACAAATCAAACCACATTTAATGACGGCTCCATTTAGAGGCAGCAGCATAGGAGCATACTGGTATCCCCACCTTATAATTTTAAATTGTACCACAAAAGTGTCAGAACTAGACTCAAAAGAGCGTTTCCAGCAGGATGTTATCCCCATTTTAGAGAAAGGGAGCATATTTGCTGGCTTGCAATACTGCCTATTTAAAGTTTCTCCATTGAATTCAGAAGAGGTTGGTATTTCCCAGCTCATGGTATCACCTCATTATATCTTGATCATGTATAGTTGCAGTAATTACACAAATAAAATTGGCTTTTTGTGAAGTATAAAGTAAGCGTCAATGTTTAGATAAGTGCACTTTGGTTTGTGTTTGGTTTTTAGCCCCAATATGGAATGGGATCATTAGCATCAAAGAACTCATTAAAATAACATCTAGAAATAAAGTACCACTCTTTTTTTTCTTAAACAATGCCTATGATTTCAGAAGAAAGCTCTCCTGTACTGTGACCCTGCAGTCTGTCAGGAATAATGCTACATGGTTTAAAAAATTAAGTAAACTACAGACTCTAGTCAATGACGATAAAAAGACAATCCCCAAGTTAGTCAGGAATCCCTGAATTCTTAATAATATGACCAGGCTTCTTCCCCCACCAGGTACTGGACATCAGGCATATCTTATTTGAACTTCTCAGGCTAAAGGGGAGTACAAACAAGAATGGACAGATCTGGAACTTACCCTAGTATCAATCAGCGGTAACATTACTGATGTCTTCTGAACATCAGTGCAGGATAATCAGTAAAAGAACTTTGTAGGCCATCAACTCCATTTTATATATTTAAGTCCAGAACAGCTACTGGCTGCCTAGCACTAGCTGTTGCCAGAAAGGTAAGTTGGAATGTCATGCTTCAGCAATCATATGGAATTACTCATATAAAATGAGTATAAATTACATATGAGTCAGGCCTCTACTATTTAATCACTGTTACACTGTTGAAGATTGTAGTAATTTGAATATTTGATCAATTTTCCACATAGCAATATGAATTAAATCTTGATTTTAGCATTATGTAGTTCAATTTTTATATCAACACATACTTTCCCATTGTTGAAACAACCAGCTTACATTACAGAAGTGCCATTTGATGTTTTCTTAATAACAATTTAAAAATGATAGGTTATGACAACATATTGTCTGATGACAACTTAATAAGTAGTGAGCCATCAATAGTTATCATGTTCCCCCCATCCTATGGCAGAAAGGATAAGCAGATTCTTCCTTAGAAGGGCAGTGAAGCTGACACTGCTAGTGGTCTTTTGATTTACGGTGATTGTAGTGATTATATTTGAAGCCTGGCTTAAAACATGCTTTAATTTTATATAAAAAAGTTCCTGTAACTGCTACTGAAAACTCTGAAATTAGGATCCCATCAACCGTGTGAGACAGGGAAAACCCAAAGAAAATACCACCACCTACACCAATGCTTCATACCGAGATTTAATTATTCTTATTTCTAGATTGGGTGCAACACAATATAAAATCATGTTTCAAACAATAAACATTACCAAGTTAGAAACACGATATTTTATAAATACCTTGTTCTTTGTTCATTCATTCATTTGTTCACACCTCCCTTTCTTACTTCTTTTTTTATCTCTTTCTTTTTCCTTCCCTTTATTTCATGCTCTCTGAGTTCACCAGCTTAAGATGGGCACTACTGTACAAGAGTTTAGTATCATCAGAAGTGAGTACTTCCCTCTGCTCCAACAACTTACGTCTTGCTGTTCTGGATTTCTCCTAAGTATCCTTGTTCTTCCAGGCTCATTAGTAACTTAGAGAGACTTGAATGTAGCAGTCTGATTTACATCAGTGATCTTATTCCTTTCAGCTCAGGAGGGTTATCTTTTCTGTGACAAAGGCTATCACAGATATGAATAACTATTTTCATACTGGGCTTTTTTTTGTCTAGCTGGAATCACACCATCACAGATTTTGCTTCATAAATCTGACTTCACTTTATAGAGCAATAATGGTACAGTCAGCACTCTGCCATCACAGCAAGGTGAACAGAGAAGAGTAACTTAGGTCAGTTGCTTCTTTATTATTGGCAGATGAAATAGTGTCTTCAACAGCTTCAGAGCAAGAACCAGGCAGGCAGTGTTTGTGCTGGGAAGGCAGAGCCATTTGGAGCAGCCAGAGCCAGATGATTTTTGTGAGATGCAAGGAGGGGTCTATAAGCCCCAGAGCAAAGCAAACCACTGAGTACGCAACCCACTGTTATTGCCTACCTAGTGTTAATTTAAAGCTGCTTGGGTGAAAATTTGGAGAATGAAATATGTGTGAGACATTATCAGGTGGCAAATATACAGGAGTTCTATTAACTCTGGTAGACTGCAGGAAGAGGACGATAAACACTGCCAAGCCTATTCCCCCTGTTTAGAACTGTATTCAAAGAAAATTCAGGACCAATGCTGCAGAACTTAGTCTGTCCCTTGGAAAGATGGGCACTTCCTGCTTTTCAAAAGATTTGAGTGTTTCACTCTAGCTTTCTTTACCTTCTCTGTGTTTCTTCTTTAGTCCATCTCCTGGTGTCTTTGGTAACACACACAGGTATATTCCTGCTGAGCTGGATAAATTTTGGGTGCAAAAGTGCTATTCTTGGCTGGAGAGTGCTCTGAGGTGAAGGTAAAGGTAAAAGCCTAAGACGTTTACAACAGGAGGAATTTCTGAAATTAGAGAAGAGCTGTGTTACATGATACAGGCAAACAGATCCAGCAGGCGAGAATAAAAGTGATTACGGGGAAGATGCTGGCAGGAGACAGTATAAAAATGGTCTCTGGACACACCAACAAAGGGTGCCCACTCTTTTACCATAATACTTTTCTAAGCACTGACTTCTTGATGGCAAATTGGCTACTTCTCTCTTATGCAAACAATGGAAATAAGTAAAGAGAAAAAAAAGATTTTCTGACAGAAAAATCACTGCACAGTTAAAGACAAAACCCAGASAGTTCTCATAGAAATTTTGCTATTTTCCCCATAAAATTAAATAACCAATTCTTGTTAATCATAAGAGATTCTGATGAGTAAGATGTTGTCTGTTGAGAGACAGTAGCACAGGGAAATGTTTGCCATATTAAGATCTCCTTTCACTAAAAAATGAAGAGGCCATTTCAGGTCAATCATCCTGAGCTCTTTTCTTTAGGGGAATGACTCTCCAGCATGGCTCATTACATTAAAGGATTTCATGGGCCTGAGTTACAGCTATTGGTATAATCACAGGTATCAGAAATAAGAACAGTTATTTCTTATTTCTTTGTGAATGGAAAATGAAAAGGTCATTCAGTGTATGGTACTTCAAACACTTGAAAGGGAAGGTATTTTACTGCTTGCTTAGCTTTTAAAAGGAAGCCTACAGAGGGTAGAAGCAAGCACAGGTAGACTGAGAGGAATACAGAGAAATTGTCTTAACAGCCGGGTATAAGGTTAGGAAAGCTAAAGCCCTGGTAGAATTAGATCCGGCCAGGGATGTCTGGGCCAATAAGAAAAGCATCTGTAGGTACACTGATAATAGGAAGAACAGGGAAAACACGTGTCCTTTCAGGAAGGAGATGGGGGACCTGGTTACCCAGGACATGCCTCGATCTTCACTGGCCTGTGTTCTGGCCACACTGCAGGGGCAAAGGCAGGGCCTGGGAGAATGAAGAGCCACCCGCTGTGGGAGGAGATCAGGTTTGAGACCATCCAAGGAACCTGAAGGTGCACAAGTCCATGGAAATTGAGATGCATCCACAGGTCCTAAGAGAACTGGTGGATGATGTTGCTAAGCCACTATCCATCATATTTCAGAAGTTTGGGCAATCCAGTGAAGTTCCCACTGATGGGAAGACGGGACGTTCAGTCTCACTTCTGTGCTGGGCAAGATCATGGAGCAGACCTCTTGGAAAGTATGCCGAGGCACATGGAAAATAAGGAGGTGATTTGTGGCAGTCAAGATGGAGTTGTGGTCAATGGCTCGGCTTGATACCCAAGTGGAGCCCAGTGCTTGGTCCCCCAAAAGCCATTATTTCGAAGCAGCATCTGTGGCTGAGGAAACACACTAATTTATTGGAGGCTGTGAGAGAATTCTGCATATTTCCACATTCTTACTCTCTTCCTTAAACATCTGCTAGTGTCCAGTTTTGGAGACAGAATGCTTTTGATTTAACTCTTTGGTTATGTTCTTATAACTGAATTTTGGTGGGTATTTTTTCCTTTTTTTTGGTCAGTTTTTATATTTTCTTCTACATTTTCTAAAGATCTGTTTCACTCTGTGCAATTACAGATCATTGTTTTTTAACTTGCAATGGAAAGCAGGTTGACGTAACCCATTTCCATCCATACAAATAGGTACATAGGCTGATTTAAACATCTCTCTTGTTTCAGGGCATAAGTGAATGTCTCTGAGGGTAACCAGCTACCCTAACAATGCCTGATGAATCCCAGTTCGGGAGCATTAACAACAGGCTTTTTTTCCTAAAGCAACATATGTGAACACTTCTGGAGGCTGTTTGCAATGACCTGATCCATAACTCATGAGGCTTATTGTTTGATAACAGCAAGAATTATAAAATTAAGATTGATAAAATAACTTCTGCTTCACATCTAAAAAATATCTTTAATAAGATTTCCATCAGTTTATAAACACGAGTAGAGATTTTCCTACTATTCACCCACTGAGAAATTAGGAAAAATGTACATGAACATTATAATCAATATTAGTCAGATAGCAGGATATTCTCTTCCAAGGCATGACCTTTTAGACGAAGCTTTACTATTGATCTCTAAAGTCAGCATTTTTTCCCTTGCCATTCCCATTGGCTGAAATGCAGCAGGCAGAATCTCCCCAGCAAATTCAGGTTACAGCATCTTCAGAAGCGTTGTCACCAGCTGAGAAGAAACAGTAACTGTGTTCTCGTGTACATTTGTTGCTGTGGTTGTGTTGTATTAAAATACAGATTCAGCCACATTCACCAAATCCATCCTTGAGTGCACAGTATCAAACCTCTATTTCTATGGCATTGAACTTAGACTTTCAGGTCAATCTGGAAGCATCCTAAGGCTTTCACCAAGCTTTTAATTCCTGGATTATTTTCTTCTGCCTGAAGTTTCCCTTCTGCTTCCCTTTTGTTTGCTATTAATGCTTCATCTCTTCTGGGAGGGTGATTCAGAGTTAATCAGCTCATCTATTCTGAGCCACTCACACCCAGGGCTCCGTGGCCAGGCCAGCAGGCATTGCTGGAACCCTGCGCTCTCCTCGGGGGCTTCGCTGTCTCTGCCACCCTGTCACTGGGACACAATGACACCAGCCACGGGGCCAGCTGCAGACATGGGGACCATCCACACAATCACAGAAAACGGGATTTGGAGCACCTAATGAGCAGCTTATTTACATAAATACACCAGGTAAAGCCGGGAAAAAAAGAGTTCTACAGCTTGGAACACAAATTAATGTTAGGCAGAGAGAGAGAAAAAATTTCCTGTACTTGAACAGGAACATCTACATCATATTTAACATTTTTTTCCCATTTTCTTTTCCACAGAAAATATAGTTTTCACAATTTGAACAAATACTTCAATATTCAGTGTCTATTTAGTTGAAATTTTGAATGTCTATTTTATTATCAACATTTGGAGAGTACAAGCATGTTTCTATATCCTGAATTCTGGAAATACCTGACTTTGCTTGCTTCATATGTACGAAATACAGTTAGAATGCACAGTACAAATTCCATATTGAGTGTCTGTTTTATCCTTTAACTAGAAGAAATTCTGGACACTCATCCTCTCCTCACCTTTCTGGTTTCCTCTGACTTAGCAATACCAGATTTACAAGCTCACACCTGTTTTATTAGGCAGAGTTTTAAACTAGAGTTTCCACAGACTGAGTTTGCAGTGTTCATGTTGCCAGACCCATTAAGTGTGTCTTCTGTAGCAAGCACGGAACCTTATAATTTTTCATACACACTCCCACTTATATTTATTAATTAAACTCGTATTTATTAACTGTGAACTTGAGGTAGGTCATCCTCTTCTTCAAATACACTATAGTACTGTTTTTCAAATTTATTATCTCATGCTTATCACATGACCTATATGATTGTAATATCTCCTGCTCAAAAGTTCAGGCATACACCTGCACAAGATCCCAGCTGAGAAACTGTTGATGAACAGATTCCGACATGAAGTTGCATTACAATTTCTTCCCCAGGGTAGGAAAATATGCTCATTACAAATCAGTCACCTACAAAATAGATGTTTCACCAAGACATATTTAAAATAACTTACCAAACACTGTTTTTCCTGACATTTGATAGTTACTAGCCATTATCAGTTCATCCACCACCTCAGCTACCTAGTCCAGTTCTCGAAATCCAAATTTTATACCTTGTTTCCCCCAAATTGGGGTGAATGCATAGTTCCTAATCATTCACTTTCTCTGTGAGACGATTTAAATTGCTCATTTGAATCACCCAGCCTTTTATTCCGTACCATGTCCAGTCTAAAAACTATGAAATATAAACCAGTCTACTACTCTTGCATACATGTCCCCATTAATATTTACTACATCTGTTCATATTACTAAGTTTATCAAATCTTTAAAAAGCTCACTACACAAAACAGAGAAAAACCAAAACTGAGTTTGTAGCTCTGCCTCTTAAATTTAATGTCAATCCATGCTCCAAATAAGGAACATGTGATGAAATGTAAGGGTGATGAAATGTAAGAAATTCTGTTAGCCACTCCTAAAATGTTGGGGGTTTTCCATGTTGTTAATTCACACTGCATCAGCATTTACCAGCTTCCTTATTTTTTAACTCATTACTGACCATAGAGTATTTTGCTTTTGTAACAGATTTTAACACTCTTTCTATAAACTTACTTTCATTTGATGGTTGTACGTATAACCTTTAGTGCACCAATTTGTTTAAAGGGTTAGAATATCCCTGGTCTGAACACAGTAATTTTGGTGACAAAGCTACTTTACATGGGTATGTGTGTACGAGACAGGGAACACCAGCACAGATCCAACAGTAATTCTGGGCTGGGTACAGGTACATCCACACCACAGAACAAGCCAGGGCTGAATGCTGAGGTCTGAGCTTACACACGGCTCCTGTGGCAGAGGCTGTGGGTGGAAGCCTGTGGTGGAAGCACCTCATCTCAAGTACTCAAATTAGTGCTAGAAACACTCCTCCTCCTCTCCCCAAACACGTCTTTGACTTACTGTAACTGTGAATAAATCTTCCAGGACTTCTTGCATAGTGTTTAGCATGTTTTAAATTTATTACTTGAACGAGGGTGGTATGATTTTTCCTCCCCAGTCTCTCTGGGGAGCAAATGTGATATTAAAGGATCTCAAACGGGATATAATCCCTCCAATCTTTCTAGCTGATTAGGTTCTTCAGCCAAGCACTTGGTGTCCACTATGATTTGTACTTTGGAGGCYTTTTTAGCCAAATTTTCAATTCTTTCTCACTGTAGATCAATCCCAACGCTAAAAAACTAGAAATTGCTACATTACTACAGAAATGCTCCAAACCTTCCTGAAATTTCATGTAAATCATGTTTAATGAAATAGCTGGGTACCTGTTTATTCCTGTTTGTCAACTCCAACACGACACGTTTCAAAAGCTGTGTGTCTGCAATTTTTGAGTCAATGTAAGACGTGTTTTCAACAGACTGCATTCCATCCCTCTTGGACTTTTTGAGAAATCTCCAGTCCCCTTTATGACCTTGTTTGGCCTTGTGATTCTCTCTAGTCATGTTTTATTGTCTTTTCAACTGCTTTGGTCTCTGTGCCCAACAGCGCACAATGTTTTGTCACAGCTCTGCGAGTGCACCGCTCCCAGCCCCTCTCTCTGCCAATTTCTTTTGACTTCTGCAGTCCCTGGACATCCAACACCTGTTCCTGCCTGAAAATCCGGCCTGTGCTCATGGGGACGGCTCCCCTCTGCACAGGGCTTTCCCGATGGACAGTCCTGCTCCTCATCTGGCCTGGATATCAGTGGATATTCAGAGCTCGGGATGAAGCTGGTGGCGCGGTTTGGCCCCGTCCGGGGCTTTTGACAATCCCACCCGTCTGACGGTCAGGGAGGTGGCTCCTGCCGCCGCCGCGGCGAGTCCAGTCTCGGGCCGGGCCGGCGCTGCTGCTCGATGTCACTCCGGGCCGCTCTTCGCCCGCTGAGCGCGGCGGGTGCCTGAGGAGCCCTGAGAGGAGCGCGGTCGGTCCTGCCTGAATCTCCCTGAGGGGAGCGGCGCCCGTTCCGTCGCGGGGTTCCCGCCTAGAACTCCCTGAGAGGAGCGGCGCCCGTTCCGTCGCGGGGTTCCCGCCTAGAACTCCCTGAGAGGAGCGGCGCCCGTTCCGTCGCGGGGTTCCCGCCTAGATCTCCCTGAGAGGAGCGGAGCCGCTCAGCGTTGCCATTGCCGACCCCCGGCGCCCCCGGCCCCGGTCACAGAATCACAGGATGGGTCGGGTAGGAAGGGACCATAGTGGCGCATCTGGCCTAACCTCCCTGCTCAGGCAGGGTCATCCCAGAGTACATGGCACAGGACTGTGTCCAGACGGTTCTGGAATATCCTCCGCGAGGGAGACTCCACACCCTCTCGGGACAATCTGTTCCAGCGCTCAGTCACTCGCACAGTGAAGTTCTTCCTCGTGTTCAGGTGGAACTTGCTGTACATCCGTTTCTACCCTGTTCTCCTGTTGCTCGGCACCAGGAGCAGAGCCCTGTCCAGCCCCTGACAGCTCCCCCAGACAGGGACACGCCGCCCGCCCCGGGCCCCGCCGCACTACAGCTCCCGGCAGCCCCCGCGCCGTGACTCGGCCGGGGCGCCGCGGCGCGGGCCGGGATGGAGTGAGGGGCGAGCGGCGGACAGAGCGCGGCCCTGCGGCCCCCGCCCGTGTCTCGCTCCGCCCCGGGTCTATGCGGCCCCCCGGAGACCATGGGATCCAGGATCAAGTGAGTGCCCCCCGCAGCTCTCCAGCCCCGCTCCAGGCCCTCGGGAGAGCGAGAAGGGGACTGACTTCCCCGCCCTCCCTCCGCTCCGTGTGAGGCCGCGCGGGCGGGACCCCGCGGGCCTCGGGTAGGGCGAGAAGGAGAGGGAGAAGGAAGGGGACAGAGCGCTCCGTGGGCCGGAGGGACGGGCAGGAGGGGCTGTCAGACGCCAACTCCGGGCGGGACCCCGGCGGGACCCTCCGGCCCTACCCCAGGAGAGGGGCGAGGGCCGACCCTGCCTCACACCCCCCCGCTGCCCCTCCCGCTCTCCGAGCCAGGCGGGGAGGGCAGTGCAATGTTATCGGTGCAGGCCTGAGGGAGGGCGGGGGTGCTGGGATGGGAACATCATTGCCAGCATCGGCGACGCCTGTTCGGGGGTGTGGAGGGGTCGAGGGAGTTCAAATTTCTTTTCCCAGTCTAGAGTGTGCTGACGGAGGGGCCTCAGTCTGGCTAGGAGGTTTTCAGAGTGCATTAGCGAAGGGCTTTGAGGGAAGGAGAAGAGTGATGCAAGTGATTGATGTGCTGGGCCTGCAGATCCATACCCTCAATGTTTTTTTAGTTTTCATAAAACTGGTGGTTGGTTTATCAGTAAGCCCTGTTGGTGTGTTTGGTATTGTCACATTAAAGGTCTTAGTTCGTTCATATGCCGTTCCAGGAAAATTCGGTTCCTCGGAGACAGGTGGAGGTGTAATAAAGCTATTGCCAAGCAGGGAGTGCTGACATCTCTGTGTGTGAAAGGGTTATAGAGTGGAGAGACCCAGGTAGATCCTGTTTTATTCAACAGTTTCAGGAGGTGCTGAGCAATTGTTTTTCCTTCTTGAACACAGCGATCTTCAAGATTACATTGGGCTTTAACTTTTCWCTTCTTTTGTTTAACTTGAACACAAGACTGGAGGGGACATAGTTTGTGTGATGACATATCTTCATGTTCCCAAGCCCATGGGCTGAATAGATGAAAACATGTCTTTTCAGCCAGGTGTTTTAGGAAAATGTAAGCAGATAATGAGTGTTTGTAACGATAGCATTGTGGCAATTGGTTGGTTCCAGAAAGTAATGAACCTTCCTTCCTTGAGCATACTGTGGGCATGAGTTTTGCACTCTTTTGGTGTATGTGTTCTCTACTGTTGCTGCAGAGAAATGAAAGCCTGAGAAACTAGTTAAACTCTTACAGTCAAATACAGATAGAATCTAAAACTGTTGGTATTTTGGCAGCAGAGTAGGCTATATCTCCAGCTTGCACCTTCAGATCTTGCAGCAGTCACCCTTGCTTGAATCACTTAAAGATTATGATCCAAAATGACTTCCTGTGGTGACCTTACCTTAAATCTATTAAAAGGTGGATGCTTACTTTAAATGCAGTTTCTTTTGTGTGCATAGTGAGTCCGCAAGCTGTGTTTCCCATCTTTGAGTTGTGGTTGCTAATTGGACTTCAGTGGCTTCGAGTAGTCTTTGCTAAATGAGAATGTCATCAGGCAGGTGAGATCTTCCAACTAGAACGCAGTGTCAGGGAGAAGATGTAGCTGTTAGAAATATTTAGTGCAGCCAGTGGAGTTTAGGACTTTTTCTGTGCAAAGTCTTTCGGT
This sequence comes from Amblyornis subalaris, assembly GCA_018881555.1. Lineage (NCBI taxonomy): Eukaryota > Metazoa > Chordata > Aves > Passeriformes > Ptilonorhynchidae > Amblyornis > Amblyornis subalaris. The sequence continues at coordinate 1,338,369 of JACAXG010000076.1, forward strand.
GTGCACTTGTCTTTCAAGATTGCAAATAAAACCCATGTCTTTCCCAATCACAGGGTAACAGAGGTAATAAACCCAGGTAAACATTGCTTTTCATTCTTCTTGGACTTTGTGAGAAAGCATTTTGTCCACTGATTGATTAAGCAACTTTGCCTTGAGCAACACTTAATAAATTGCTTTTTGTCGCTTTGGACAGAACACTGTGCTTGAGTAGCGTAAGGACAAAATTTCAAAACAGTCTTAAAATATATAGAGTGAGAGAGCCTGTCTGAGTAAGAGGCTTTTCTGATCTGCTTTTCTGAGCTGGGTGTTTAATCTGGCAAAGATTTTAAAGTTGGTAAGTAGCTCCCTTATCGGAGCAGGTTGGGAGTGTGAATGAGAAAACTATTGGGTAATTGCGCGTGCTGAGGCTTTAAGGGTGTCACCAGTATGTGCTGGAGCCCCAGTAAACATCCACTAGTCAGATCTCTTGCTTCTTGCAGTAGATTGATAACTAGGGGGGATATTAAACTCCTTGGCACAGGGTCCCTTGCGCACGCTGTGATAGACTCTGCATGAAACCTGGGCATGTCTGTCAGTTAGATTTCTGATGGGTGAATAATAATGAGTCATTTGAGTGAAAGATTTCTTAGAGAAAGGTATCAGTAGCTGCATCACACTGAAGTGAAAGAAATCAAGGAATCGCCAACAGTCCTGTAAGCTTTTGGCTTCTGTATAGCTGCAGGCAAAAAAAAGCTAAATTGAGTGTTGGGTTACAGTGTTGGGTTAATCCTCTGCCGGGGCACGTCACAGGGAATGTGCCAGGCACTCTGTGCCAGGCAGGTGAGGTAGCATAGGAGCCTTGTTAATCTGCCACTGTCACTGCTCAGGAGCCTTTGTACTCCGCTCGCTCCTCCTGTTACAAGACAGGAAGGATTTTTAATTTATTTATTTTAAATAATGTGTCAATATCAATCTGTTCAGCAGAATGGCATTGCCCTGTAAAAACGGTTGGCATGTTCCTGTCCAGAGGAATCCATAGTTGTATTTCACTGGTGACACAATAGATGCCCAACATACATCTGGGAAAGCTTTCAGATATTTAACATAAYGTTTGCTGTATACTAAGGTGGAATATTATCTACCTAGGGAATACCAGGCAAAAAAGTTGAATAGATGGAAATTAATCAAGGCTTCAGTTGCAGTTTCTGAATTGAATTAGCCATTACAGGTTTCTGCTAATAATTTATTTTCTGCGAGAGTTGAGCAACCAAGTCTTGTTACAAGACAACTAAGTATCAGGCAGTGTCAGACTCCTCTCTTATGCCACACTTCTGAGTAGAATGATACTTTCTGTCATAAGTGCTGTTGCATTTTCTTATGTGTAGAAAAAATGCTCCTGACAGAATCAAAATAGGCTGTAGATACGTAAGGTATGTACTTCCGTCCTGCTTTAGAGAAGGACTTGATTTAATTTTATTCTCCATAAATCTCTTACAGTTTGGTAAAAACTACAATTTTTGATCATAAATATCTTATTTGACATATTATATTACCTCAATGTAAAATTGAATTTCATATTGATTCCTTGGATACTGAAGTTATTTCTACATCAGAGGTTCGAACTAATTCATACAACTAGCATTTATCGCCAAAAGTATTATTTTCACATACTGCTCCTTCCTAAATTTCTGTTTACAAAGAAGTATTGCATTTCCTTCTGAAATTACCTAGCTCTCAAATAAATGAGGTGCTATGTATTTTTGTACCTATATGTTCTATGTGTTGTTTTTAATTGTAGCTGTTTGTTCACTCGATAAGTGACCRTGGGTCTGTAAGTTATTTTTGGGAGGAGAGAAAACTTGGTGTGTGTGTTCAAGGCTCTCATGCTGTGGAGGATTGCAGTGGGTAGAGGTTTCAGTGTGATGCACGGCTGACATTAGATGTCTGCAGGTTAGTTTGGTAGTCGTAAAAATGGACTGCAGAATATACATATTATGATCATGTTTATGCTGTATTTGCAAACTGTAGGAAATCTCATAGTGACTTGTTTCCTTAATTCCTCTGAAAAGTTATAAAATATTCACAATCCAACAATGACTTCATTCTCATACTGAGGTGTTGGTTGTTGAATGCAGCCTTTAATACTGAGTTTCTCACTTGGCAAAGCGACCTTAATTTCACTGTTCATAGAAATAAATGGACGCTTGTCATGGAAAATTAAAATACAAAATGTGATGTCTTTTTGTCTGAAAGTTTTGGTATGTAGTCTGTACTCCTGCCAGCTGTCTTACAAGTGCTTTCACTAAAGAGTTTGAACACAGATTCTAACATTGTACTAAAAAGGTGTTTGTTATTTTAACCATTAGCTGTAAAAATATAAAATTTATAAACTTTTAATTAAGGAAACAGGGTGCTAAAAATAAAGACATAAACAAGGAGGGTGTGCTAAGGCTGCACAGCAATATGCATGAAAGGAAAAATACATTTTTGGTGCTCTGTGGGTGTCATTCCATCCTGATCCCGTGCCATGACTGTTGGAATGTAGCTAAACCCCAGTACTTGCAGATTATATGCAGCAACTTGAGTAGCACAGCGAGAATTATGCAAGTTTGGTTTATATTGCACAATAAGAGCTGACTTTGGATTTCTCATAACTTATGAGTGTAGTTTTCTGAAAAAACAGCTACTTAAGACAAATCAGTTGGGAACTGGTGGCAAATTAAATAACCATTAATTGAGTTGTGAACCATTGTTGCTCCTGAGAGGTGCTCTGTAAAACTGAGGAGTGTGATCCTGTGCTACTGAAAGCAATGGTAGCTTTTCTGTCGATTCAAATAGGTGTGGGGTTTGGCTTAGAGCCACTTGAATTGGACTAAGTGGGCCTGTGGCATGGTTAGAAATGTTTTCCTTAATCCTTTTGGTGTTAAAGTAGGATTAAAAATAATAGAAATTCTCTGAAGAATAAGCTGAACTCCTTGACATGTTTATATGTTTGGTTTGAGATTTTGGGTAAGATGAGTGTAATTTTTTAAATTATCATTCAGTTTGGAATTCTAGCATATATATTTATGGCATTTGTCATTATTTTCATCCTTAGCTGTAAGGGCGTTATAAAATTCACAAGTTAAAGATACCACAGCAGTTTTCTAATGTTAGTTTGCATTAACACCTAGGAGACAATATTATCCCTATACAAGCAGCCATAAATTTGGAACAGTAATTATGCAATTTTGATTCTTGATTTTAACCAGAACGTCTAAGAATAAAGCATCACATGTTCAGACCTGCAAAATCCTTATTTCAGTAACTAAATAATTACAGTCTCTTTAATCTCATAAAAAATTTCTAGASTAGCTAAAATTGTTAGTCAGGAATTAACTCAAAATATTCTTTCTTATATAATCACCTACTGTCTTTACATGCTCATTATATTATGAGATGTAATTCCAGAGCATCACTTATGGAGTTAAATTAGTAAAAACTGAAAATACACACTAAATAGTTTGATTGTTTTGAAGTAATATCGTTAAGTTTTTACTTTTACTACTGATACATTTATAACTCTTGAGCAGAGTAAATCTCTTTCCTCAAGCTTCATTTACGTCTCCTAGCTCACTTTGTACTCACTTTGGTGTGGCTTTTGGCTATCACACCTTTTTCCTTGCATCTGGAAAATTTCTGGATTTAAGACTGTGGAGTCTTCTGGGGCCAAACCTTGTGCATTTGTAATGTTCTCCAGCATGGCCTTTTTTTGACAAAGAGGTAGAAATATTTTGACAGGTATGAAAAAGGGACACTGTCTTCATCCTAACTACAGCCTCTCAAGATTTTCAGTCGCGTGTGCAGAAAATTACTTTGCCTCCTCTTGACTGCAGCTTCTTTTTTTTTTCCTTTTACCTGGGCAGATAGATGTAATGAAGTTAAACTCAAGGGTCACAGTAATGAAAATGTGAATCTGGGTTGTTTGTTCAGTGTTGGACAATGTGACTTTTCAGTTTGGTGAAAAGTTTTCAGGACTTTTTTCTGAAAAAATCCCTGTGTTTATAATAAAGGTGATTTACTTTGTCATTTGAAAATAAAGATGAAATGAAAAGAACTTGCTTTTTGTATGTAGCAGATGTAATTAAAATTAGTGTTGTGGCCAAGAACTGAACTCACTTGTTTCTCTGTGTGAGCACCATTCTGAAAAGTGATATGAAAGACATGGCTTTGTTTTTTGACAAGTTCTGAATGATAAGTCTGTGATATTTGCTATCTATAAATGCAGATTAGTTGCAACAATTAAATTGACTTAAAGGTTCTGTGTGCTTGATTTCTGCTTTTTTTTCTCTCTCTAGAAGTTTATTAGACTCCTCTGAGCTTCAGGCATGTCTTGTACAGCAGAAAGGTCTGATTAGAAATTATTCAAGGCTGTAAAGCAAGAAATGGAGTTTCTGTGGTTGTCATTGTGCTGTGTGCATGCTGAGAACCCTTCCTGACTGCTTAGTTTCAAGTACACTTAAACCAAACTCTAAGTGTGCTCTATCTTTTTTTGTTGTTTCAGACAAAATCCAGAAACTACCTTTGAGGTGTATGCAGAAGTGACCCACTCAGGAATCAGTTGCATTGGGAAAGGTACTGTTTTGCACTGTAGTTCTACCTATTTATTGGCTAAAGCTATTCCTAAGAACCATATATTGTGATATAATGCAGTATACTTAGTATTATGCTATTCCAGCTTTTAAAAATATCTTAATCACTGGTTCTGTGGAATCTTTTACAGTTAGGACTAATAATGAGAAATTCATGCTTCTGTCCCTGATTGTGGCAATTTTCAGGTTTCTTTGACTGTTTTGACTCTTTTTGTCCTTTAAAATAGAAATCTTTTCTTCATTAGGTTGAAAAAGTGAGTGCTTTTTCAGATTGGTATGTGCTGCTCATGTAAGAAAAGGGTAGTTTTGAACAAAAGAAGTACTCTTAAAGCGTCTTGTTTGGAATTTATTTTTACTTCCTCTGTCTTACTTGTCTACAAAAGTATTTTTATCTGTTCCCAGAATTCTCCCTTTGATCAAATTACTTTATCTAGAAATAAGGCGTGGATGCAGCTTGTGATTTGGTTAACTGTTTTTACCATTGTTAAATCGAGTCATAATTACACAAGTATTTTTCTATAATACTATTTTTGATAAGTACTCCTATGTTTATGGTAGAGAAGTCCTATAACTGCTGAAGCCAACATGTAAGTATATTTGGGAATTTTTGATTGCACTTTTATCTAACCTGAGGAACTTGATCAAATAAGCAGGAAAAGCATAGGTTGAAATTCATAATCCCAGAATTTAGTTCAAGATACTGTTATGTGAATTCAGTCTCTAGAGTGTTACTAAAAGGAGGGTTGTCAAAATTAAATAATTATGATTAGTCAGCATTTGCTGAAGTAGTGTTTCTTTTGTGTTTTAGGAAACAATCGTGTGTGTTATAGATCTGGTATAGTGAACCAACAGAAAGGATTTTTATATTTTATTGACTGGAAGGCCACTTATGTCCTTTTGTATCTGTATTTGTTTGTTACAGTCTGTGAAAGCCAAATAGCTGCAACTCCTTCCTTCTCTGCCAAAGCCTCCCTAGGAGTTGTAACTGGAATACAGTTTTGGCTTGTCCTACTGCTCTGTGCCATCACAACTATTTGATGTAACTGCAGGAGCCCTTTTAATAACTGGTCTTTGTTTCTGCACATCTGACCTGGATTCTAGTGCCAGAAAATCTGAACAAATTTGACCATAAACATTACATTGTACAGTACTAGTGTCTGGGTATAATCTTCTCTTTGAAGTTTGTTTGCATCCCCCTGGAGGGATTAATTCCCTGCTGTGGGAAGGTGGGTTAAAAAGCACGGAAACTACTTTACAGGTTTTTAATTGGAGAATTTAGTATACATTTTGTTCTATAAACCAACTGATTCTGTGGGAGTTTCACTTAGTTTTGTTTTTAGGTTTGTTGTATGCACTTGTAGGTGCAAAATCTTCAGAAATTCTTTTTAGGGAGTAAAAAAAACTTTTAGTAATTGTTTTTACAAGTCATATATTCTGAAGTTATTCTCTCTGAAGAATCTTTTAAGAGATTTTTCCCATCCAATTTTTTTATACTTAAGAGTGCCCTTTATTCTCAGAAGCCTTAGATTTGTGTATAACTAAATATTTTGTCCTTCTGTTCTGAATGAAGGTTGTCTGGTTCTCTGCAGCATCAACTGTATTTAACAGTTGTGCTGTATCCCAGGCAAATCACCATTCCGGAAATACAGACCCAGAGACCTCCATGTAGGCTGTGTCTACTTCTTGGCTGGCTGTTCTATGCTGGAAAACTAAGAATATAGATCAATTTTTATTTTTTTGCAATCAGGGAATGTATGTTACACCACAAGGAGCAGCTACTGTTGAGGAAAGCAAAAGCATAAAAGGTGCATACAAAGCCAATTATCAGGCAGGTTTAAAAAACTATTTCTCCCCATTTAATTGATCACAGAATCAACTAAGACAGCTTTTTTGAAGTCTGTGTCTTGTATAATAGTGCTGTTGATACTTTCAATACTCTTAATTCTGATATCAGTCTTCTGACTCGGTCTTGAGGAGAAAGAATTGCTCCAAAGCTGTAACTATCCTAGTGTGGGGAATTGTCTGGCTTGTGAGAGGGTAAAACTTGCCTCTATTTTGTTATTCAAAATTTTGTGTAGCTATCATGGATTGACCCCAGCTGGCAGCTCAGCCCCACGCAGCCGCTCGCTCCCCCAGCCCTCGTGGGATGGGGGAGGGAATTGGAAGAGGAAAAGTGAGAAAGAAGGAAAGGATGTTTGCAGTGTGACTGTGGACTATCAACTGAAATGTGAAGCTTTAATATATTTCAAAGTTCACTTGTGTCTTGCTGAAATGGGAGATACTGACTTGTGTTCAAATGTTATTTGGTTCATAACTTTTGAAATTGATGAAAACAGTATTTTCCATTGCTGTCATATAGAATTATTTAGGTAGGACAAGACGTTTAAGATTATCAAGTCCAACCATAAACCTGACACTGCCAAGCCCACCACTAACCCGTGTCCCTGAGCACTRTGGCTGCACATCTCTTGAATACCTCCAGGGATGGTGACTCCACCACTGCCCTGGGCAGCCTCTTCTAATGTTTGCTATAGAARGGTCCCTCTTAGTTACAGAGGCGATCGACTGCAGGAGGAAAAATTCTGTTCTAGGTTCCAAGAAACACGTCAATAAACTGGAACAAATTCAAGGGAGGGCCATGGAGAAGGTGAGCGAGGTGGAGCACTTCAGTGTCAGGAGATGAAAGTGCTGGGCTGGTCCAGCCTGGAGGAGGCTCCAGGCAACCTGGGCAGAGCCTTCCATACCTGCGAGGAGCTCATCAGGGGGAGATATCCAGGCTCTTCAGGTGATGCGTGGCAGGAGGACGAGATGCAGTGACAGACTGAATCAAGAGACATTCTCAGTGAATGTTGGGAACGTGTTCACCATGAGGAGCCAAGTATTAGACCAGGTCACTCGAGGTGTTGCGCATCTCCACCTTGCGAGGTTTTCAAGACCCAGCTGCTTCACAGCCTGAAGAACCTGGTCTGACCTCGCACCCGACCCATCTTTGAGCAGGAGTTGGACTAGAGACCTCCTGAGGTCCCTTCCAGCCTGAATTATCCTATGATCCTAAAATTTGTTTCATAGAAATGTCAKCTTCAGGATCATCTGGGGGATGTTTTGTACGTTTCATAAGGTACAAAGAGAAAAATTTCATTGGAACTAAAGAAGTTGAAAAAGCAACCATTGTTTTATTCCAGTCCAGGCAGAACTTTGCCAAACCACAATGATATGTGTGAACTGAGAGCAGAAATGATCACTGGATCAGCTCGCTGTGGTCTCACTGTCCTTTCCCCTTGAGACTGTTTAGAAATAATGATCATCTGTGCTCAGCATTGTGTATTTTTGGCAAGTGAAATCTTTGTTACATTATGCAATTCCAGCATTCAGTTGTATTTAAAGGTGGGTTTTGTGCTTTTCTTGGTTGTATTCATAGATCCTATTCGGAAACTTACGGGTTGTTCTTACTTAAGTGTGATGTCTTTTTTTTGAGAACTGTAAAGCAAGATAGCTGCAACTCTGACTGGCAACGTGAAGATGAATATTTCTTATTGAAAATATATTTTCTTAAGAGAAGACAATACAAAACCATTTTTTTGCATAACGATTGGGGTTTCTGTGGAAGCTGGGAATTCCCCCCTAGTTGAATCTCAGTTAGTGTGTGTGTGGTTTTTAATTTTTTTTGAAGAATATTTGACTTCCTAAAATTGAACAAAAATAGAAAACCGCTTCTATCTTGACTTAGTTTCCACTCTTTTTATTTTTTAAAATTTTATTTGAGCTGTCTGTAATTTAGAATTTCATCACTTAATGTTTTACAGATGCATTCATTCATGTTCAACTTTTCAGTTTCATCAAATAGCACTGTTTTCATGTTCATACCCTCTCCTGATAAAATCCTAGAATCACGGAATGGTTGGGTTGGAGGGACCTTAAAGATTATCCAGTCCAACCCCCTGCTATGGGCAGGGACCCTGTCCTCTATCCCAGGTTGCTCCAAGCCCTGTCCCACCTGGCCTTGGACACTCCCAGGCATGGGGCAGCCACAGCTTCTGTGGGCAGAAGAGTCAGTGTGTACCTCAGCCTTTTCCATGTCCTGGGTAACTGGGTCTTCTGTGTCCTTTCTGAGAGGAGACGTATGTTCCCTGTTCTTTCTTTTATTTCGAGCCTACCTAYGGAAGCTTTTCTTGTTACTTTTGCTGTCCCTGGCCAGATTTACTTCTGCCAGGGCTTTAGCTTTCCTAACCTAGTGCCTGGCTGTTCAGACAGTTTCTCTGCATTCCTCCCAGGCCGTCTTTCACTGCTTTCACCCTCTGTAAGCTGCCTGTTGGTGTTCAGTTTGTCCAGGAGCTCCTTGTTCATCCTTGCAGGCCTCGTCTTCCCTGATTTCCTCTTTGTAGGGATGCATTGCTCTGGAGCCTGGAGCCTTCTCACCAAAAGTGAGAAGCTGCAAACTAGAATAGAAAGAACGGAGCCTGTGTTTTTACAGTGACAGTACAAGGAATTTATCTAGTGAGAAATCTGTGTTGTGTGTGTCAGGTATAAGTACGTCAAGGATAGGAACTTTGCAAGTCTAATGCTTCTCACCAACTCTCACACATTCACTTTCAGAAAAAGAGGAAAAAATAGCCACGGTTTTATTGTAAAAATGAAATATTTTAGGGAAAATATTGGCTCAAAGTAAAACTAATAAGTTTTTTGTCTCTGGTGCATGGTCTTCTCTCATTCATTGGAATTGTTACACAATGTGGATAATTTGAGAGCAAAATAGATGCCTTGTATTTTTACTGGATTTTTTTTTACTGGATTTCTTTTCCTATTTTTAATCTTTGCGTAAAGGGAAAAAAAAAGCATTTTATAAGACTGTGATTTTGTGTTTGTCATGGCATTTTGTAAWAGTGAAACTTCACAGGAATTGAGGTAGTAAATTACAAAGAACTTATATTGTTTCTTTTACAGATGATAACTGCTTCAGTTCACTTAAGCTGCTATCTATCACTTCAGCTCACTTCTAGATATTGTGTTCTATCCTATTGACACATTGTAGATAAGTAAAGTGCATTGCAACTGTTTCCTCTGTTTTTAATCTCAGCTAGAAGATTGTTTTGTGAGGTTTTTTAAGATGCAGAAGTAGAAAGAATCTACTAGCAAATTTAGTTTAAATGCCTTTATAAAGAAAGTGAAAGCTTACTACTTGTGAAATTTTTCTTTTAACTTTCAAAGCACTTTATGATCTTAAAACTGCTGCAGATCATTCATCAAAAATAGGATGTGACAAATTTAAGGCTCTTGCTGGACCTCAGCCAAAGATTCTCTCTTGTTAGAAGTGGCTGTGAGGAGAATTGTAGTCTGACTGTCAAACTGTTCGTATAGCAAAAGAGAATTTGTTAGTCTAAAGTAACCGATCAAAATAGCCTCTGAAGTAAGAGCATTTGAAAGTAAATGCTCACAAGAGTAAAACACCCCCTACACCCCTGTCTGGGAGGACGTACCATGCTTTTGTGTGGGGTTTTTGTGTTCTTGCCAAAGCAGACATTATAAAAGTATGTCAAATCTGTAGCTTTACCATGTACTGTGCCAAAAGGCCTTTCTCTCCAAGGACCTCATCTTTCATCTTTTTGTGAGTGTAGCATAAATTCTTGCTGTGTGTTCAAGGAAAAAGCTGAAATGGTTTAGTATAGCTAAAGGATTTCTTTCTTAGTGTTTTTTTAAAAAACCATGGTAAGTTAGAAGCCTAAATGCGACCGCATGGACAAAGTATAAGTGTGTTAGAGTTTAACAAATGTTCACTGGATTAGGAAAGGAAATGTAGTTTATGCTACTTCTTTTATGACAGAATTTAAAAGGTCTTGCTGTAAGACTCGCCATGTGCTTCTTTCTTTTCTCGAAAACATACCACTATGTTGAAAAGGGAGATGAATCTTAGAAGGAAACTATTAACTCTGAGGTAGTTTATCATTGTTTGAGTGAAAGGATGAAATTTGCATTTGAATTGGCTCTGAGAGTAGCATGTACTACTAATCTTGTTCCTACTAGAAGCCTGTGAGTAGTTTAAGTACTTCCTTCTTTACTTTTCATGTTCTAGCCTAGGGTTGTAATAGCCCTTTCCCTCCCTCCCCCCCTTCCCAGTAGATCACAAATGTATAACTTAAACTAATCGAAGTCCTTAACTCTACTGGCAGAAGTCACAACGTACTTGGGCCCTAAAATTATTCTACAGTTGTCACTATGGTTTCCATGGTAGGACTTTCACAGCTGTAGAGAGAACTAGCAGGTTTCTGTCTTTGCAAAAGAGACACATTGCTCCTTCTTATCATTATCTTTTGTCATAGATTATAATATTACATAGCAGAGCGGTGCCTCCTATGTTGATGAAGTATCTTCTTGAACATAAGCAAAGTTACTGGACTAGGATTAAGTTAAGAGTTGGTCATTCAAAGTTTTGTAAACCTTACCCATGCACCTCTCAAAGCAGCCTCTATTTTTTTAAGATGAAAACATTTTATTGGTTAAAATCTGCCCATTCTGTATAGAGAAATAGGTAAAATGCTGAAGGTTTAGGAATAACCAAGGTAGTGCAGAATTCAGGTTTCTTTCCATTAAATAAGGGCTTTCTGTTGAACAGGGGCTGGAATTCCCAGATCACAAGTTTTCCTATCCCATCTTTACAGTGTTAAGTTGCTACACCAAACTTCCTAAAGCAGGATTGGAAAAGTAACCAAACCTAAGTAGGTAGGTGATATTTGGGAATTCTAGTTCTCCTAAGCTCCTGCTTTGTTTTTCTGTTTCCTTTTGCTTGCTTTGCTTCTAAGTACAAACAAGATGGAAGATTTTAACAAAGAGCTTACTGGGACTGCAGTGTCCGGGTAAGTCAATAGCACTGTTTCAGCTGTTTTGTGTGAAGACAGTTCACAGTTTGGTTTTTACAGTATAAATGAAATACAGAACTCAATTTGAAGAGAAACTCACTTTATGAAAAAAATATTATAATCTGTCATATTGCAAGTCATCATAAATGTTATCCAACACGTTTTAAGGCGAGTTCTTATCTGATGATCCTAGAGTTAATAAACCCCCAAACCAGTAATATCAAGTATAACTGAGTGTTCCTCTGTTGCTATAAGCTATTTTGTGGGAAGAGAGCTGTTTGGTCTTTTTGCTTTATACTTTAACTACTTCTGCCTACAGTCTTTCCTATTTCACAAGTATTTACTAATCTGCGCTATATCGCTATGCTGGCACTGTTTAACTAGACAGAAAAATTCAGCACAGAAAGTCTCACTCACAAGACTTTAAACTCTTTTGTTGATTTATATTTTTTTAAAGGAGCTTGACATCTTCATCAAGTTCACAGTGGGCCTGCTTTGTTTGCTTTCTCTTGAATGCTTGATAAGATTTTTCTTCTATTGTTTTGTGCAGCAAGGACAGAACTTGCCATGGCTGAGGTGGTTTTTTTGTAAATCCACAATATGGTCATTGTCTGCTGCTGAATAATTGTGACTGCTTTTTGTACAACCAGAACTAAGGCTTTGGCTGTGAACAGATTCCTTCTTAGCGTGAAAAGAGACTAATCCATGTAAATACAGCCCCAAAATAAAGCTTTACAGAAAAAGGGAAAGGCTGCTAAGCAGGAGGGCAGAGGTCAGCAATTTAACCTTTAACCTAACAAATAAGAAGCATGAAAGTTCCCGAATTGGTTTACAAAGGCAAGCTCCTGTGATCTGTCAGTTTTTCTTTTCATGATAGAGTTGGGTGAGAAAACTGACTGACAGCTAGTGCCTTTTTAACTGCAGGTTGGAATTAACTGCTAAACTGAAACTTTCTTAGGAAGGGTTATTTCTAGTGATTCTAACAAATTATTTTCATTCACTAGCTATACTTAGACTTTTCCTTGAATTTATAGATGAATTTGAGTGGTTGTTCCTTTTAAAGAGTTCTTGGAAGACTCAATGTAGATACCCAATACTAGTGAAACATTTAATATTTCAGCATTTGAAGCATTTAAGGATTTGGTGAAGCACTTGTTGCAATTAATTCTCTGTTACTGTACTGCTTTAAGAGCAGGGCTACTATGCCAGTAACTGCAAAGAGATTGTACTTTGAATAGAGTCCAAATGTTGATGTTGAAGGAGTGTGTGTATGTGACTTTATTTAAGGGAGTAATTTCAACTTTAGTTCATTCTCAGTCACAAAAATTTCCGAGGTGGTTTGTTTTTTCGTTTGTTCTCACTTAATCACAACAGGTGATCTTGTTAATGAGTGTTAATGTCTGCTCAAAGCTTAGTGCATCTGCAGTCAGCAGTTAACCAAGACACAGACATTGCTGTGAAGAACTTTCAATTCGAGTGTCATTCAGGTGAAAAAGAAACAAAGTAGTAATGACTTTAAAGTAGASTCCTTGTATATTTAGGAACAGTGATTTTGGGTGGTTCTTCTGCCTGATGTTGGTAGCACTGTCCCAGAAGTGACTGACTGGTCCATCCACAGTTGGATGATGCTTCCTATGAATGTATTCAATAGAAATACTGGAATTTAGAATTTTTGTCTGTCTTTAGTCTGTTGACATGTAGGTTGGTAGTTCTACCAGGAGACTTCAAAGTGCTGTAGAGCACTTAACAGACCACTGGTGTAAGTGCAGCAGTCAGGCAAACCGAGTTTTGGGAAGCAGAAGATGAACTAGATCTATTTTCATTGTTGGTCCTTTTTGTTACAGGGAGCTCCTTGCAAGAAGAGAATGTAAACTGGAATTCCAAAAGTAACCTGTCGTAGTGCCTGTGGCAGCACTGGCCTGCCTGCCTTTGGTGTGATATTTTTTTGTCATGAACAAAAAGTGACATGGTCAGGTTGGCTTGTGGTATTTTATTGGTTTTGTGGCGGGTTTTTCTGTTTGTTTGTGGTTTGGGTTTGTTTTTTTTTTTAAGATTGAAATTGAGTTAAAAAGAGAGATGGCTTGAGGTTAGATTATTATCAAGTAAGTGTAAAATGAATGCAAGACTACTGTTTCAGTTCGGCAGCGGTTATCAAAACCCAAGACCCAATCAAAACAAATCCCAAACCGCACCTTCTGTGCTACCAGAGACAATTTTCATTTTGGTCCTGCTGGGACTAGCAAGTTTTGGTAAACCATTTGTCAAAATTCCAGATGCTGACAGATTTTTGGCTCCTGGGAAGATGATTTTTATGTCTTTTATAGATGGAAACAGCTTTTTATACACTTTTTAATATTACTTATTTTGTGGAAGACTGAGATAGAAACTAARGAAGTTGAACTTAAATATTGAGGATGATAACCTTGGATGGAGGGATGGGAAGAGATGACTGATAGTGATAATCTGTTGTCTGGAATGGGTTATAGTCTGGAGAGTTTTTTTCTGARCACCTCCTTGACTGGAATTTCCACCGTTAGAATTTGTGCCGGGATTTTGAGTGGTGGTGAAGGGAATCAGACTCACAACTCCCATTTCATTCTACAGGTGTTAACTCAATCCCATATCTGGTTCCTTTGAAGAATCATTTACTTTGAAACTACATAGTTATGAATATAAATAGTGGTAACATGACCTTTTCATGAATTGATTCTTACATTGTTACATCTCTTAAGTAAATAACTCTAATTCATGTCTGTAAGATACTTTGGAGATTCTTGAGATCCATTCTTTTCCAAAGATTCTAAAACCAGACTGTCACTCTGTGGAGAAACACCTATTAAAAATAATTAATGGGGACTCAAACCAAGTGTGAAAATGTGAAGACAGAATGGCTGATTGAGCATCACAGAATGGGCAGACAACAGAATCAGGTTGCTGATGCTTCATATTTGTAAGCTGCATATTTGACTCAGTGTTTTTTAAATCATATGCTTGATGCTGTTGTGAATGTGGCACTGAGAGAGTGCAGACAGGTGGGGAAGGATCCCAGGGTGTGAGGAGCAGCAGCTCCGCTGGAGCAGAAGTTGGCGCGTGCTGCAGAATGTGCCCTATGTCTGTAGAACAGAGCTGGGCGGTGGGGAGGGGTAAGAGCAGATCCTAATAAAACATGGCAGAGGAAAGGTAAAAAGCGAAACAGAACCCCAAAACAAACACAATGCCCAAGCTCGATTTCCTTTGAAATACCTTTGAAATACAACTTCTTCTGAAGTTGTGCTTCTCTTGCACCTGAAGTAGTGTCTGGTTTTATCTGATGCTCACCTGTTGGGCATTCGCTCGGTTTAGTTTGAAGGGTTTATCAAATATGTGAGAAAGATTCATTAATGTAAATAATCCTCTRTTAAAGCTATAACCTATGTCCCCAAATGCATTAACATTCATGCCTTTTTTTTTAATGTTTGCCACAAACTAATATATTGACTTCATTCCATTTTATCTAGAGGTGATCCTGGCACATGGAAAAATGTTATAAATATGCTTATTTTCCTTCATTGTGATTAATGTCCTTCTRCACTAAAGATCAGTTTATATTTGCCCTGTGTATTTGTGGCTTAAGGCCTTACTTCTGTTTGTGATGATCCATCATCTTCTTTTGTACACAGTAGTGCTAAAAATTGTTTTGATTATAGTTTGGGAAAATTTACTTGTAAATTGTTTGCTAAAAATATCTACAGTGTATCACAGATTCCATCAGTACTATGTAATCAAATATACCATCTCAAAGATATTTTCTGCTGGAAAGAATTAGCATGTTAAAACAGAAGTGTGCAGCTTTGTGTCTTCCTTGACAGTGTTCATAAAGAAGAATAGATGTAGTGAGTAAATAGAATTATTTAACTTGTTCAATATTTTATTCCTTAATGAACTGTAGAGGTAAAGAGTAGTAGAATCTCACAATTTGCCCTGTCTCTTGCATGGATGGCAGAAGCATGTTTTGTTGTACTTAGAAATACTAAATGTGGCATCCAGTAATACAGTAATTACAGCTTTTCATTTTGATGTATTTCTTGATTGCTTTGCTCTACGCTGGCCATGGGATTAGGTCCTTCACTAAATCATCTTGAAACAATTCTGTTTCTAGACTAAATCCTTAGAATACGGTGGGTATCAATCACATGGACAATTAAAATTAAGTATTGACATGTTTTTAAGATAGTAATACATCTCAATTTTGTTTATCTCAAAGTTTTAAAAACCTAATGACCTCATTGCAGCTCGACTATAATTACCATGTTTAAACTTCTATGCATTTTTTAGTTTAAACAGCCTTTGTGTTTTTTTAAACCAAAAGAAAATTAATGAGAAGAGACAAAGAGACATCAAAGAGGTTTTCCCTCTGATTGCAGTGTTAGAAGTTTTGCCTGAAAATAGGTTACATTTCTTCTGTTTTCAGCTGAATCCTCATTAACTTTACATTTTAATGATGTCCAGAGCAAATTATACGATTATGGTAGATGCCTTAAAGGAAAGCTTAAAGGACACCTTTTTAATGTTTGTTTCTTTATTGGTGGCAGTATTTGCACCAGTATTATAAACACCACTAGACTGCTAAAAGTAATTCCAAAACATATCAAAAATATATTCCGTTTTTACTATATATGTAGTATAAGTATCTTGATTTAATATTTAACACAAATAGAGCATGTTAGGGGGATATCTGCATCTTTGTAGAAGGAAAATGTAAATCAGATCCTTTGAAAGAGTTTACAAATTACTTGTGCATCTTCTACTCAGTTTAATTTATAATGATAAAGTAAAATGGAGACTGATGATTTAACAAATCAAATTGTTTTGTTTTCTTGAACCTTCAATGGAGACAATGGTTGAAACATTAATAAAGTGCTAGTTTGCGGTTTTACAGTGACATAAAGCATTATTGGGGGAAATTTGTGGAATTTCAATTTATTCCATTTAGAGGAACTCTAGTAGCAGCAGCTCTGTGTTCTAATGTACTTTTCCTAGTAAAAATTAAGATTGCATAATTAGCTCTCTAGAAGAATTGTGTTATATCAAATGTGGCAACAAAAACTTGTATGTGGTGCACCTTAAACAAGGTTAACTGAAATTGGCAATAGTTGGAATGGAATCTGGACAGTTCAGAATGAAATACATCATTTCTGACTGTAGGTCAATGAAAAGTTAGAGCAAAAGATCTTGTGAAAAGTGGGGTCTTCTGTTTCCCTGTCCTGACACTTGGTGTCTGTGCTTTATGAGTAGAATCTTTGATTTTCTTGTGCCGCACTTTAATCAATACATTTTTGGAAGGTGGGATTATGACAAGGGGATGGGAAGAAGTAGGACTGTCCCAAAGTACAGCTGCAAGGTGGGACTCAGACTCTGGTTGATGTAGTGAAATGTTTCCATTTGAGATCTGAAAGGTGCATCCTTCATGTCGCCATTCTATAATAGAAGTGAATTCCTAATTAGTCTCTGATTATGCCCGTAGATACGGCTCTGCTTGGCATATGGTTTGATGCATGTCCTGAATCTGTATATTCAGTGTTTAAAATTGGTGTTTCTAAAAATTTTCTTTGCAATGGAAAAAATCTGTAAAACTTGTTTTTACTGAATTCAACCTCCTAATGTTGCAGGCTCTTCATTCCCAGCATTATCCAAGGTTTGGTGTTGGGCGCTGTAGCTCAGTGGAGCTGCACTCACATATGGGCATCTGCTGCAAGATGTTCTTGAGAGCTCAAATTTGTAAACATGACTATCAAAATAATCCTTTTTGTCCTGAGAATTCCACCTTAAGGGTCCTGTAATTTTATGATCTGCTCTTTCACTGAAATTTTTAGGGTGTTTTAGTGTCTTGGTGTATGTACGCATAGCTCTTAGGGAAGTGAAAGAACCTTTTATTTTGAACTCAGATGAATAAATTTTTGCTAAATAGTGCCTGGTTGACTACTTCATCATCAATTTAGACTACTGTGTCTCGATGGAAGCATGTGATGTGCCCATCATTAGTAATCATTGAATAAAGCAGGAGTCGTTAGACAAAAGGAAACCCAAGCTTAGCCTTTCTATTTCAGTGTGATTCTTAAATCTTCTGTTTTATATTAATTTGCTGTGGAAACTGTTCAGAAATCTAAATTGTCATGATTGTCTGGGAGTTACGGCAGACCAAATTGCACATCCAGCTTGGTGTGCCTGGGGTGATATCATGTTAGAAAATCGTGTTTGGGTCTTTCAAAGGTTTGGCTCTCTGCAAGTGTGAAAACAGCTGTTGAAAGCCACGGTTTAAGTTCCTAGTTTATCTTAAATCTTTTAGCTTTGATGCCTGCTAGTGTAACTTTAGCTTGAAGATGGTGTCACTAAAGAAAAAAAAGGTTGAGTGCAATTTCATACTTTTTCTCATCTTTATTTTATAATTATGGGAGAATTTACAATCTTTAGTTGAGATGCGTAAAAATAGTGATTTAATAAGCTCAGGAAAGTACAGATTAATCAGTTCTAGCTGACAGAAGGATGTGCGCGTTATTTTTATTTTTTTAGCATGGAGGATTTTGTATAGAATCGTATTAGCACTGAAAACATGGAATGTTCTTCCTGGTAACTTGTTCTCCAAGTATTTGCAGTGTGGCTGTTTCCAGCCGGTTATGTGTTAATGATAGTGCAAGGCTGAAGCATTCCAATCATTCATATGCCTGTCCTCCCTTTCTCATAGGGGTTTCTTCGCTCAGGGTTTTTGCCTTATTCCTTTTGCTTTGTTGTGGTCAATTCAGTCAGTATAATAGCAGAGACACTGGCGCTTTTTTTTTCCTTTTTTTTCTCTAATAAAGAGTTATGTTAGAGATATACTATAACAGAGATAAGAGCTATTTATGTCCTAAGCTATTGATTTTTAATTAATGTTGCCTGGGCTCATGCATGTTGGCAGAATTGCTAACAGCTTGTGGCATTTTTTAATTCACATCTTCTTTTTTGGTATTTTGACAGTGTCATTCATATCTCATGAAGAAGTACCTCGTCAGGTTAAATGTGTTAAAACACCGAGCAAAAAAAAAAGGAGAGAATGGAACATAGGGCTGCCTAGAAACCTTGATCCATTGCCAAAGTATTTAAACAATTTAGTGTTTTGGTTTTCTAGCTCCAAGCTGCTTCTCAAATCCCTTGCTAATTAATCCAGTTAATTCTTTGTAGACTAACTGTATGCAGGGCTTTTTCTCGGGCCTCTATCGCTGAGAACCCTGTTTTGTTTGAAGCAAACCTAAGCTCTGTTATAAAGGTTGTAGTAATAACGTGAGTACTTGCAGATGTAAATACAGTGTTTTCAGCCTTTTTAAAAGGAGTTGTGTTTGTGTGGTTAGCTTCTAATTTAATCTTTCATGTTTAAAAATTGAACATACATGCTTGTATAAAAAGATGGAGAGAACTTTGTTGTTCGATCACTTAAGAAAAGGCTGTGGAGCCTCTCTGGAACAATTATGACATGGAACGTTAGTGTTGTGGTGCTACAGTTGGTGATATCTGCTTGTTTTTGAACAAGTAAATCGTGGTAAACGTTGTTAATTTCTGTTCTCAAAAACAGGACGTTTGGACATAGGACAAATAAGAGTTTAGCAYGAAGGAGAGTTTTTAGAAATGACCTGTTGATGCTTGGAATTCTTTTGATGAGAGTGCAACGACAGTATGAATTCAGACCTGGAAAAAGCAGCTGAGGAGCAGAGAGCTTAGAAACCCAATTAGATGTGGAATGAGATAACGAGAAGAGAGAGGTACTGCTCAAGGTGTGCTGGTGCGTGATAAAAGCTGCCTCAGCTTGTGAGCTTCCTTTTAGTGTGTGAGATTTGTGAGAACTGCTTCCCCAGCATTCAGCTGCCAGYGCTGATCACACGAGTGTGAGAGTTACAGCCCCAGCTGCCAGGGAGGGTTCTACAGGCACGATGCCTGTCTGGATGTTCTACTCCACCTGCTTTCCCAGGTACTTTGAGCAGTTGCTTCTGAGGACTCTCTACCTCTAGGACAGCTTTCCCTCCTGTTCTGAGGAGATGTTCTCGCAAATGAGTGCTGACGTGCAGGTACCGGAGCCTGTGCGTGTGCTGCCAGCGGGCAGGGACGAGGGACGGTCCTCGTGTCCTTGCTCATCCTCAGCAGATTTGCATGTCAGCGCAACGGAGTCAATGGCCAGCTGCACTTCAGCACTGCCTGGATCATCAGCCTGTGGAGAGAGGTTGTGCAAGTGGATTAAAGTTACATTTTTAGATTACCTTTGGAATTGGTAGTGAAGGAAAATGATTGTTTTCAACAAATCTGCTGCTAAAGGTGACCAGACTGAAACAAATCAGCAGAGCTCTWGAAAAGGGCTGAAAGTTTAGTTGGGAGTTTGTGGTTTCTTAAAGTTGGGCAAGGGAAAGAGAAAGGAAATTAATGAAATTGCTATATACACCTGATTTCCAGGGCTGGCTAGAGAACAAATGTAACATGATTATGAAATGTTCCTGCTCAGAACTGGACTACTCCACTCTCTCAGGAGCATTTTGATAGCTGGATTTATGCTCTCCTACATCTTGGAAGTATCAAATATCTGAAAGCATTTTTTGCTATTTTGTGGTTAAAAATTCTTTTGATACCCTTGCCTTTTCTACAGTAGCAAAAATGTTTTAAATTTTTTTAGTGAGATGATAGATTTCCTGTCTAGCTGCACTGAATATCAGTGAGCTACTCTTTATATGAAACAAATTTTTCTTCAAGCTGACAGCACTGCTTTAAATGTGCTAAACTTACTTTCTCAGAGACCTTTCTGTTACAGCATTGCACACAGCATAAAGTGAGCTTTGCTAATAGTAGCTGAAAGCATTGCAGCCATGAAGTAGGTCAGTGCTGCAATTGTCGATATATCCACAGCTCTGTTGTGGTGCCTGATGCTGTCCAGTTAATGAACTTTCTTCCAAAAGAGAGAAGTCATTCTGAGCAACTGAACACGCAGTGATTTTGTTTTTCTTTCATCTCACGGTCATTAGCTCCATGAGATGTATTTTTCCACGTTAGGACCTCTTTCACTTCACCCCCACTAAGTTTTGAATGCTGTTCAAGAAGTTCAGCTTCTGTCATCAACATTTCTGAGTGCACAGAAACTTTTTGCAGGGCAGTATGTTGGATGCCTTTCCTGTTCTCACAAACTTTCCTCTCATTTAATGCTTCAGTTGTAGGCTTTCATGGGACCTCAGTGATGCTGCTGCCTTAGGTGAGGCTCAYTGTGACCAGTCTCTGATTTATTTGATTTCAGCTTACCTGTCCGTACAAATTTTTGTGTTTTACCATTTTGAAAGAATGGGTAGCACTAATAGGAGTGAGATGGGCATGTTACACGCTTCAAGCTGAAACAAAAATGTGAAGCTGAGTTCTGAAGGGTACAAGGCCAAGTTCTGAAGTGTCCCAACAAAATAATTGTTTCTCTCTCTTATATATGATCTTTTAATATATGAACTTGCACACCTCAAAACTCAGGAAACGGTGACCATGGAAACTCTTGGTCAGTTCGGATCCTTTCATAGCACACGTTTCTGGGGTTGTAAGTGCAGTGAGGGCTTAGAGTGAAGGTCTAAGCTTGGCTACACTGGAAAAACTACAACCAGAGCATCACTATGAAAACAGCTCCCCAGAAATGCTCGTGAGGTTTGGCTGTCCTTTGTTAATGAGGACATGGATGAATCAGATTTATTGTGTGGTAGATAAGTTGTACCTTGCTGCACGTGCCCAAAAGCATTTATGGTGACATCCCCATTGCAGAAACCAATAGAATTGAGAACGAGGATTTCAGTGTTTCATCTTTGATAAAATCTGTATTTTGTGTTTCAGTGGCATGTGAATCACTACAGCTTCCTGAAATAAGCGGAGATGCAATAATAGAAGCCATCAACCCCCCAGATGATTTTGCGGGGCTTGTTTTGTCTGAACTCTGCAGTTGCTGTGCTGGAGGTTCCCGTCAGAGGGTATTGGTGCAGTCAGTGACAGAGCAGTGTCTGGGAGCAGGTGCTGCTCCACTGCAGTCCCACACGGGCACTTTGAGACTGAAAGCAGTTGGAGACCATCAATATTGAGAGTATGAAAGTGGGGTCCGAGTTTTAAACATTAGAAAGTTACATAGCTTGAGGCTTACAAATCAGTATTCACTGTTGCATGTGTAGCAAAGAAGGTTTCTCTCTGTAGTTCGGGCAGTTATCCAGTTGCTCAAGAGAAGGGTTGTTGTTTTTCCTTTCTTAGTACAACACTTCAAGAACTTGTGGTTGGCTACAACACTTTTATTCCAYATCCTTTCTCAGTCAGTTGAGATTAAACCCAAAATGTGACAGTCCATATAGCAATGAATGTGTTTCTGCAGTGCTTTATGTATTTCTCTGATAATGTGTCTATCTGAAGTTATTGCGGTTGGGAAATTTTGGAAAGAAAGAAAAAAAAAGTTAATTGTAAAATGTTCTCTGACACATAGAAAATACAGGTTATTACCAAATTTAAATGGCCAAACTATCATTAAAGCTAAAACCAAAAATGATGAAAATAAAGCAGCTTGGAAAATGTTTATAAAACTCATTATATTCTAGTAGTGAAAAGCCTGGTGGTGTGTTGGAAAATACTGTTTATTTTCATTAGCAATTCCTTTAGGTTTTGTAATGTAGTTGATTGATTGCTGTGGCCACATTGTGGTTTTACACAAGTTCCTTTTAGTATACTGTTGTTAAAAAGCAGTATGATATTAAAATGTTAATCCTGGTTTTCTTCAAAACAACAAACAAAAGTTATCTGGTTGACACAGCAAAGTAGAAAATGTAACTGATGTAAAAATTTCTTGTAGAGTTAATTAAATAAGGATTTTTTAAAATGAAGGTGCTTAGTATGCCACTGTTGGGTATTAATTCAGCTGGCTATAAGCTCTAATTTTGCCAAATGTAGCTTTCATTTTTGCTGCTGTACAAAGTGAGCTTAGGGAAATTGTTTTGGGTACATGTGCTTGGCCCTTCAGCAAAAGCAGTAACCTTGGCCAGGAGATAGGCATACAGAAGCAATTTGAAATACATGTCTTGTAAATATTAAAGAGGTGACTGTTTCTTGTAAAGCTGTCAAAGCTCTGGTTGCTTTGGTCTTATCTTGAGAATTTGCATTCTGAAAATCTAAGTCAAATTAATAGATTTAAACAATCACTGCTTATGTCTTAAGCTCTAGATGATGCGCTAATTTGGGTTAATTAATTAATCAGGATTAATTTTTGCTGCATGTTAGCTAGATGTGATGAAGGTCTTTTTATTTTTCTTTCTTTATTGCTTCTGAGACTTTTATAAAAATCTTAGCTTGTAAATCCTGCCCTGTGTGGTATTGGCACTTCCAAACTGTCACATTTAAATCAGAGCCTGAAATATTAGTTAACTGTTTCTTTCATATTCTCAGGACAAGGAGGGCTTGCCAGCTGCTGTGGAAGTGGAGAGACTGTCACCAGGCAACTCTGCTGTCTTAGAATATAAATACAAAGAGGCAGGAGAGAAATAAATTCAGTATTCATGGCCTGAGCACTTGAAACATATCTCTATTAAATTTATAGAGTGGCAAAAAGGTTATGAGAAAAATATACTGATCAAACGCAAATAAATTAAAAAAAAATTAACCCCAAAAAAAGCCTTCTTAAAGTAGGTGTTCCTATTCAACTTCTGCATTTAAACTCTTTCGTCTAGTTATTACAGGCAGTCTGTAAAATATTTCAAAACACTCCATATTTCATTTTGTAAGTCAGGCTTTGTGGATTTCTTGACCATTGAAGTAYGATCTTACCTAATTATATTTTTTGCAAGTTTTAGCTGCTGTATAATTTGCTGACTAAAATTACAGGGGGGAAAAAAGAATTTAAAATGTAATCCATTCAAAATTTGCTGTTTGCAGGACTCCTGGAGGTTGGCTTAGATTTCCAGGAATACTACATTTCTGGGTTGGTTGAAGAACAGATGGTTATCAAGAGAAATATCCCCTTAAGTGCATAGTAAAGCAAACTCAAAAGATTCATCAACCGTGCTTTAATGTGGGCTTGAGGTATCACCAAAGTCATTAACCAGTGCAGAGAAAAGATCTGAAGACTCAAATGAAGATGGGAGAAACATGTAACAAACAGGACTCAAAATAAGGACTTTTTTTGTCTTCTGGTTTTGATCTCTGTTATTTTAGTTTTAGCTCCATCCTGTGCCTCCCCTTCTTGTAGTTCTGGCTTTAGTTCTGTCAGTATCAGCAGCTTGAAAATTAATCTGGACTGAAAGTTTCTTCTTTGTAAAGAAATAATTCCGAGTTTGCTGATCACTGAGGCATTTTATGCTTTCAGATGTCTCTTTACTCTTAACAGTTTAGAATGTTAGCAAGAGACATTAATCTGTACCATTATTCAACTGGGTTTTTTAGAACTGAAATCGTGGTATGGATGACACAAAAGGGGTTAAGGATTTAATAGAGAGATTTCCCCAATTGTATTTCATGTTTTGAACACTCTGCTTGCAACACAACTGTTTCACAACTTCCATTAAAAGAATTGGTAAAGTTTTGATTAATCCTGGCCCCACTCCATTGGAGAGTCCAAGGGGGTAAATACTAGCAGTTAAGATGGAATGTGTTGCCTTATAGAAGGGTCTGACTAAATGCTGTGCACGTGGCGAGCTGGGCAGTTCAACAACTTGACGTGACACGGAAGAATTGATGAGGAAACCAATGGCGCCTCTTCTTTTTGTAAAAAGCAGTGACTGTTTTTCCTGTCTTCTTATCTGAGAAGTTAAGTGTTTTTGTTTTGCCCTTATTGTACTTTAGTTTTCTAACAGGATTGAGAAGTGAACTTAGCCAAGACCCGTTTAGATGGAAAGTCAGTTTGGCTGCTAAAAACAGAGAAAGTCTCATATTTAAGGTTTACTCTGTTTACTCTGGGTCATAAAGCTGCTGCTGCTCTGGTGCCTGCACTGGAGAGCTGATGTGAGGGGATCAGAAAGCCTGGCACCTCAGGTGTACAGACACAACTCTGACAACCTGTGCCAGTTTTTGTGTTGTTAGAGCTGTTACCTCTCTACATCTCTTCATTCTGGAGAGCTGTATATTGCCTTAAGCAAAAATCTGCGAGGAAATCTGTAGCTTAACCTGCTTTATTTTGGAAGGATTTTTAAATAAATACATATAAGATGTTGCTGTTGCTGAACACTGCCTAGGAAAGTTTTGCTCCTCACTGCCGCTCTGGCTCTTGATGTCTTTATAATATAAAAACAATTATGGAAATCATAGTGATTTGCTTAATCTGTTCTGGTTTTCTCCCTTCCTTTCTGTTTCCTATGATGTATATTTTATATTGCCTTTGCTCTCAGTCTTTCCTGCTTTTGCATCACTTTACTGAAGTCTGAACAGCATTTTGTGTGTGAGTTACAAACCTTATATTCTGTTTCTAGATTAAACTGTTGTGAAAAGCATTTTCATGTTACCAGTGAGGTTTTTGATACTTGCAGGGCAGACTTCCAAATGCTCTGTTAAAGAGAGAGAGGCAAAGTTGCAAGTCTGTTTTTGTGACATTAATGTCAGTGGCCTCGTGCACAGCAGCCGATGCAGCAGTCCTGGCTGATTCTCTCAACTGCTGCTTGTCGGGATTCACAGACGCTTCGGTAACTGGGAGCGACGGGGCCGTGTCTGCTGCCTGAGACCTAACCCGGGGCAGGGGTGCAGCCTGGAGCCTGGGTGCGGGGTATTTGTTTGCACTGTGATCTGCTAGGTGGAGAGTTCGGTTACAGACTATTCTCACGTGGGTTGTGTGTCTGAGTGTGGAACCTGCTGTGTGTGCTTGCTGTGCTCAGCAATACCTCAGGGTAACCTCAGTCTCACACGCTGTRGTGCTGCGTGGGGGGTTGTGTGATGGAGTGTAAGACTTTCTTGTAGAATTGTCTTTTACCTCTTGGTTGTTTTCTGACTTGCACACTTGCAGAATAAAGAGTACTTTAAGAAGAGAAGATTGAAGTCTTAAAGCTGCATATTAAAGAAGAGTGGAAGTTTTTATTCCATACTTWTTTTATGCCAGAACTTGTTCTGAGGTTTCTTGTCTGTCTTGTGTGTGTACATTTTTTCTTTCCCACATTTTCTCCACCTGTCCCCGCCTTTTTCCCTCCTCCCCTGCTTCCCCTCTCTGAGATGGTATCTGCAGGCTGAGCTACAGCAGGTTAGGGGCGAGCAGGAGTGTTCGGCTGTGCTGAGTGCAGGACACCAGGGAGTTTGCAGAGGTTTGGAAAGAAGTTTGCATTGCTTTTTAGTTGTGCTGCATAAGTATGAGAATGTGTAGTGGGTGTTGAAATGAAAAGTTACTCTGAATGGAATTCCAGTTCATTTTAGAGGGATTGCAGCTATAAGGACCTTAAAGAAGTGAATAAGATAAATCTTTTAGTTAGGGAGGAAAAATGAAGTAATTTTCACTTATTTTTCCATTTGCGATCGAAATGAATGATTTGTAGCCAGTGTGGATTAAATTGGCTGACTTTTGTCAGAAGAAGCAAGTTCGTTTGCATTGGGTTTGCATGGTTTACTCTGGGAAGTATTTTCTGATAATTATTGAAAACTTCCCTGATCTTATAATTTCCATACAATTCAAATACAGACCAGTTTGAGCTGTGCTGTTCGTAGAAGTAATTAAGCATATGTCTTTTAAAAGCAAAACTCCTCACTTTATGATGTAAGAAAAGTTGAGAGTAAAAGAGCAGCATAGTTACACTAATATGCCATTGTAGCATGTTCCCATCCTGTCATCTGGAAAATTAAATCAGGTTCCAGCATGGATTAACATCCAGACTTGTGTGGAGGGGAAGGTAGTGTCTTAAATGCCATGAAATTGAACAATGGGATTATACGATTCACAGCTAATTTCAATATTCTGCTATATTTGGCTTTTTGTTGAACAAGATTCTGGAGGGAGAGGCAGGAATAGCTTTTAGAACTTGGAAACATTCACATATTTAATGAAATACTAACAATAATAGCTGGAATATGGTTGAATAATCAATGCAGTGCTCTACACGGTGCGCACAGACATGACGTGGAATCTCTGCTTCCAGAAGGAAAACCTGAATGTGTTACAATGAGAACTGCATTCACCTAGTGTGGAGTCAGTGCTTTATGTTACTCGTTTGGTGGTAATCTGTAAATGCATGGCAAGGACTCCAAATGCTGCTGTGACTGTGCAGAAAAGCCTTGCTCTGCTAGCCCTTGGAAGGAGCGTTGGCTTTGCTTGTCCCTGTCCAAAATAAACCCCACGTTGTTCATGTGAGCAGTGATTCATTCGGTTCCCTCGGAAGCACCTCTTAAAATAGTTCTGAGGGAAACTGCTGCAAAAATAGCCACCTAGTCAGTGTCGTACGGGGTTTTCCAAACTATTCCTCCCTGGGAAAGGTGTCCATTCTGAATGACAAGGGCTGCTGGAGCTCCAGCTGGSATTTTGCAGGCAGCAGCTGCTTTGTATGGAGCTGTATCCTCTGGGAAGAGGGCTCCCAATGATGTGTGTCGGGTTGGTAAGTGAACCCACACTGTCTTCACTGAAGTCACTTATGAATTTAGGAAATTGATACAATGTGCCATTGGTTTGAAAGCTTTTTACACCTGAGTGTAAGCATTAGGAATAAAATCAGCTTTTGTCTTGATACCAGCAGTTTAAGTTTGTGATGCGTCTTTCATTGCACTTGGGCCCATACAAGAAGAGGAGATTGTAAATAGGATGGTGTGTTTTAGCTTTATTTTGGAATGTTATTGCTTGTATTCTTTCTGCTTTACACTTGTAACTTACAGTTCCCAGTGCCATATTTCAGCATGTGATTAATAGTAATAGATGGCTGTTTTCCAGGTAAGTTTGTCAGCACTTGCTTTAGGCAGAAACTGTGTGGATCTTGTCGTGTTTGTGAGCTGAAATTACAAAACCAGGGATAGTGAAAGATGAGCAGGAGATACTAGGTTACCATCAACAGACAAGGTCAGCATGTAGCACAACCTGAGTTGTTGTTTTGGGATTTGGGACAAGTTTAGTTTGAGAAGCATCTCCACAATTCCTGTGACTCTTTCCTTTCGGGGGTTAACCTGCACTGTGTTCCTGGTTTGCAGGGTCTCCTCCTGCCCTCAGCTGAGCTTTCAGAGCTCTGTTAAGTTCTGRGTGACTTCAAAGCTTCAGCTCAGTGCTTTGCTGTAGCTGGGCAGGAGGTTGGTCAGGATTTGAGTCTGGCTCTTCCTCTTGTTCTGACATCAGCAAATAGATTCCGCTCTCCTGAACTTGAAAAAAGTATTTTACATATGTTTCCTTTGCATCATTTCACTTGAAAGYCTGTTAAGTACCTGGAATAACAGCATTCCCTGTGTTCTGAGTTGCAAAGGGCTTTCTTACTGTCTAGAAGTGCGGTGGAGCTGCATCTAACTGTTTGCATTTGCTCTGCAAAACAAATTACTGTAAGTAAAAGTGTTTGAAGTTCTCAAGTTACTTAAGTTTTACAGGCAGAGTTGACAGTCCGTTCTGTTCATGTGTTTACTAAGTATTTCACATGAGTGCTGAAGCAGTTTTCACTGATACTCGTGGTGCTGATTAAAGCTGAATCCTGGATATGGGCTTGGCTACCCACCTGGATCCCTGTTTGTATGACTATTTTCCCTTGCTCAGAATAATTTGGATTTCATGTCTGTTGTGATTATTGGGTGACTTGTGCTTATCCTCTCAGAGGAGAGCCTGGTGGAACTGAGTAATAGCAATGTTTGTTTTATGGATGTTTATATTTCATAAAGTCAGGTGTCTTGAGGGCCACTATTGTATGTATTTATGTCAGTCCTCTTGGTGTGGTGAGGGTGGTCCAGCTTCCTGAAACTTCATGTCATGACCATGTAGAATTTAAATATACTTTTATTGTGCGTATATATGTTTAGGTAAGTATAGATGAAAACACTTTCAAATGCACACTGGGTTAACAGTGAAGAACGGATGCAGTGAAGAAAGCTATAATAAGATGTGATGTAGTTTCTTTTTCCCTTGTGTAGTGTTTTCCAAATAAAGATACTGAAAGTTCAGTAAATATTCCCAGGCCATTTAAAAGTGATGGAGCTGATGTAATGTTAAATAGGAAGGGCTTGTAAAAGCATGAGTASCTGTGGCTGCCAGGCATAACTTAAAGGTGGTTTTCTTACCTGTAGGGTTCCAGTTTATCTGGATTAGCCATTCTGACGCTATTACGAGATGTGTCATCCAAAGTGGCCAGTGGACAAACTGTATCTGTGTGTCTCACAGGCATGTGACACCCAGGGCAGTTCGCTCAGGTGGGACAAGGAAGGCATTAACAGGAACGTGTTTGCCCAAGGTGAATTGTAGCTGTCCCTGCTCACATGTGAATGCTGGAGTCCCACAAAGCGCTGCACAAACCTCTGTCCCTGGACCATGAGCTGAGATGGGGCTTTCAGGCTTCACAGAAAYGCAGTCAAATAGGTTTCCCTAGGCTGTTCTTCGTGGCAGGAAGCTCCAGGAACACAGAAGGGCTTTCAAGATGCTAAGAAAACAGGAAAAATACATGTTTACACACACACAATTACTTTGTATGACTAATCTGTTTTGTTGGATTTTTCAAAATGAGAATGTGGGTTGCCATCTATGAAGGAATGTGTTTAGAGCAAACACAGTTTGGTTTTATGTCAAATTTAGTTCCTCATTTCCCTAAAAAAAGGGTAGGTGATAAAATGTTGTGTATGGCAGTGTGTGTATATATATATTTATACTAAATTTGAGAGCAATGGATCAATTGAAGTGGTGGGGGGAATGTCGGTATTATGTTCAGACACCATTACAGATTTCTTCAGCAATGCAAATTTATTTCTTGCATTGATATGGTTTTTTTTTCTGCAGTCCTGAAATCTTGCCCTCAGATAATTAATTTAAAAATTATTTTAAAATAYGCGTCTTAATAGGTGTGGCATAGTTTCATCTTAGCACTGATGCTGTGCTGAAGTGTGAAGCTGCACTGTCCTGTTCATTGCTAATTGTTTGTAGAGGGTGCCTATGCCAGCGCAGCTGGTCACATCTGTTTGTGTGTTTGGACACTGTGCTTCCTTACCTGCGTGTGGATTGAAGGTTTTCAAAGAAAGGCTTTAAAATATGATCCCTTGCTTTCTGTTTCTAGTTTGCTGTGTTAATGTAGATGGGTTTGCTCGTATGTGTATGTAAAGTTTGATATATTGTATATGTGTCACGGTGAAATGTTAAGACTAAGCATCGGATTGTCTGGAAAATGTTAAGCTGGAAAGTTTATAAAGGCCCAGGCTGTTGGTTTTCTCATGTGGAAAGAGTACACCTTGATAAGGAGTTTGCACCTGCTGGCAACAGAATYACCATCGCTGAACTCCTCACTCAGTGAGTTCTGCACTGAGGACTCTGGGCTGGGTCCATTCTGAGACACCAGTGRAGGTGTCTGTGCCACCACTTCGACTCCTTCCTGGAGCTGAGCCCCAGGGTGGGGTGGCCTTGCTCGGCCTCCGGGGCTGTGTCTGCAGCGTCACTCCTGCGGAACAGTYGGAATTCATGGGACCGGGGCATGCCAAGCCTTGGGCACCAAACCCAGCAGGGCACCAACAGGGGATGCTCCCAGGATACCATTCATTTTTCCATGCATTGCACTTTATTTTGAACTCTTGCCTGATTGTTGTATGGTTTGGGTTTTGTAATTAAAAAACAATCTTTGTGGAGTGGAATGTGGCCTTCTCCGACGTATTCCTTTGAAAAATAGATGGCTTTGAAGAGATCTGTTTTAAATAGGTTGTCGTATAAATAATTTCGATCATGATATTCTGTTGTTTTATGAACATCTCTAATTAAATTTAAGATAACTTCTCAGGGAATACTACCATGTTATTTATTCTGACAGCCAAAGGAATAAGGACGTTGCATCAGTCTTGAATGCTTGCTACTGTGAAGTGTTTCACACTTGTTTTGCTGATGAGAGAGGTTCCAGGGCTGTTAATTGGCTCTTTCAAATTCTGGATAAATATTTTTGGATTTTTAGGGAGCATACTTTAACATAAGTATAAAATAATTTTGAGGGATTTGTAATCTGGTGTCACTGAAAACTGTCTGTGGAGCTAGATCAGTGCAGTRTCTGGAGCTGGCAAAACTGATTGTCTGATTTTAACCAAAATGAAGTGCATTGGGTAACCATTTCCTGGTGACAAGCCCGGTTGGCAAATTGCAGCTGGAGAGATATTGCACAAGGTAACAGCCTAAAGTTCAGTCTAGCACCAGGGCTTCTCTTACAAAGTAATTTTTATATATATATGTGTGTGTGTGTGTGTGTGTGTGTATGTACACACAGACATTTTTGGTTTCGTGTGTTTTGTGTGTGTTTTATGTACAGTTTTTTTCTTTCTGGAGGAGGGTAAAGGGAGAGCCTTGAAAAGTCCTTCCCTGCTCTTATCAGCACAGCAGCCTCAGCTGCCCTCCTTGGATCCCCTGCCAGGGTTGCTATCATCTTCTGATCAAATATTAATGTGTGATTCTCTGCTTGCTCACTAATCCAAAGCCAATTAATATTATCTGTCAATTATTTACAGATCCTGAGGTGCGGAGGCAATTCCCAGAGGGCTACAGTGACCAGGTTTGGAATGCGTAATTAATTTTTTACATGACAAAATTTATTTCAGGGTTGTTCAACATATTATTGCTGCTCTTTTTACTGAAAGAGATAAATGCATTCTTAGAAAGAAAAAGAGGCTGTAATTAGAAGCAGAAGGATAAAAACATTTTTACATTTAAAGCAGAAAATGGGAGAATTTGGATCTCGTAAGATTGGTTTACAGTCTCATTTTTACAAGCGAACAATGAGCGAGAAGGAAAATTGATTAATAAATTTCACTTTTTGCCTTTAGGTGCCAGAGCCACAGTTCATTTGGCAGAGCTGACTGCATTGTCTGAGGTTTATAGCTGTGTTTAAGTGGGCACCTGGCACTATAGCACATTTTTTAAATTCTTGCCTGATCATGCAGTCTCTAGTATGCTTCAAAAAGATGGTGTAAACCCCCAAATGTGCAGATAGAACACACAGGGATTTATCATTTACTTTAAACACAGATTGAATTAGGAATTTTTCACAAGATCTCTGGCTGACTCAGGAATTAACAGCTCAAATTGCCTTGTCCTTTCCCGTGCCATCGGGAGTGGGTTGGGCCGGACCAGAGCTCGGGGTGAGAATTGTTCTGGGGGGGTCTGTGAGGGGCATTGGGGGTCCCTGTGCTGTGGCCGGGGGTCAGCGCTGGGCTGAAGCTGCTTTGGGCTGAGCTCCTGCAYCCCCATTCCTGGGAAGTGCTGAAGCTATGGCATGGTGTAGCTATTTAATAGAACAATAAATTTGGCTTCATGAGTCTCTGATATTGGGTGATATCGGGTTAGGGTCAGCACAGCAATTTTACCTCAGATCRTTTTCCTCTAATTATGTTTTCACACAACATGAAATTGTGGAGCATTTAGACTAAAGCATTTAACAAATTGTTAGCTGTGACGGCTCACCAGGGCCAAGACAAATGGTTTCATATTTGGCTGTAATCACTCTGTGCAGTGGGACCTTGACCAGGCCTTCTGGGTGGTTTTGTAGTAATAATATTTTTTTCAATGCACCTATTGAACTATGTGACTGCTTTTCACTGTAGTTCATTGTTAGGACTTCCTGTACACATGGAGTATAGCATGGAACGAAACCTTTTGGAGGACTGCATCCTTATTGCCACTCTAGATCTGTAATTTGTTAATACACAGATCTCTGAGTTTGTATTTCCATGAGGACTAAGTACTTTTCAGCACAATGTTGTGTTTTGGGTTAATCATGAGTGAACGGCTGGTCCTTCAGAGCTGGGACGGCCAATTGTGTCCATGATCAAGGTATTACAGGAGAGTCTTGTAATACAATTGACTTTATTAGACTTGTATAATATTGCTATGAATATGCAAGACTGAATGGAACTCAGAGGAGCCACAGGCTCATAAAAATTCGTAAGATGTTCACCTAGTTCTAGTCAGAATTTCCAAGGGCTGATGTCAGACCCCCAAAAATACACAGTGCTATGGTTGTGGGGGGCGTTTTACCTTGTCAGATATTTTGCACATGCAAACTTACAGTGAAAGCAAAAGAAACGAGGCTTAACTTCTCAGACTTGAGTAGATTTCAAAAATGTGTTTCCTGTTGATACACAGAAGGAATAGTTTCTGATCCTGGTAGGTGGACATTCTTAAAGAGGAGAACGTGTCCAGAGCTGAAAAATAACTTACTTGTGAATGTTCAAGTAAGTCAGAGAGAAAGAGCTACATCCATGTTTTCCTGATTTATTTAGAGCTCTGAGTAATACATAGGTTGCAAATCAGTCAAGTTAGATTTATTTCTTAAAACTTCTGGTTTATTGGTTTTTGGGGGAAAAAAAAATGTAGAAGTGCCTAGTCACTGCAGATGAAGATCCACAGTAAAAAACCCTTGATTTTTCGGTGTGTATTCTGTATGCAAAGGAGAGAGATGATCTGCATGTTAGTGCAGGCAAAAATTGTTTCTAGCAATCAAACATTTATGATTTAATCCAGAAGGAATATTTGAGTTAAATCAACACAAGGTAAAGCACTTATTAGTAAGGGAAAAAA